>CM059999.1:18957424-19547424 GCA_030463065.1 Aphidoletes aphidimyza
TTATCGATTTGTTAATATTTTTCTAACAACATTCAACAAATGTGTAAGTGTTTACTTACGTTTTGGTTGCGCATTAGCTTGTGGATTTTGCTGATAAGCTGTTTGAGGTGCATAGGATTGGTTTGCATTGTACGGTGCAGTGGCAACAACTGCTTTAGGTTGCTGTTGTGGCACATTGTTTCTTGTTGGCCCAGCAACGTATTGTGCTGTTTGATATCCAGTAACCTGATCAAAAAACACACACACACACAAGTAAAATATTAATGATAATTCCTCGATTGAAAATCCGTATACAAGGTCTTACTTTAGTGGCCGGTTGAGCGGCTGCATCTGCATAGGGTTGTGCTGCAGCTTGATAAGTGGCTGTGGATGGTGTTTGTTGATAATACGTTTTGGTTGTATCATAAGTGCGACCATAGCCATAGTCATACGTGACGCTTGGTGTTCCGGCTCCTAAATAATTAATAAAATTTTGTTTTTATAAATCTACATTTATCTGCACGCAAACTCTCAATGTTAGGGTTAATAAAAAACAAACAAACAAAACAACAATAAAACGCAAATGTGCATTTAATGATTGCGATGGTAGGCGATAAATTTGTCATTTTGCCAATTGATAGACTTATCAATGTTAGTAGCAAAATGCTTGTTGCTTGTCAGTTGAATAGCTGACAAAACGAAATGACGAAACAACAAACGAGCACAGTAAGCATACGACGGACATTTGTTTTTTTTTCTTCATTCTTTTTGCGTCGTTAAATCAATGTCTGTATTTATTTGGTTAATTTTGTGAATGCATCGTATATTTCATACATACCAGCGTATGTTCCTTGGGTAGCGGCTTGATAAGCAGCTTGGTCGTATCCAGTGCGTTGAGCACTATAAGTTGCTGTAGCTGTCGGTGCCACAGCATATCCGGATTGTTGAGCTGCCGGATAAGTTGGTCCAGTAGCAGCAGCCCTACAAAATCCATAAATGATGACAAAAAAAAAATTCGAAAATTATCAAACAAATAATTTAAAACGCAATTCACATGTTAAACATTGATCAATTTATGGATAAATTAAATTTTTTTTGATGAAAATGTGACATCATAGACAAAATATCGATCGCATTGACGCCATTATTAAAACACTCATACTCTGACGCATCCCATTGAAAAATTGGTGCGATATTCGAGCCGGGTCATTCGCTTGCTACTTACCCGTATTGTGTACCACCGTGTGTAAATCCAAAATAATTATTTGTCGACATTGTCGTTTGCACTTGAGTTTATGAATAAAAAATATAAATCAATTGTTATTTTCAGAATATTTATATAAAAAAAAAGCTTCGCAAGAAACTTTCACAAAATGTTCGGCTGTGTGCCGAGTCTGCTCTAAGTCTCCGACACAAATGCCAGAAATTATTTTCACAGTAAAATGCTTAAACGTGATAGGTAGAATGAGCGAGAACAAATCATGTGACAAAGTGAGAAAGCATGAGCGACACAAAGCGCCCTCTGGTGTGAATTGCTCGACAGACGATTCTGAGTCACTTGTTTAGTTGACATTTAGCTACATTCATTTGTATTGGTGAATTAGATTCTGTATGTCATTTGATGGGTTCGTTCACACGTTTGCCAAGTGCCATTGTCAGCTGTTGATTGCTAATAGTTTATAAAGAAATACACCGAAAAATAAAGAATCTAATTTCCGTAGTGTAAATAGTATCGGTGGAAAATTCGTTGAAATGGCTGAATTATTGGATTTGAATGACGATTGCCTTGAGCATGTGTTCAATTTCTGTGACGTAGAAACCATTGTGTGTATTTCGAAAGTGTGCAAGCGTTTAAATGCGCTTGTAACACAAATACAATTTCCCAAACAAACAACATTTAGCTGCACGATTCGATCATATGCATGTGAAGAACGTGTGTGCGATATACTAAATTGCATTGGAAAATATTTGATTGAATTGAAAATATGTCAAACATCGGAAATATTCTTATTCTATCGGTTTCTTGGACGTTCAATTGGTGATCGCATACGAAAATTGTCAATTGTAACGCCACACATTTCGGAGGCATCGTTGCAAGCCATCGAACCAGTTCTTTGGCGTCTCGAAGAGCTTGAATTACGCATCGCAAACACCGATCTGTCTGATGATGATTTGGATTTGCAGTCACGATGCCCGAACCTACGGCGACTACACATTCAATGGGACACATCGTTTGTGCGAAACTCCAGCCACTGGCCGAGCCTTGAGGTGCTGTCATTAGGCGATAATGAGTACATCGTTGAAGATACATTTCGTGATTTTATGAAAAATAATCCACAGCTTCGGAAATTGAAAATTGGCGCATTCAATTGTGATATTCAACTTAATGATGTTGCCATGTATTTAATCAATCTAGAGCAATTGGTTATATTTCAGAATTATTCTGATTTATCGGCGGACAGCGTTTTAGAATTGGTACGATTGAAACACTTGCGACGATTAATTTTGCGAAATGTTGAAACAACGGATTTCGGGAGTATTGTCAACAATGCAACAAAATTAAATGGTTTAACTGAGCTTCAAATTCAAGCACGATTCGATCAGTGTTCAGATGATGAAGTATTTGAACCAAAGCAACAACACATAATCAGTATCGCACTTCAAATGCCACAATTGCAAGTGTTTGGAATTTCATTTTGCAAACTTAAACGAGAAACAGTTTTGGAATTTTTGCGGTTTGCCGACAATTTACGGGAAATTCATATACATGATTGTGATTTTATGCTCACACCAGCTAACATCAAAGCCATTATCAATGTACGGTGCACAAATCGTCATCGAACCGATCCATTGCTCATTTATGTCGATTTTATTGACAATATATTATACGAAGTGAGTCATTTGTTCACTGCTATGATTAGCGGCGCTATCGTTGTTTTATCTTTTTGTATGGGAAAATAGGAAAATTTATACATTAAACTGGTTTCCATCATTTCTCATTACAGATTTTACGAAAGCCGGACATCAAAACTCACATTAAGGCAAAACCATGCCGCAATTGCGAAATCATTCCAATTTGTTTCTTTGAATAAATTTTTTAAAAAAATCACCGTTTCATGCATATTCATTTTGTGTCACTTTCTTCGGAAAATTTCGTAAACTAAATATTTTATTTGAATAAATTGTTTGAAAATTTCATATCAACAAATATTTTTGAACGCACAAAATAAAAACATTATTTTTTTATACAAGATAATTAACAATGTAAGATTGTTATTGAATATGTAGTATTATTTTGAGAGGATTCAACAGTGTTGAATCAACACCAACAACAATTATATTCTAATTGATTGAGCGGTCAGAAATTTAGTTGAGAGCAAGCCCTCAACTCAACCCTGCTCTAGCCTGCTCCCAACTACATTTTAGGTAGTATCGATCATAAATGATTTCAATCCTAGATAGAATCGATTGTTCAGGTGAGGACCTAAAAAAAAAGTCTTCAACTTTGATTGAGGTCGAATTTACACTAGATAGAATGGACTTTTGAAGAATTCTTTCAATTTGCCAGGTTTTTTCGTCAAGAATTCCACCATGGCATCACTTTGATTTGAGTGGAACGAAAAACCCCTTTTCAATTTGATTTTGATTCTGAGGATGTAAAAAAGGTCTTCAACTTTTTCTCGAGTTCTCAGTAAATATGAAGAGTCATATTATATTCCTCCGGAAGAATAATTTCTGTATTTTTTCCAGGAATAAATACAGAAACTACTCCTCCGGAGGAATAATATATGACCCTTCATATTTACTGAGTTCGAGCGATTTCGATGACATTGTCAGAAATGCAACAAGATTATCTGGATTAATTGAGTTGCAAATGCATGCTCAATTCGAGCAATATGTTTACAAAGACTACCATCAACCAAACCACCAAACTATTGTCAATATAGCGGCTGGTATGTCACAGCTCCAGGTGTTTGGTATTTCGTATTGCATGCTACATGCTCTCAATTTACGGGAATTTTACATTTATTAGAGTGATTTTGAACTAACACCAGACGTCATCAGATCCATTGTTAATGTGGAAAACAGTAATCGTAATCGAATCGGTCAAACGAAATTGGCCATTTATGTCAATAGCATTTACGATGATGCACTTAATGTGAGTCATTTGTTTGCCAGTGTATTTGTGTGATAAATATGTTAATTAAACTTGTTTTCATTTAATTCCACATTACAGACACTACGGGAACCAAACATCGAAGCTCACATAACAGTCAACTCATATTATAATTGCGAAATCATGCCGGATAACACCTTTGAATCAGCTCAAAACCATTTTTGTATTTCATCTTTTCTCACTTTCTTTGAATTTTTTTTTTATAAAACATCAATTTGATTTAAATAAATTTTTTACGTGTGTAAACACAATCAAACCATATGATTTTTTAGTAGCTCTTCACATATATAGATTGAATATGGAAATCAATGAAACTTAATGGTTAAATATTGGTTAGTGTAGAGAAAAACCACCAACAAAATTATATTCAGTAATCGTAATAAATGTTGTGTTAAGATTTGGTATATCAATATTAGTAAGTTGAAGGTGTTGATGTTTGAATTTGCATTTGCATTTGCATTTGTAATGGTGAGAAGCACATTGTCAACTCGTAAGTCACTTGGTATGAAAAAAAAATCAAAGTCATTGCCATTCCAATCTGTTGTTTAATTTTCGCATTTAATCATCGCAAAAAATCATTTCGCGAAAAAAAAATCTAGATTCATCATTTGTAAGCTACGAAAATGTCCACCAAGGTGTCCGAGCCAAAAACCGATCTTTTGAACTTAAGTGATAGTTGCCTTGAGCGTGTGTTCAACTTTTGTGATGCAGAAACGATTGTTTCCATTTCAAACGTGTGCAAACGTTTGAATGCATTCGTCACAGCAGTTCATTTTCCGAAACAAACTAAGTTCAGCTACCTTATTTGGTCGCATGACAGCCGAATTCAATTCACCAATGTAATAAATTGCATTGGTCAATATTTGGTCGAAATAGAAATTTTCAATGCACCGAATTCACTTGCATTCTATCAATTTCTGGGAAGGTCACTCGGTGACCGTATACGGAAGCTATCGATTTCATCATCCACAATTATGGAAAGCAAATTGACAGCTATCGCGCCAGTACTCCAGCGTCTAGAGGAATTGGTGCTACATATTTCCAATATCGATGAGTGTGATGATGGTTTGGAGTTGCGAACATTCTGTCCAAATTTAAGACGATTGCATATTCAATGGGACACACGTTTCATACAAAATACTGGCAATTGGCTACGTTTGGAGGAACTTACACTGGGTAATGACGAGTACATATTGGAAAATACTTTTCGCAAGTTTATGCAAAATAATCCGCAGCTACGAAAATTGAAAATCGGTTGCTTCAATTGCAAAGTGCACATCAATGACATCGCACAGTATTTGGACAACCTAGAGCAGTTGGTGATATTTCAAACTTACTCCAATTTAACATCAACAAGCATTTTGGATTTACATCGATTGATTCATTTGAAGCGATTATATTTGCGATGTGTTGAAACTGAATTTGATGATATTCTCAACAATGCAGCGAAATTGAATGAGCTAATTGAACTGCAAATACAGGCCAAATTCGATGATCTATCCGATGTTGCCTACCATTAGCCAAAACATCAAACAATTGTCGATGTGGCGCATCAAATGCCCCAACTTCAAGTGTTCGGCATCTCGTATTGCCAGCTCAATGATGAGACTATTTTGGAAATTTCTGCAGGTTGCCAAACATTTGCGGGAAATACACATTCATAATTGTGATTTTAAACTTACACCGGACATCATCAACGACATCATTCATGTTCGAAGTAAAATTCACAATCGAAACCATCCATTGGTCATTCGTGTTAATAGCATTAACGATGAACTTCATGTGAGTCATTTGATAAACGGCAGCTAATCATAAAAGTTAATCATGCACCCATTTCTTTTCATTATAGAAGAACCTACAAGAACCGGACGTCAGCGCTTACGTAACAGTTAAATCATGTCACAATTGCGAAATCATGATTGAAGATTGTTTCTTTGATTAAACTGAAATCATTTCAAACATTCTGTAAAATTCCATTTAAACAAACGATTTTGGTTTTAAAAAAACTCGAATCTGCAATAGAATGCGTTGAACAACGGAGATGAGAAATCTTGAGATAATTATGGTAATTGATTACATTTGAAATTTCATCTTAAACCAATTCATTTTCGATATCAACATAGACGACTTACGATACCAAAAATAGTAGACGACTTACTTGTAGTGATTCACTTGTTACCGATGATGAATTTGTTTAAAACATAAATTAATCAAACTTGTTTTTACTCTATCCTGTTATAAGCTCTACAAAATTGTATCATCCTATTTCATATAAGAGTCAATTTGTGTAACCGTTGCGATCTCGGGAAATCACTTTAAAAACAAAATCTGAAACACTTCAAATAATCTCAATTCCTTCAATCTCAATAAAAAAAAAATCAATTTTAAATCAAATTCCATTGAAATAAATTGTAACAAATACAGTTAGGTTTGCTGAAGAATACATGAAAGAGTTGCTTTTCTTTCACATATATCGAAAAATGCGTTCATTGAGTTCATCGCATAAATTCCAGTTATGATAGGTGATTTGCAGCTTCGACTGACCACTCACGACTCTGATAACGAAATAGAAAGTGTACACGATCATTCGCAGAAATGTAAATGTTATTCGGTAGGAAAAATTCAATCGAATGAATTCATCGATAATGATTTCATGTTGGCCGTTAAATAAACAAAACGCACACGATTCACAAGCGCCTTAACACTGGTCACAGCACATATCAAAACAACAACAACACTAATGTGACTTTCATTTATTTAGCGACCATCTAACAAACAGCAAATCAGGTTGGAATCATACAAATCATTATCATATACATATTTTTTTGTTCACACATGCTTGTGATTGAATGCAGCTCATCGTGTTGAGTTTCTTTCTTGCACCATTCACATGCTTGCGTTCATTCAACAATCAACATATTAAGCCTGAACGTAGCAATTCATCGTTTATTACTCAGGTAAATTGTGTTTCTGGGCAAAATAGACGAAATCATTTGCAACGCGAATGGTGAAATCATGTTCATGTTCAACTGTGTGATAAAAATTTGCTCAATCAAGATTTTACATGCTACTCTATATTTTGAGAGTCATTTGTTTGTTAAGCATTGCACACATTTTCTGATGTAAACATCTCATCTGATGGCATATATTGCAAGTCAATTCCTCATCAATTTGAATATTTCCGTAAAAATCGTCGAAGATTTATTGATCTTCAAAACGAAAACGTTCATTGAAAACGCAACATAAAAGCATGAAAATCATAAGAAACTCTCCTTGATTTGTATGCCTTGACCTTTCTTGTGCTGAATTTTGTTACAGCTTCAAAGAACAAAAAAAAACTATATACGGTTTAGCATTTGTTTATTGACATGTTGTAAAAAAAAACTGAAACTTCATTTTAAAAGACATGTTAACAGGTATTTTTCGATAAAAATTGGTAGGTAGCCGAAAGTGTGAAATGTGATAATTTTTCCACAAAATATGCATAAAACTTTCATTTTATGATGTAGACAAAAACAAGTGCTGTGCTCTTGAGTTACATATGCACTTGAATTGTAATACATTGAAGTATTCAAATTGTGTTTGTCAATATTCCAAAAATTCTTGAAACGTCACAGACAAATGCATAAAAATGTCAACATAAAATCCGAAGCATTCATTTGTATTTTTGGCGTAAGAACACCTACAGAGTGAAACAAGTGAAATGGAATGAACAACAATGCGACAAATGAGCATGTGGAATGAGAGAAGCGAAAACCGTAAAACAAAATCTTCTCATGTGTTTGCCAATGGAAGTGATTAAAGGCGATTTATTCATCAAGTAAACTGCACAGTGTCCATAAGCTTATGATGTTTTAAGACGACACATGATGGTGCACTGTATGTTTATCGGTTGAAATCTATGTTTTCGTTGTTGCTCTGTGTATATTCCGAATTGTTTACGTATTGCACTGCACCAATACATTGATCGACCGAATACGGCAGCCAAGCATGGTTGAGCCAACTGAACGTGATCAGTGCGATTCAGTCGTTTCGTGTACTTCGTTTCGTTAACCACGTACCATACGATTCTCTGCTGTTTTGATTGTTGATTTTGTTTTTTTTTTCTGTGTGAAATTTCCTACAAAAAAAAACACACACAGAGAGAACAAATGTACATTTCATTTCATTGAGTTCGATCAATTCATTAAATTGAATTTAGTGGGAGTGTATGTGAGACTGTAGAAGACGATTATTTCAAGGAAGAAAAAAACACATCTTAATTCGCATTTGTTAACGTTTTATTTTTCGCGTATTTTTACACTGAAACATTCATACGATCAAATTAAATCAGTTTAAATTTACCAGATTGTTTGCTCTCGATTTTTCGATTCTAAACTGGATTAAATAAAGCGCACTGGTGTCAATTCAATTTAAGTGCAGTGTCTCAGTGTCGGATTTCATTGTATCTTCCGTCGATAAGCAAACAATTTTCAAATTCAAAATTCACCAGTTTCGTGCATTTAACGTATCGATAGAGATGTGGTGGCTAACATAACATTTTTTTTTTTTTTTTTAACCTAAAATCACACACTGAACAATAAAAAGGATATTTTGATTTGTGAATTTTTGTTTCGTGTGTGCACAGAAATTTCAAGAGACTGTGAAATTCAGAGTGAACAAGAACCAAGAAAACTAAAATTGCAGTAGCATCATTCATTTTGGATAACTTCTTTTTTTGGATTTAGTCCGAATTCAAGGAGAAAAAGGTAAGAGTTTTAATTTTTTTTTTAAATCAATAATTTTTTTTGTTTAAAAAAAAGCATCGAGCTTACAAAAAATAAATGACAATTTTGGTATTTCGAAATTGATCGATTGTTCGAGAAATGTCGAGACACACCAAGTAATTGCATTCTTCTTGGCTCTTTCACTTCAAATAATTTCCTGTCTCTCTCTCTCTTTGTGTCCCTTTCTCTCTTGCACATTTGTGCCTGTCATTAAATATCGACTATTTTTTTTATAATCGTTTTTATTTTCGGATCCCTTTGTGCATTCATTCTCATTATTGCTTGTTAATTTTCGAGTCAGTGTTGAAATCTCCCATGTTATTTTTTTCTACCTGCTTAACATCCAAGCCCAATAAATTTTATGTCCAGACTAGAAAAATAGATTTAGTATTTCTACACTGTTATTATGTCTGAAATTGTTTGTTTAATTTCTTTATTTCATCGGTTTCGTAGAATTCCAAATCAAGAAATTTCGAGGCGAGCCTTTTTTGTTTGAAATTGTCTATTGAATTTCAGTCATAACTGAAAGTCCTTAAATTCTCATGCATTTTATTAAATGCATTTTATGTTGCCAGCTTCAATTATAAACTTCAATTTTTTTCCATGCATTTAATGGTGTGTTTATGCCAACCATTAAATAATATTGTTTGCCATTCGGTTCAGCAAAAACAAAACAGCTAAATTTCCATTACAGAGTGAGAGGCATTGCAATGGAACTATCACCAGGCCAATGATTATGAAATGAAGTGAAATCGGTAAATACTTTACCTATTCACTAAATAAGGTGGTGTAATTAAGTGCAAATATTTGGTAATGATGAAAAATGAAAATTTTTCTGATTTGTACCGCTTTGTCGCATAGGGTAAATCATGCTATAGATTTGATAACCGTTTTTTTTTATTAATTAATGCTCTGCATTTGTACTTTGAACCGTACTGAAGTAATTACATTGAACGAAATATAAAAACAAACTATATATTTGCATTTCACGCTGCAAAATCATGAGAGAAGAGATCGCAGATAAAATCAAGTCGCCAACCAATCGCTTGAACACTCAAGTACTTTAATGTTGGATGTATTGAAAGTATTTCTATGTTACAAAACAAGGTGAACGACAAATCCATAGCAATATGCAATCTAGATTAACAACATACGCGCAAAACACGACTAAACAAAAAAGTCCGCTCGCAATGCAAACGACTTTGTCAGAACAGTAGCATAACGTAGAGATATAATGATTCAGCATTTGAAGGAAGGCTCACACACTCCAATAAATTTGTGTTTTAACCGGTCAGTTTGGCACTACTTAGAAAATCAGATCAAATTAATCTAGTTTGATTGGTATGGATTTTTTCTTTGCGAAAAGATGTCTGTTAAACACGATTGAAATCAAAAGCGCAGATGAAAGGTGATTGTATTGATCAAATGGTAAAATATTGAGGAACTAAACGGAATCAAATCGGATAAGTGAAATCGGATCAATCAGTAAATCAGAGGCACACAAATTAACATTTTTCAATCCTAAAAGTTGTGCGTAAAAAAAAGAATGAGTCGCTTCATAAGATTAACATTAGGAAAAACCAGTTTCGGGAAGATCATTTCGGATGTCCGGCATCAACCTTGTTCCGAAATATCAATCTCATTTCAAGCGAATGATTGAATGTTCGTCCGTTAATTAAATGCTGTTATTAAAACAGTTGAAATACCTGTATTTGTGTCACTGGATATCGCGAATTCGAGCTGTCCAATTTAATTATTTACGCATTTTTTGCTGTTACACAATTCGCGGTGGAAGTGTAAGAACAACAAATGCGTGCCATATTTTCATATTGAAGTGAACCGCATGATTTAACAAATATCTACGTATTTTTCTCAATTCCTCATTCCTCAGATCATTCCGAAACGAGATGCAACACTTCCAGACTCGTGGGAATATTAATCGAAAAAAAAAAAAAAATTCGCATCAAATTTCTCGTTGAAATTAATTGAGCGATGCTTCTAACGTTTTCATTGTTCCATCCTTTTTCCACATTCAACCGAGAGAAGAAAAAAAAACTGCGTTTCGTGTCCACTTATCGTAAAGTATTGCACACTAAGCACATTCTTTAAACATACTTACTTAACACGAACGAAGTGGAGCCAATTGAGATTGCGTGCCAACGTTGATCCGGCAAAAGAATTTAAAAGTGAAATAAATACAATAACAACAACAAATAATCCACAACAAACACAAACAGCAGACGTATAAAACAAAAAAATTTCAAACAAACAAAGCGATTTTCTATTGAATAAGATTCAAATGAAGCGAAACAAAAAACATAGCGAATAACGACCCGATTGAAATGCAATCGAGTGAATCGTGTTTTAAAGTGCACTTCGTCTGAATATCGACAGCACACACCTAATTAATCACAATTCACCAATCTCTCGTTAAAATATATTGAATTTTTTGAATCAAAGCGCAGAGCAAGACGTTTGCACGTTTAACAGCGTTTTTATACATTCAACTAAACCATCATTTAACTGCTAGTTTTGTTTTTTTTTTCTCGCTCTCATTGTCTAATATCAATAATTTCGTGTACAATTTTTTGTTTTGGTTCAACTGATTTTTTCACACCAGCCCAGCTCCAGCACAATCCAATATTTTATTTTGACATTTATGAAAGTTGTTCATTGCATTGCAACCATTTATTTTGTAACAAACTTTAAGTCGAATTTATAATTCTCACCTCTCTGTCACACACAGACTTAATTGAATCCCGTAAATTTATTCGATTCTATCGCAAGTCAAGCGCATACAGTCATATCAATTCACACAGCAAATATTTGTTGTTGTTGTTGTTGTTTGTTGCATGGAACATTCAAAAGTGATAGAAAGACTTGTGAAGCCTTCAAAACGCTGTAAACACACACACACATACACGAAAAAAAAGTTGTTTCAATTTTTATTTTTTGTGTTATTGTTGTTGCCGTTTTCTTCTCGCCGTTCGAAGAACATGAACGGGCAATTTCCTTGCTGCGTGTGTTGCACCCGCAAGCAAACGTACACTAAGCATAGTAATTGGTTTTTTATTAATTATTAAATTATTGTCCGTAAAAACCTCTCGAAATTCGAAATAGTCAGTTTGCGATCAAATCAACGCTTGTGCCAAAGCCACAATTTAAAAAATAAACAAACAAAAAAAGAAAACCATGGAATTATTTACTGTAATTCGTCAAGCGTTCATCGTTGAGAAAAGAAACAACATCGAACAACAACAAATTACTTTTATTTCGAAAAAAAAAATGAAAATCAACTTCATTTTGAGCTTCAGCTTTGCGTTTTGAACCAAAGGAATATATTTTAAGCGGTCGTTCGCACAAATTGTGTTCGATAAAAGTTTTTGTTCAGTGCACAAATTGATATCATGATGTCGTTTTAATTCAGTGTGCCAGTGTGCTTGTGCACAAAAGCATCGGCAGGGGATAACCAATTTATTATTGCATTTTTTGCCGCTAATGTCCGCTTAGGTTCCGTTTTGATGCAAATCGCGAATCAAATTAATCACTTTGAATAAGCTTAAAATCGTTAGCAAACGCTAGCGCAACAGTCAAACGGTCAAAATGAAGCGCTTCGCTCTGTTTATTTAAATTTAGAAATAACAAACAAAAAATACTACCAATTCCGATGTGATGTTTATGCAAGACACTGCAAGACACTATAATTTGCGGTCTTTGAAACTGCTTCTTATGTTCGATAGAATGAGAAAAAAAAACGAGTGATCGGAAATCTATTTCCTAATCTGGTTGTATAATTAAATCTGAAATCTTCGTTTTTTTTTTGTTTTAATAAAAAAAACTTACTCGAAGAGCCTTCACCATTTCCATGACTAATGACAATCTATTCGATGCTAAATTCCATGTTAAGGTCTCAAATGCTTATCAGACGCACATTCGTAGCATACGATCAACAAGTAAAGTCGATGCGGTTTGATGAATTTGCTCATGCATGTGTGCAATTCTAAACTGAAAAAGGTAACCAAAACAAAAAACAAAACAAAAATAACACAGTAAAAAGCGAAACATCGACAATCTCTCACCCGATTCGCAATCGAATTTGGTTTAATTTCATGAATGTTTTATGTTTGAGTTTTTATTTCAGTGGGTTACCGGCTCGGCATTTATAACAATTCTACTTGTTCCGTATTACAAATTCCAATTACCAAATTCGTACAAAAGGAAATACAATTGTAAAAAATCACGTGAATTGACGCACAAAACATCGGAATTGTGTTTAACTTTCCTTTTGACGACGAGCACGCTAACTCTACCAACAACAACGAAATCGCTTGTTTTTTGCTTACAGCTTGAATAATGTGTAAAAAATGCATTTTCTGACTCAAATTAAAAAGAGAAAAAGAGAAGTTGATCTTATCACATCAAATACAGTAAAGTGTGATATACATTCGAGATGGGAAAAATCTGTCCGAAAGTTTAAAAAAAAAATAAAAATCTGGTACACCAGCACAGATATGCATCGGATATTATGTTGTCCACACTTAAATCGGTGCTGTATGCGGCTCCACATTTTTTCCCTCTACTCATTACGGATTCGCCTGTGTATTGATAACCGAGAAACAAGTTTCAGAAAAGAAAGTGATTTTGTGGTATTTGCCGATGACTTGTATGCTTGATTAATAGTTGTTGGTTTGGTTTTTTTTTGTTGCTCGTTTTGTTTTGTTTATTCCGAAACGTCATCGTCGCGAAAGTGACTCTGTCTGTCGTCTCGATCGTACGAGTAATAGTTGTATGCAAAAAGCAGCAGTAATTTGGCATTATTTTGTAATCGAACACAAGCGTATCTTCCTCGTTAAAATCCATTTCAAATTCACGTCGATGTGAAATTGATCATTAAATTTGTTGCGATGTCTATTGAAAGCCGCCAGTAAATAGACGTCAATAGCTCGTGGGTCAACTAAAGATAATACAACGAATTCAATGAAACCAATAAATTGGCAGAGGTGGAAATTAATCAAAATTATAGAGGCTATCTTTAACTAATCATCTGTATTGAATAAAAAGCAGATCCATCGCAAAGAACGTGACAGAGATATTTTCAATTGGCAATCGATGTTAATGCGATCGCAACACACAACAAATCAAACGCGAACTGGCCACTATTGCACTTAACCATTTACTGGTTTGTTGTGCTGTTGTATTGTATACGCACGATTGATTCCTCTGGTGATTTGATAACGATTTCACAATAGCTTGTTACTTAGCCGTACACCAATTGCATAAGAGCACCTCTGCACCGTTGTGCTGTATGTACATTGTACAAGTCAGTTTTGCGATCATATTGGCAACGGTGGTTTCTTCGGTTTGTAAAAAGAAAAAAAAATCTTCACAGCACATACCGCTTTATCCGCTAACATAAAACACTTCAAATGATCGGAGTGGTTTTTTTTCTCGTGTGGTTACTCTGATTATTATTTAGTATGTGTGCCTTTTTTTCTCTCTTTCGCTTCTTGTCCAGCAAACCTGTTTGCCCATATTCATTTGGCTGACCAAACTTTTCTGCGAATTACCACTTGAGCTGACTTAAGCGATGCAATGCAATCAATGTTCATTTCATACGCTTAAATTCATGTAAGAAAATAGACCTGTTAATAGCATTTATTACGAATCTCTTGGCAACGGACCATTACTCAAATCGAGAAGAAAAGTGAATTTAACGAGCCACACACACACACACACACACACACACACACACACACACACACACACACACACACACACACACACACACAAACACACCACCACCACGAACGCGAACAAAAAACACATCGTTTAATATAAATACACCACAGAAAAGTAATTGAAATGAGCGGGGTTTTCTTCGAATATCCCTTCTATTTTCTCTTTTCTCTGGTTTAAGTAATAAACAAACCACGTGTTTGGTATACGCACTATGCAGTTTGAGAATACTCGTGGTAGTCGGCAATTCAGAGACACCTTTATCATTATGCAATTGAATATTCCATTACGATACAAATGTGTTGCTTTTGCGTGAGCAATATTCGTAACTGTTTCAAACTAGTTTGGGCTGAATTCAATTCAACCAATTCTTACTATCGCGAAATTTCCACGAAGAAACTCATTTTCCATTCTATCATTTCGATCAAATGCAACGAATTGTGTCGTAGGTACAATAAATATCGATATAAAAAGCGGCTTTTCCCATTGAGCATTTCACAGACAATTTTTTTTCACATACTCTCATTTAAAGACTCTCAAGTCTCTAATTTCATGCACGAAAATGTTCAATCAACTGATTGGCAACGATTTGAGTTTAGAAAAATCCGTTTCGATCGATTCGATTAGTTGGCGCAATCAAAGTCAACCGACATGGTCTTTTGCGTTAGATAACATAATCGATTGTTATTATCGATGATGAAGTACATCTGATTGAGCCCATCCAATTAATTAAAATGTTTGCAAAACGGATCGAAGTGTCGACACGTTTTGTTTGCGAATGCATTTGTGAATGATCATGTAAATTGGTGCGCCAAATGAAATAAATTAGCCGGTGAGCATTGAGCGGCTGTGTGATTGTTGTACATGAACAATTTTCATAATTTACCTATTGATAGTTGTGATGACTGGAAAATGAAAATGTATTTACATTGTTTAACGTGCGGTCACGTAGCTTGTTGATTTTACATTTGTGTGTGAAAATCCGTAATTATTCTGTGTTTTAATTACTTCACAGTTCTGTTTCATTCACAGCAAATAAGTTGCCTTTTGTGAGTCAGTGAGTCTAATGTCTTTTTTTCGAGCACTGAAATGATTCAAAAACATTTGTCGCATTCTCGTTAGGCCGAAAAGTATCAAAAAGGGGAGTTACCATAGCACAATGCCTTTGCCATTAAAAATTCAGTAAGAAAAAAAAACAAACGTTCACTTTGAGCTATGCAAACGGCAAAAGAAAATCTCGGTTGAAAACTCAATCGCATAAATATGAAAAAAAAAACACAACTCAAGTTTTGGGCCAGCATTCAGACACAAGAATATTCGCGATTTTAAACGTAAAATCGTGCAATACCGTTGCACTTTGTGCAATGATCATTATTTTCAATTGTTATACTCGCTGTTGGGTTTTCTTTTGTTTGCCATCACACACACACACACACACACACACACAAATAGCACCATACAAACACATTCGGATTGAAACGATCCAATTTACCGGTTAAAAAAAATGCACCGAATTACAGCAAAAGAAGAAAATAAACTAACGGCAAATGAGCATGCAAATTGGATTGGACGACTTAACTATGATCATGGAAGTAGTTCATAATGCGATCGAGTAAAAATGCAGTAGCATATTTGTGTGCAACGTAACATAGGAAATTCACAATTATGTCATAGATTACGATTTTAATTTATTGATATGAATCACCGCAAAAGCAAAAACGAATTCATTTACCAACAGACACACAATTTTCCTTGAAAACTACATTATCGGCCGATTTTCTTGTCAAATCGTTGAATAAATTCCTCTTTGACCACAAACATTCGAGATTTAAACAAAAAAAAAAACAACAGCCCATAAAGCTTGTGCCATCAACAGCATTAAGCAAACATACAATTGGTTGGAGTAAAAAAACAAAAAACAAAACGCCAAAATATGAGCCTCTCAATGAAGTTGTGTATTCATTGACGAAGCCGCAATTGCGATGCCATGCGCGCATGTACACGAAATATTCAAACAATTACATAAATTCATGTATTCCCCCAGTAATGGCGCGCATTTGCTAAATCTCTTGACTCGATGTTATTGTTGCTGTTGTCTGCTAGTTGCTGTTGTTGTTGGTGCTGTTGTTGTTGTTTCTGTTAAAAGTCGCTTTTGAATTGATATCAAGTTGGAATTAAGAGAGGTGAAGGGGGGGGGGAGCAAAACGGTGAATAACAGCAATAACAAGCTTGTTTGCAATAGAAGCTTACGGACGAAAGCAATTATAATGAAAAACCAACAAGAATGGTATAAGTTATTGCCTAGGATTTCGTACACATGTCATTTCGTATCCACATTGATGATTGAGCAAATAAATATAGGCCGTTTGTGTTTAATATTATGTTTGTTGTTTTTTTTTCACTTGACATTTTTGAAATGACAAAATGCCATTTTGTTTTGGAATGTTAGATATTCACTCGATCAGAGGATCTCTTTCGGTTTCAAGTAGCTGTAGTCGGATTTGCTGTTGATTTCAATGAAAAATCATCACTTAAAACATGTCTCATTATTTGCGCATTTAATTAACTCAAATGTAGAGTGACATAGGTTTCCCCCCAAAATCGATGATGTTGTCATCGGCAACCGATTTTTGCGCTTTACCCAGGCTCCTATTGATCAATCTCAATTTTAAACTCATCTAGCATTCAGATATGGAAAAATGCCGAGAAAGAGAGAGAGAGAGAAAGTGAAATGTTGCGCCTCCGACCATCAAAAATGGTTTTTCGAAGAATTGCCTACTTTTGCTGTGCCATCGAGAGCAATCGAAAGTGATCCAACTGCTGGAATTCCAAAATTCCGAAAAATTCACTGAATAAATTTACAATAATTTCACTATGTGTAAAAGTGGATTATGTAATTGAAGATAATAAACGAAAAACATTGAACTGATGACATCAAACCAATATAGTTGCCTACAGTATATTTTAATGAGCGATTGTTGGTTGCGTATTGTTTAGTAATATATCCACATAAAATTACGTGCACACGGCAATGACATATAACAAGCTGAAACAGTCAAGAAATCACGTTTATTTTATTTGATTTTTTTTTTTTGGTTTTCGCATATGATCTTGGAACAAGTGGTAACAATACCGTTTGGGAACAAGATGGCCATTTCCCAACCTACTTATAGATAGCCCATAACCTTTTTAACCCACGCTTTTGTTTCCTTTAACACTGAACTAAACAATTAATATTTTAATCATTTTGGCGGCTTTGGCCTTTTTCCTATTAATTCCTTTTTTTTAACAATAGACGCTTTTCATTTTCCGCAGAATAATAAATTAAGAGAATCGAACAAGTGATACTAAAAGTCCGGCTTTGACAACGGTCCAGCTTTATTTAACAACAGTGCTTGATTTGCTTTTTAATCACGGGTTCATGGTTACTATTATGATTTAATAGGAAAAACGCACACACACACACACACACACACAAACACACGCACACAACTACCTCAACTTTCAACATTTCGACAACGGGATCTTAATTTAAACACATACAATTACTTCCTATCGCAATACCTTATTTATTAAGATAATTTATCAAAATGCTGTGGAGTTGTAGGGTAAGTGTAATATATATATATATTTATATATATTGTTTTTAAATGTGTTTTATCTAACTGTAAGACAACATTTGCATGTGGCTTTTGCATGTCAAGGAAATTTATGGTAATCGCTAAAACACAAGAATTGTGTGGTATATCTGGCTTTTAGAATCTATGCATTTTCTTGAAATTTTATCGGTGCTGGGTTTTCAGGTGAATCAATGTTTTTTTACGTTGCAGGTTTATTGTTAATATTGATGTTGATGTGCTATATCAGGCTTTCAAGCACATGAACTGCGACTGTATGCATTATTTACTAAAATGTGTTAAAATATTCGAATTCACGCAAATATTAAATTTATTCAGCGAAAAGAAATATGTTTGTTTGTTGCAGTCATATTTGCTGAAATGTCTAACACACGTCAAACTGTGAAAATCAGTAACCGTATTCAGTTCATTGGCACTGTGAAAACATGCATAATATATAACATGTCATGCGTACGATTTTATGAATGAAGCATAAAAATTGTGCTCAGCACGTGGTAAATGGTCAACATTTTGTTGTGTTTGTATTTTGATAATTGAATGTTCAACAGATCGAGAGACATCCATTTTGAGCACACAAAATATAATGCAGAAAGTATTTGAAAGTAAAATATCTTAATGGTGAATCTTAATTTAAATAATTATTGAATCAGTTCATTTGATGTGTCGACCGCTGTGTTTTGGTTCCGTTTAATATGATTTTAAAAGTAACAAGTAGTTTAATACCTTTCGGCATTTTGACTTCACATCGTGTCACGCTTCATCATTGACGCACATTTTCGAGACACTCGACTTTCATCAATCGGAAATACCGAAGATTCATCAACGAGTCGTTTTATGTGTGTGGTATTTAGCGGCTGGTGAAACGATCGTTTATTTGTTCTTTGGCGCACGTCAAAGAGTGAATCTTTGAATAACTAATCGAATCCATAAAATGTGACTGTTATTTTATAGGTAGAAAAGTGTCAAATTTCCATTTTACTTTCCATTTTTATGGTGAAGCTGTTTGAATTGAAAATACGGATTACGACTAACCAAATAACAACGAAAACGGCACTGAAATTCAACAAAGTGGCTCGTTCTGTACACAAATCCAAGAAACACGTAAGAAGTGTACTTGTCATTGATTGGTTTTTTTGTTGTTGTTTGTGAACATCAATAGATCATTTGATGTATGAGCCCAACTAAACAAAGACAATCTTGAAGAGTAAATAATCTGACGTAATTAGTTGAACGTGCCACTTCCATTGAAACGTTTATTTTGTTAATTGTTCGCGAAATAAATTCGGCATACATATCGACGGCTCAATGACCAAGTTTAAAATCCAATCAAAATCGGTCAAAAATAGAATCGTTTTCTGTGGTCGTAGTGAATATTTCTTTGTTGAAAATTTATCGTTAATACGTGAACTAAACACAAGACCAAAAGAATAATAAATTCAACGATTGACGATCACTGAAGGTCAAGCGCACAAGCAACATGTAAATGCTGTAAAATAAAATCTATTTTTGCCGTTTTCGTTGAATATATATTTCGCTATTTATTTATTTGTTTCGATTAACTCGAAAAAAACAATTTTGTCCAGATATGAACAAATGTTGTTAATATTTGTTATTTTGTTTTTTACGCTTGCGGAAAAGCCTGGTATTACATCAAGTTCCTCTGGCAATTGTTACTTTTTAAGACATGTACATGTGACCGTCAACTGTAATGACAGTTCTCATATAAATTGCACAACATTATTTCCGTCGTGTCATTTCTGCCAAATGAAATCCAGTCATGATCAGTTTGACACTGTGTGCAAAAGCACAACACTGAAATAATTAAAACTGATATAACCGTGGATTATTAACTGACAATCGGTTTTCGATTTTTCAGTGAATGTGGCAAAACAAATCGATTCCCAACGAAAAACAAAACGAAAGCAATAAAAACAGAGGATTTGATTACGGTGTAATTTAGTGATGCCATATCATCGAAACGATTGCTCATTGCAATTTTGCTGAAGCGATTCATTTATTCATTGAATATGGGCACTTGCCCATTTATTAACATGCAAAACGTGACAATAATTTTGATGTGTAGATGTCTTTTGGCAAAGTTTGATTTATTTTTATTGTATCCTCAACAACACTCTACACAATATAAAGAGTTGTTATCGTTTGAGTCAATTGTTTTGTTTTCTCAAATATTGGCATAACTTCAACTTTGCGGGAAGGGTTTGCACAAACAACCGTCAATTAATAATAAAACACGAAGAAAATTGAATTAATCAATTGGCCGTTGGCACTCTAGACAGTTAAAGTGCACATTTTTTGATGATTTCATTGAAATTTCATGTCATCTCACTAAACCGATTAGTAATTTCTTGGAACAGTGAGTCAACGAACACAATTCTGCCATTGACAATCATATCAAAATTCAGATATTCACTTCAAATTCTTTAATCGTATATGATTGCACTTCTAGAATTTTTCCGAACAAAATGTGTTATTGGCTCAAAGTAATCATTTCGTTTGATGTGTGATTAAACCTCATAATTGAGATTTCTCTTCACAGTCCATTGCGGTCATGGTGCAACACATAAAATCAGGGCATTAGACATCGTGCTACCAGCCAATCATAATGAAGCGCCAATGTGCGCTTTCAACGGCACTTTAAACGGCGCTTGAATTAGTTTCTTGATAATTGCTTGAGAACTGTTAATCTGATAATTGCAGATGGTATATCTTTCAAATATTAGTATAATTTATTCGATGGAAACCGATGAGACTGTAATCTTCTGCCACATGTAGGTAATCGTTGGAGAGAATGATTTGCAAGCAAAGAATCCACTTAACCGAGGTGATACACATTAGACTAGGTATCGATTAATGACTGACAAACAAATTGGGTCAATGTTGAAAACGTGTCAGGCTTACGTTGCACATATTAAGAAGCTTTTAATTGAACGCTCTTTATTCCTTATGCTTTGTACACTGTCAATAAATGTATTAATTTGCCGAAATTTTTGTCACTGCAAATTGTCTCCCACTCAAAACACTATAACCGTGTAAGTAAATTTGTTGCAACCAAAATCGATTCGTCTAATTGTCGAACCGTGTATCAATAAGTATCATTAATATTCGTGGCCATGCTCTTCATAATACTAGCCAGAGGATTTGTAAACAGCGTATTCAAATACAGACACACATTCTCTGGGTGTGTGTGCTGAGCACATTGTCAATTAATGGAATATTTGTCAGTGATTATTTTCGTCTGTTAAACAAACTTGAAAAATAAAATGAATGACTATTTGGTGAAATATTGATAAGCTCTGGTCATGAACATGCAAATAAACCAAGTACTTGAAACATTTTTTGCTACGATAACTTCAAGCAACATAATTCTTAAAACGACGAATATGTTGCCATCTCTTTTGTGATTGCTTTGTGTTGCCTAATGATTACTCGACAAATTTACTGTCACATTTTCAAAACAGCATATCGCTTTAATTAAGTGAAATTACATGTTTGACATTGAAAACATTTAAATGAAACAAAGTCTTTTCATTGCTTAAATCGTTAAGTTGGTTCATGCGTGCCGTGTCCAAAATATGATGAATGGAAGCCCAAATTGAGCAGCATAAAACTATTAAGTACCTTCAATCATAACATCCAAAATGCCTAAATGATTGCTGAAAGTTTGATGTCAATGATCATATTGAATATGTGTAATCTGCCACTTACAGCGTGTAATTCGTAATTAAATACTGCGGTGTTATTTAAGAGTTAAATCATCGCGTTCATTTAAGTTTCAAATCTAATGATAGGCTCAATCAATCAAAAACTATTTCCTTCTTCTTTAAGACATACCGATTTTATGTTGATTTGCAGCCATTTCAATTTCAATAGACAAACATTTCCATCGTTATTTTATCCATATGATTTGATTGAATGAATTCATTATTAATTTCAGATGGCTTGGGGTGTATCATGTGTGGACACAACACTCAATAGATCCTTTTATAAATTAGGAAATGTGATTGGCCGAAATCCCGGCTATTTTGTTATAGTTCCAGTATTATTAACAGTTATATGTATCACAGGGTAAGTCAATAAACAAAATCGACTTTAATGTATTCAACTTAAAAATATGCAAATTTTAAATCACAATTGAAATTTTTCTACAGATATCAACAACTTAAGTATCAAATAGATCCCGAATATTTATTTTCACCGCAAAATGGAGCCGGAAAACATGAACGAGCAATCGTTGAAGAATTCTTTCATGTAAATTACACATCAAATTTTAGCGTTGAGCGCATCACTAGACCCGGTAAGTAAAATGAATCAACAATCGACAAAAACCAATATCGCGAAGAGAGAGAGAGAGAGAAAGAGAAAGAGAAAAAAAACGTGCATAATTGCAAATGATTAGAAATTAATTTTATGAGATTGTGAATACCGTTGTGACGTCTACTGTCGATTGAACTGGGGGAAAATAATATACGCTTTAATTGGCAATAAAACAAACGGAAATCACTTCATCGCTTTTTATTTTATTAGTCGCATTAAATTCCATCACCATAAAGAAGTGCCGTATCACCGTTCTGCTGCATTTTCAATGCATTCAGGTGTATTCGGTGTAATGAAATCATTTGCAAGTTACACGTGTGATTAGATTTTTGCTCTCTCATTATGTAGTTCAGAGGTCTTTTTAATATGAAACGTAAATTAGTTATTGCACGTCATGCCACAAACAAACGTGAAACGAACATTTTCGTCCCGACTATTACTTAGAAAAAAAAACACGTTTAGTGCATTGTATAAATTGAGATACAAGTGCATTTGAAAAAGTATAATAATGTTTTATTTGGTTTTTGTTTTGAAATATGCACACATTTCTGTTGTTCAGAGAGCGAGACAAATAAGTAGAAGAAAAGAAAAAGTGCAATCAAGCATACTGAAGGGTCAACACTTTTAATTTTCTTAAGGTTGCACTGCGTCGAATGTTGATCAAGTTTAATTAGACACTGTTTAGTTGTCAAGACTATCATCTTGCATTGGCGCATTATTTTGCAAATGATTCCATTGCCATCGATCAAATGAAGAGATAAATTCTTGGCCTATGAAGTGTGCTCGGGCGATTTGGTTGAGTACATATTTGATTTTGAAATCATTTCTACAGATCATCACAAAAGATCACATACAATATTGCAACAAATCCGAATGAGCCCATTCAAGGCTTCTCTTGTTGGTAACTGGATAGCTTTTCGCAAATCAAATATATAATTTAATTCGCTGGTTGAAAAGCATATGTTATTCACTGCTGATAAATTTATTGCAAGAAATCATCACCCACGCGGATTTCAAACCATTTGATCAAACGATCATCCGAGAATATGCATGTGGTACAGTGCGGCTGTGAAACAGCTACTGTTGCTGGTTCGCCATTTAAAATAGTCTATTTGTCTAATGCGCGTAACTTGTTTTTCAATTACATCAACATTAAACCTCGTTTGGGTTGTCCGTTTCATAGTTTGCCGAAGTTTAGTTTGGCTTTTATGTTACCTAGTGATAAAATCGCAAACAATTCACAAAATTTGCTGTGCAGTTTCCATGCCACAAACTGGCTTATGATCATGTTTTTTCTGTTTGTTTTGAAATTACTATTCTTTCAACAATTTAATCCCCACCAGCGAACCGATTAGACCATTTCCAAGTGATACTAAACCAATTTAAACGGCAGTCAATTTACCGTACGGTCTATGAATCTAGAAAATATTTGCATTATTTTCGCTAATAAACTTTATGGCGTTTTTTAATCAGTTGGAATAGAAAGTGTAATCGTTGAAAACCTCCTGAATGGATAATTTCTTCGCAACAATGTACAAATTCTTGAACAATGTCGAATTTTGTTGCATTAATTCAATTTCATTACCTTGACTAGTTCCGGCTGTAAAATTTTGGCCATTATTTGTGGTAGCAACCGATTGAAGTCAATTGGTTTTACTGAATCTATAGATAGAATCTATGTTCTATACCGAATTTCTCTTTAGCCGTACTCTTTATTTGCTTGATTGAGTATTGAGCGCATTTTACAGTTACATTGTTGCCATGGCATCAGCTAAGCGGATTGTGCAAAATAAAATTGATCATGTTTTTAAATCAGTTTTGCCAATTCCTAATTTTGTTCATGTGATATGTGCATATCGTTTAGCATAAGCCATAGCGGGAAATGACTGAAGTTGGAATCACAACAATGTCGTTCGCTTATGAATATTTCAAATGAATGAAATGTATTTTATTGATTCAAACAGCGTCTGGCATCGGTATAAACACAATTTCACTACAACATTTTTTTTTTGTTCAAGGCTTACACTCATGCAAATGCACTCTTTTATCTGATGTCGTTTGATATTTTATGGAGTGCAGATAGAAAGGTGGGACTTATGTGTAACATTATTGCACAAGTTTTACAGTCAATCAGTATTTTTACAGCCAGAACGATCTTGTTTTTCTCATCCAATTTCTTGATGTGATGTTTTTGCTGCACAGTGGCACATGTCTTGGGATTTGACGTAATTAGACGACATAATTAATTTAAATCTTAAAAAAAAACGTCGACTGATTAAAAACCACATGCATAAAGAAATGATTGAATGCTTAACGAATCAATTGAGCTATTGAAATTCGGATATCATTAAGCTTTCTTTTGAAGCACGCACAAAATCAGAGGTATTAAATCACAACAAAAATAATACATAACTTTTTCAATTTCTATGGTAATGACTTTGTGGATTCTTGTGCCTAATGAATGAAATCGTTATTTTTTTTTCTCCGTGCATTCCGAAATGATATCTTGAACAATTGAAATTGTTATGCAAAATTTATCTGTGTTGTTTTGTCATGCAATCAGCAGCATCAAGTGCCAACTAGAAATGAATTGTAGTCTTTTTCGGATCAATCTAACGTTTCAGCCGGCTCTATGTAATTGCGTAATTTGAAGTACACGTTGAGTCACACCTCTGAAGTCATAGCCTACAATTGTCATTGTTTAATATGTGAAGTTACACATTATGAGGGAATACAAACAACGAATAACATGCTGTCTTAATTTTTTGTGTGTGTGATAAAAATCATATAATTGCTCACTTTCCTAACCACTACGTAGATTCATTGTGAATCAAATGACCGACAACAACATAACGAAGTTGCAGTTGAAACTGACCCCGAAATACGATAACTTGATTGTGGTGCGAATTAAAGTTTATTAACGCATTATTTTCAACAGCTGAGAGAACACAATAATTGATTTAGCCAATGAAATTGTCTCGGACACAATTTATCCGCCAAAATCAAGTGTCAAAATTAAAAGGGGAGAATGAATTGATAAATTCACTTGAAGACACTCAATTACATGCGAAAAGCATATGCTTTATATACGGTGTGATAGTATCAATCGCAATGATTTTGATGTGATAAAATAAATCTTGAGATAGCGATATTCCATTTGGTTAATTTTTTGTTTGATGAAATGATCAATTACCTAATAACCTGTTTTTGTTGGTATTTCTAGGTCGCTTTGGACGTCTGATCATCACAACAAAAGACGGTGATACGAATTTAATACGACGTGAAGTTTTCCAGGAGCTTCGCATTTTGGATGGAATGATTCAAAATGCAACCATTACATACGATGGTGAAACATTTACATACAAAGATGTTTGTGCTCGATGGCAAGGAGATTGCTTCGAAAATGATATACTCAATTTAGATTATGTAATGGACGATGTAAGTATTTAACGGTACAAATTTGAATGCATAAATGTTTGCAATTGTTTTTCAAATATTTGTGTTTTGTTTGTTGTAGATTTATGCCGGCCAAATCAACCTGACATTCCCGCTTATGTTCAATCCGGTTACTTGGGATACACATGTGTTTCCAGTTTTCTTCGGTGGTACCGTTGTATCAGCTGATCGTACCGTCCTCGCTGCACCATCCATGCAACTCGTTTACTTTGTTGCCGTTGACACAAAACGTCAAATTGAAAAGTAAGGCCCATTGTTTTTCATCCAATGTTTCGAAATATATCGATCTGTTCGTAATACACAATGTAAAAGAAAAAATGCTCATCATTTATTAAATTAACAGAGGTAATGAATGGGAAGAAGAATTTTTGCGCATCGCTGGAAAAGCTGAAGATAGTGGAATGTTCAAGCATATTCGAGTGGCCAGATTCGCATCGCGTACATTGGATCATGAATTGGAGCGGAACACACGAACTGTTGTGCCATATTTCACATCAACATTCCTCTTGATGGGTTCTTTTAGGTAAGTTTCACCCAAAAAGAATATAAAAAATAAATTGTTCTTCAATTTGAAAGCTGCTCCACAATTGGACTGTTACAATTGAACTAATCGGTTAATTTGTGTTTACAGTATAATTACGTGTATGATGGGCGATGTGGTGCGTTCAAAGCCATGGCTTGGATTTTTGGGCAATTTATCAGCCATTATGGCAACATTGGCTGCATTTGGATTTTCCATGTACATGGGAATTGAGTTTATTGGCTTGAATCTTGCCGCTCCATTCTTGATGATTGGTAAGCTGATATAAAGTTTTTTTTTGTTTGCTTGCAGAACCATTTTAAAATCATTGTCTTTGTTTTCGATTAGGAATTGGTATTGACGACACATTTGTAATGTTGGCCGCATGGCGTCGAACATCGGTGAAATTGAGTGTACCGGAGCGCATGGGAATCATGATGTCAGATGCTGCCGTTTCAATCACAATTACATCATTAACTGATATCATTTCATTTTGGATTGGTATCATGAGCCCATTTCCATCGGTGCAAATCTTCTGTAAATACAGCGGTATGGCTGTATGCTTCATTTTTGTTTGGCATATTACATTCTTTGCCGCTTGCATGGCTATTTCGGGTTACTGCGAAGAGAAAAATCTCCATTCGATTTTCGGTTACAAAGTAAAACCAGTTTCAGTCGCCATCAAAGGTAAGTTTTACTTCAATCTATCTATTAAAACACGAATACCCAGCAAATTGGTTCGAAACGAGTTTTATTTTACGTTGGTTTCTAAATCAAATTCTCGTTTTAAATGTTTGTCGTCTATAACGGTGATTGTTGCAATGTTTAGCTTAAGCATACGGTTGTTCGTTGTTTTTTTTTTGCGCAAACCATAAACAAAATTCATTGCATCGAGCAATCATCATGTTTAGTTCATGAAGTATCTCGAATGGATATCTTATTCTAACGAATGCATCGAGTATTTTCAATGCGAAAAATGGTCGATTATATAAGGTCATATGTGTTTGGTTGATTTTCTCTGTTCAGCGCAACTCGAGACAACGAGAAAAATCAAAATGAGGTGGCAAATCATGTAAATTATTGAAATCAAAATAATAAAAATGAATAAACACCATGATTACTCTTTTCTCTCAAACAAACAAACATACACAAACCATCCATGCCGTTCTAACATTAATAAAAAATAATTGAATGTTTCCTGAATGACAGACCACCGAGCATATTTACAAATGCTTTTCTTTTTAGTTCATCAACTGTTTTGAATTTTGATGCGATTTTTTGTCGCTCTCTCTCACTTTTTCCCTGTTGCAAAACGTTTCTGTCTCTGTTTCGATTCTTCTCGCACATGTGACGGAATAATCGGACGGTTTAGTGGATAGTGGTTTACCAATAAAAATGCTGACACATAACAATTGATGCTGAATTTGTGAATGTGCTACGTATATTTATTCCGCACAATAAATTGATAAATAACATATTTATT
Source organism: Aphidoletes aphidimyza (assembly GCA_030463065.1). Classification (NCBI taxonomy): domain Eukaryota; kingdom Metazoa; phylum Arthropoda; class Insecta; order Diptera; family Cecidomyiidae; genus Aphidoletes; species Aphidoletes aphidimyza. Next base: position 18,985,515 of record CM059999.1, read on the forward strand.
CCTTGTAAAACACTACTCGACATCTTAAAATAGAAACCATTTGAATGATACGTTTTGATTTGCGACGTATTCAAGAGCACTGATCTCAAGATGAAACACTCAAACAAATTTACCTAATTATTGAAATAATTTTAAACTAATTTTCACCAATCGGTTTTTCTCTAATCTAAATGTTGTTGCATAGAAAATCGCTCATGGCTTTATCGAACATTCAATACTGGTGGTATCAATCGTAACGATCCCGACAATCCGCTTGACAATCGTGAACATGCTGGAATGGCATTTTTCAAAAATAAAGTCGCCCGAATCGTTAACAATGGCTACATGAAGGTCGTCATTTTGCTGATATTCGCTATGTACTTGTGCGGCGCTGGATATGGTATTACACAAATTAAGGAAGGCCTTGAACGACGAAAATTATCTAAAGAAGACTCATATTCGGTGAAATTTTTCGACCTTGAAGATGAATATTATCGTGAATTCCCCTATCGGATGCAGGTTATTGTCGCTGGTGCACTCAACTATTCTGATCCTGTAAGTGAACAATTGTATTATTTATTTTTAGATTGAATTTCACATGAATTCAAGTTCATTGTCAGAATTTATGAGCATTAGACGCTCTGTGTTACACGTGTTTATTATTTACAATTTACGATTTCTATACTTTTACAGGAGGTTCAAAATAAATATGAGGAATTGACGAAGCAGCTGGAGAGCACTTCATACGTATCAAACTCATTGTACACTGAGAGTTGGTTGCGATCATTTTTATCAGTTATGGAACAGAATGCTCAAGATTTGAATGTATCCATTTCAACGGAAAAGGAGTTTATCGCTCAATTAAAAGAGGTAAGAAGTGCATTTCAGAATCAACCATTTCATGAATTTTCGTTCAAAGTGTAACATTCTTTCAATTTTCTCATCATCACAGTGGTTATTTGCCGGCAACACATATTCTCTCGATGTAAAATTCAACGACGATGGAACACAAATTATTGCAACACGTTTCTTGGTGCAAGCTCTCAACATCTCCGATACAAACCATGAAAAACGAATGGTGAAAGATTTGCGAAAACTGGTCCACGATTCGCCATTGAATGCATCAATATTTCATCCATATTTTGTATTCTTTGATCAATTTGAGCTGGTGCGACCGACATCGGTGCAGAGTATGATTGTCGGTGCTATCATAATGATGTTGATTTCGTTCATTTTCATACCGAATATTTTGTGCTCGTTGTGGGTAGCATTCAGTATTGTGTCAATTGAAATGGGTGTCGCTGGCTACATGGCACTATGGGATGTTAATCTCGATTCAATCTCTATGATCAATTTAATTATGTGCATTGGTTTTTCGATTGATTTCACCGCGCATATTTGTTACACATTCATGACATCAAAAGCAGCCACTTCAGAGGAAAGAGTTCGTGAAGCACTTTTCTCATTGGGAATGCCAATCTTCCAAGGATCAGTGAGCACAATTCTCGGTTGTATTGCACTGTTACTGGCCGATAGCTACATCTTTTTGGTGTTCTTCAAAATGATCTTTTTGGTGATAACATTTGGTGCATTGCACGGTCTCTTCTTGTTGCCTGTGCTACTTTCACTATTCGGTCCAGTTTCGTGTAGCAAAGATCCAAGCAACGAACGTCAATTGGATAATATGAACGGGGATTTGGGTCGTGGTCGATTATCATCAATTGAAAAATCATTTCCACATCCATACTGTATTCCACACCCTCAGCTCGGTCTATCAAGCATTTTCAATAGCAAAACCTATTTGAATTCACCATTCAAAGCGTATGGAATTGATGAGAAAGACCAAGGCATTGGCACATCTGGCGAAGATTCGAGCGAAAGTAGCAGCAATCAATCACAACAACGTCAGGCCATCGAAGATGAAAATACTCGACGCCGTTATGAAGAAGGCTGGCGACGCACATCTCATGTAAATAGCCCAAGCCAATTTCAACCGGTTATGGATTTATATGGACATGAAAATGAGCATGTGTGGACCGGACGCAATTACAGCTATGACGATTCAAATGTAATGCCACAACGACGACCCAGCACCAACGATCATGAGCCTGAACTCCGAAAATCAGCTAGAAATTTAAGTGCAAATGAACCATCATTTGATGCATCCATGCAATATGAATCACACCGATACCATCCAGACAATCGGCGACGTTCAATGTATGAACCAAATAAACGAAAAACTAGTGATGAACGCACACCACGACGAAAATATACACCACCCGAAGGTATCTACCGACCGAATCCAAACCGTTACTCATCACAACATAATTTATACTACACCCGCACCACACCACAACGATCATTCTCAAATCACAGCATTCATGAGCTGCGTCACATGGGCGACATTCGATTTCCGTGATTTCTTGCTTGACATTTGAATTCAAATGAAATCAATACAAAAGCAAAGAATTGCCATTTTCATGACATTTTTTTTTTCAATTGATTTTACAGATGAATTTTGTTTTTCGCTAAGATTTAGAAATTTAGTGCCTAATTTTAAAAGGAATTATTGTCATTTGTTTTTGGTACTCACAAAATGAAAAGAAAGAAAGAAAAAAAACTGTTTTCATCATCAGACGTGATTATCAAATTAGGGTAGATGTTTTAGATGTAGTGACGTGATCATGTTCAAACTGTTGAAATTTTTCGTATACGTTGAATTTTGATTCATTAAAAACACAAGAATTTTGATTCATTTAGAAAACAAAAGAAATAAAACACATTTACACATTCCCATTAACGCATCTCAACATTTTCAACAATAATAATGAATGCTCAAGTTATTATGTACTCCTTAATTGGATGAAATTGAAAAGTCTTTATTGCTCATGAACTTGTGGGTATGAATGTTTTTTTATTTTTTTTTTTTCAAATACAAAAAGAAAAAAAAATTGGATGAAAAAAACATCGCATTTAGACAAAATATTTCTGAAAATTAACTCGCGCTCAATTTCATGCCCATAAATCAATTTCAGTGCACATTTCAGGCCTGAAAGAAGAACAATAAAGATCTAGTTATAGTTTTACTGGCCAAATCGGCCATCAATCAAGTGTGCTCCATCAATATAATTATTATTTATGTAAATAAATAATATTTGTAAAGAAATTTATAAATTTTTGAACAATTTTTACTGAATAAAATGAATCTAAATAGAAACAGATATTTTTTTTTCATTATTTTGTTTGAATTAATGTCTTCTTAGTTATCTTCTTGATAGAGATTGCGAATATTATTAACACATGTGTTGCATTAAAAGGAATTCTATCGCAGAAACGTCTTATGCCAGAATGGAATATTCCCGTTTGTTACATCCGATAAGAAATCAAGTAAAAAAAAACAACCGTAACGAAACGAGCTGAGTAGAGCTGTTTAAACTGTCAAAATATCCCACCAGCTGACCGAAGTGAGTAGTGTTGCCACAGCAGCAGCAAAAAATCCCACACTCAAAAGGCTTTTTCTACCGCTCGTCTTACGTGTTGTTGTATTTTTTTTCTATGTTTTGCTTTGCACTTACCAACCCAAACAGTTTGGACGATGTGCAAAACAGACAATTCAGTCTCAAGCGGTGTGTCGATTGAGTAAGTTTGTTTCGGTGTAATAAGTGTTGAATTCGCTACCTTTCACGCGAATGTTGGTTTTTTTGTTGTTGGTTCCTTTCATTCTTTGCTCATTCATTTCGATTCAATAAACCGATTTGTACGTATCTGTATCAAGCGATTGATATTTAATTTTCCATTTAATTTTTCAACGTTTCGTTTGATTATGTAGTCTACGTTTATAAGTGAATGTACAGAAAATATTCCGTTTATTTTGTTTTTTAATCGGTTCGGTTTGGTTGTTGATGATACAAAGTCAATTCGATATGAGCAATAATAATGTTGTCAGCTCTTTTATTGTGTTCATTTAATTTTCGTATTTTTTTTTATAACTGTATTTTATAGTCTTACATATCCATATAAATGATTTGTTGTGTACATTCTTAGAATCGTCAATGTTCTTTCTGGTTGTTTTGTGTTGTTTTTTTTTGCAACCTGCAAAATTCCAATATTTGTATTTATTATAATTCTGTTGGATCGATAAATGTGCTCGCTCAGTTTGGCAACAGTCAATAATTTCCATTCCAAATAAAGTGTTCGTTCATTGGCTTTTATTGTATTGAAGAAAGAATGACAAGAGAAACAAGTTTATTTGGAATTGATTTAACGACCATCGATTCATTTTACAATTGATATTCATATTTTGTTCTTGAGATAAGCAACTGTCCAAAAGTAGAAAACAAGTTTTTTCGAAGTTAATATAGAAATAGAAAATATGCTAATTCAATTAGAGCGCATTTTAAGTTCAAAAGAAGGTGCGCTGTTTTTTTTTTTTGAATGTATATATTGAGATGATTAACAATTCAGTTGGACGACAACAAAAAATAGGCGTTGTTACGCTTTGTTTAAGGTGGTTCAGTTTCATTAAATGCCTACGACATTTCAATAATTACAATTCGATGTAAACGCATAAACCTTCAGCCAAAGTGGCTACCGATTTGTGACTAATTCGGTTTCAGTGTGCTCAAAGCGATTGAGTAGAAAAATCAATTGGAGGCCTGAAACATTTGCAAGCGAATCGTCGCCATGAATAACTTAAAATAACAACAATGAAAAGAAGAAGTGAATCATGATTTCAAATATACTTGCAATGCAAGGGAAACCGCGTATCCTTACACCATGTGGTGGCTAAAGAATTTACGAAGAAAATGTAGACAAAAGAAAATACGTTAGCATTCTGTTGAGAAGGGGAAGTGCACTTTTTATTTATTATTCACACACGTGATCGACCGCGTATTTTCGGCTTCGAGTTTTTTTTTGTTCTTGTTGAGTGTATTGGTATACCCGGACAACGACAGATGTTACCGAATGCAATACATAATTTATAATCATGACCAAAAAAAAGAAGAAAGTGTCTGCTATAAAAGATCGATCGAAAAGTAAATAACAGACGGAAATAGTAAATGGTATACGAACAAAAACAGTTGCCGACAGTTGCATTTATTGAGCCGGAATTTAAAAATTTTCGATTTATTTTGAAGGTCTTCCGGGGGGGATGGATGCACTTGATATGTGCCAAAACCATTTCTACTCTATTCAATTTTTATAATTGTATTTGAACGCAATTTGTTTTTTTATTGCGTAGTTCAATCCAGAGTTTCAACTCCAATTTAGAACATGTTGAGTGCTAAGCACACAAAAAATCCCACAAATGTGGATGACTGTCGCATTGAATCGCTGTCGTGTTTGTTTATTGTGACGCATTTTGTTGGTTTTTTTTATATCGAAATTTAATCACATTGATAGTGTCAACTTGATACGAGCGTGTGATTAACGTAGATAGATTCACCTTTTGATCACAAAAGAGGGATTTAGATACTGTTTTCTCTCTATGTTACTCATAATCGCCTGACTTAAGCCCACGTTGAAATCTCAATCGTAATCGCTTGGTGCTGTTTTTTTTTGCTGACCTCGAATGTAATCTTTCGATTACACACCTCGTCCTGTTCTCAGCCAATCGGTTTAGCTGTTGAAAAATGTCATATATTGAGTAATTTATATTCAAATCAAATGTCAACAATTCGCTCTTCATATCTGGAATGATTGATAGGTATTCAACTAATTCAGAATTATTCTGATGGATATATCATCCACAGAATAAACACACACACTCGCGCTATGTGAGAGAGATTACATAGACAAATCAATAATCGGCGCCCCAACACCGTGCCATGCAAACAACAAATTTGTAAACATGTTCAGTGATATGGAAATATCATAACAATACTTGCCTCTGTCTATTGAAAATTTGCTTAAGGCTCTGAACTTTTTTGTGTTTACCATTTTCAACTGTGTCATTTGCTGCTGCTAGTAGCGTTGACACCATCAGTCATCCAACGGTAGATTGACAGCTACCACTTTTTCGTTTTGCATGTTGGTGTGTTCAGTAATTTTGCGATTTGTAAATAATTTGAGCATGGAAAATTACTGTGCATGGTATATGAGTAGATATTTTTGTTGTTGTTGTTGTTAAGCATTACAAAAGCCGATCATTAGAAAGAAACAAAATTGTGTGGTTGCGAGTCGTGCCCATTCTCACGTATCAATATGCGGAGGAAAACTACCAGCTAATGACTTTTACTTTATACAAACAATGGCGTGTTAATCAAACAAATTAAATATTGCATTAATAAATGTATAAAATATCATCTTTCCTCGCCTGTTGCTCGGTGCCAGCGGTGGATTATTTCAATTATCCTTTTTTTTGTATGTGGCGCTCGTGCACAAGCTTAATCAGAGTAGAAATGTTCGTTTCTCTTCGCTATAAGTTTTTTTTTCTTCTTTCAATTCGTATCCACACACACAGAATCGAAATAGCAGTTTTTTTTCGCCGCTCTAATTAATTTGCCGCATTCAATTACTTGGCAACGCAACGGCGATTATTTTATTTTTGTGTAGAATTAGTAGTAAAAGAAACGTATAAAAATGGTCAATTTATATTTACCGAGCGCAAATAAAACTCTTTTTTATAAGACTATGATGAACTTTTGTTCGTTGTGTACGTTGTACGCATTTTTGTGCGTATCTGCATTTAATTTTTCAGCAATCAAATAGGCGCCATTTCCTATTCATAAGTTAAAATAGACAACAACAAAAAATCGTATTGCACAGAAAATATATGCACGTTCTCCTCATCTCTTCATTTCAATTTCACATGTGTTTAACGTCTGATGTTTGGTTTTGTTTTCATTTCTTTTTATTTTATTTTTTTATTTTTTTCATTTCAGATAAATCCCATTGAATTTGAACGCGTCAATTGATATTTGTGGAACAGATGTAAAGGTGGAGTTGGTGAAAAGGGACTGCCATTGATACCGATTAACAGTACAAATATTGGAATTGCTTTAATAGACACGATTGAAATAGATCGAGTGCAAGTGGCGAATGACTGCAGCATGAGCAACTATGCAAATATTCTAGAGTTTCAAACTTGGATTGTTTACCAGCGTGTTGCTATTGATTGTGCCAGTTGCTTGTGTGAGTATTTGCTTGATTGCCATTCAGAAATAAATTGTAAATGGTTTGCCAGTTGGCTTTGGTCAGAACAAAAACAAATCCGTCCAACGGCTTTGATTTCAATTGCTATTGCTAAATTGAACTGCATGATATTTTGCAAGTGGTACAAAAGCCCGTGGTTATGATTCGGTTTTTTTTTTGTAATTGATGAAAATGCAACATAAAAATAGCCGCGAATTTTCTACTCAATTTGAAATTATTGTTTGTTACACCATGAAAACACAAACCGCGCACACAAACACAGTAAATATACCAAGTATTGATGTGGATGTGATGCCATCAGCCAGCGGGCACGTACACATGCTTTGTAATTTAAGTGTGGCTATGAAATTTTGCCATGCCATTTTGCTCTTCCCCCACAAACATATCATCCATATGCAATGGATTTCCGGCTATTATGGTTACTTGAATATTACGCATTTGTTATTCCACGCGACTCTTTTTCTTCAGTCAAAAACCGATTTCCATAGCATTTGCATTCCGATGCATTGCCATACATTTATTGCATTGCATTCGGTTCCCTTCATTTCACTAACGCCGTATGTGACGCATATTATTTCATCTCTGGGCATTAATAATCATTGTGTGGAAACGAATACGAAGAGGAGAAATGGCATGGTGAAATAAAAGAGCCGAGCAAGCGGATCCAATTGAATGGAGAAAAAAAAATTACAGTGGATTGACTATAAATTATGAGCACGTGTGCTGTGCATATACAAAAAAAAGACCTGCAAAATAATCTATAACAGGAAATATGATTACTTTGTTTTTCCATCGCCTGGCATCATCATTTTTGATTCGCATTCAATCAATTCCAAATAATCAATACAAAGTATTGTTCGACTAAAAAGCTATTCGTTGAATTATTGATTGATGCTATTGTTAAACAGCGATGGTCAAATAACGCCAATTCAAATTGAATGCAATCAACGCCAGATATGAAAGATCATATCCAATGATTCATTTAGCAGTTCTCAGTGAGCTGTTTGTTGTTATTTTATTGGTGTGGCTTACTTGGTTTTATTACCTTTATTTACTCTTTCACTTTAAATTGTTCATTTTTACTCCTGTTTTAATATTAGAAAGAGATGATCTGATTTTATCATGTCTAAATTCAAATATTTCATCATTTTAAATTTTATTTTCAATTTTGCTTTAGTTTTTTGTTTTTTTTTTTTTAATTTTTATTTCAGAATCACATTTCCTTTAATTTACGCTACGAGCTAATGCACACATTTTCATTTCGAGAGACACTCAAATTTCATATTGCGGAAGATTGTACATTTATTGATTTACGATTTTATCGTTGCTATTTTTGGTTTCAAATAATATCCAATGGTGGAGAAAGGTAAGCCGATTTTTATTTCCCAGTTTTAGTTTGTTTTTTGTTTTCCATCGTATTTCATTTTATGAATCGCATCATTTCAAGTGTTTCAGCCACCTCAATGTCATCATCCATTGATAAATCGGAAAAATATCGATTTTGATATAACATTTCAATCAATTCAATTTATTGCTTTTTGAAGTGAAACCAATCGAACCAGAGCAAATAACTGTAAATCCATACTTCCATATCGGACACTCTTATTTTATTATATTGAATGTTTTCTTAAGTCAGCTGTGGCAAACATTTTTTTTTCTCTCTCTTCGTCGCTTGAGCGCGCTTAAATGGTACAAGTTCGAAATACTTTCAAATCAGATACGCTCAAATGCATTTCGACAGAGATATGGCAAGAAGTGATTTTGAGAAGACAGAACGAATGAATAGAACCACAGAGAAAATGAGCTGAGAAAAAAGTACCACCGCGAGTTATCGGTTCAATGGAATGAAATGAGAGAAGAGAAAAAAACGTGCCAATATAACAAGTTCTCAAGCGATTCTTCGTCTGAGCTGTTGCCATTCTTAAGCGGACTCACATTCTTGTTTTAGATCTTGTTTGTTGCCATTTATACTGCTTCTTCTCTATCTGTCTTACTCATCTTCTTCATCGTCGTCGTTGTCCAACATTGATTCGTACAGGCATTACGTTGCAAGAAATATTCGTAATGTTATATTGGTGCATGACTTGGCATCGAGAGAAATGTTCACATAACGACCTTGTCGAAGGAATTGCAATTTTTGCAGCATTTCACATCTCGCTCTCTTTTTTGTTCGGCGGTCGTCGGTCGTCGGTTGAATCCACTTATATCTAGAATATATGCAATGATACGGTAGCAACCGTTGACTGATTAATAACGAGATAAACAAAAAAAAGATCTAATGAGTTCCGTCATTCGAAGCGAAAGCGAGAACGACTTAGCTGCACTCACTTGACTCAACATCATAGCTTGAGATTTTTGCACACACACTCACACACACACACACGAAAAAAACTTCCGTCGAGAAAAAGAGATATCAATTAAACTGGAGACTTGGCAACATTGTTCGTTTCCATATAATAGTTTTGACTTAGTAACCAAATAGATATCAACTAAACGCAATGTATTCGTTCGTGCATATTCATAAAATAGCAATGAAATGGTAGATGTAAGCAGCAATGAATTTCTCTAAGAAGCTCATAATATGGTTTCAAATCCACCAAGCACCTACAGATCCCATTTAATCGCATTCGCATATCTTCTCTTGCTGCATTTCTTGCTGAGCTGAAATAATGTTTGCACATTTCAAATGACAAAGCATTCATATTAACATTCAATTTCAATGCCATTGTTTGTTACACTTCAGACGCTATTCAATCGCATAAGAACGGTTCAATTTCATTGTTTAACTAAAACCACAGCATTAAACCCGCTTTTCTATGAAAATAAAATCCAATTGTGTGTGTGTGTTCGTTCGGAAAATGAATCCATGATATTCGGAAAAGAAATCTTTCGAACAAAAATTCGATTTTATCAACAAAGATTTGTTATTTTCCTATTTATTTGAAATGTAATTTTCATTCCATTGACCTTTTTTTATCTAATTTTTTTTTTTAAATTTTTTCATTTTTTGTTGCTTTGGTGCTATTTTTAAAACAAATGACATGTTTCATGAATACAAATTACATTGTGGAAAAAGTTTGTGATGTTTTTCATTCATTTTGAAAATCGGGTGAAACTTGTAGATTTCGACGCTTCAAGGCTTTCGACAAAATAACGTGTATTCGTTATCAATTTGTAATGTGATGTAAATATCCGAGTTTTCTTTATTAATTCGTTAAAAAACTTCAACCAACTTAAATAATACAAAACTAATTGATAAGAACATTTCATGCAACCAGAAGTGTTGACGTTTTACTCGACTCAATGACTGTCTCAATCAGTGACGACGTCTTATTTTTATCCTTTCCACCGTATCGTCAGTTCGAAAATAAAAGTACTACCTGCTAGTGATCAACATGAACATGAACATGAACATTTAAATGAAACAACAACAACAACAAAACACGCAGCTGGTGGTTTTGGGACAGTGTTTTGTCACCTTGCAATATTCGTTGAAAATTCTGCACCTGTTTCAATACTATGCGTTACACGAATCGAATACAAGTTGCTACTCCATTGCTTCAATCAATTCTACTGAGAAATGAATCATTCTGATAGCATTCCGTATCCAAGCAGTCACTCCGCACTTGACGAATCATAAGTGTGGTCTGAAAATAGTTCATGTCAAGCATTCAAGCAAATAAGATATCAAAATATAAACCAAATTGAAGAAGTTGCAACACACAACAAAATATCGCTGTGAAATTAAATTGAAATGGCGACACCAAAAAAAGCAACAATATTTACAAGAATCAAACGTAAATTTCGCAATTTCTAATATCATTATCGGTTGTTTTAATGAAATATTGCTTGCGAACCGGAAAACAATTTTGAAAATTAATTGAAAGAAAAAAAAAACGCATTCAGCCGATGGATGTTTCTACTTTTCAAATAATGCAATTAGTGACGTTTTTTTTAAATGATATGATTGAATTTTGTTTTCCAGTCATGACGGATAATGCGTTCCGGGCTCGAGACATTGGGTTGCGTGCACAGAAGAAAATCTTGTCACGTATGGCCACAAAAACGGTTGCAAAAACATTCATCGATGGGACCACGGCATCTTTACTAGATAATATTTATCGATTGGCAAAACTTCATGTAAGTTTTAATGAATTTAATCAAATTTTATATTGCCACGTATAAAACTATTGAACTTTTTTTCCATTGCAGACGGGTAACAAGAAAGATGCCGAACGCTTGGTTAAAAATATTATTAAAATTGTCATCAAAATTGGTATTCTCCATCGGAACAATCAATTTAATGCCGATGAATTGAAAATTGTTGAACGGTTTCGAAGTAAATTTCAGGTAATTGCATTTTCTCTTGTAGAAAATTGGATATGCCATTACCACATACTGTTGAACGACGGTGAAAAACTTCAACAGTCGCAAAAGAAGATTTCAATAGAAATATCACTGAATGAAAACTTACCTGGAAATATGTCAAAAAGATATTGAATAGTTTTCGAAACGAAATGATCGAAACAAATCAAATACAAAAGATGGTCCACACAACGCTGGAGGAGTGAGCTTGGAAAACAGTCGTTTCTGAGTGAACTTATTTATTGAAAATGAAAAGAATTTGTATAGTTCTTAAAAAGTCATGACAAACGGTGATGGTTCCACAGAACTCCCCAAGGATTCAATATATTTCCAAAGTGCAACATTCATATTAAATTTGTGGATTTATTTTTACTTGCAATCAATTTCAATTTGTAAATGCCATGACTTCAGACCAAAATGATAACAATATTTCCATCGATAAATTAAGCAGTTTTCTGGTGATTTAGATATTAAAATGCGTCAATTGAATTTTTATGATTTCAATTTGAATTTTTCTTTTATATAATCCATTAAATATGTTCTTCTACCTTTCAGATTACTCAAATGGCCATCATTTCATTTCATGAGGTCGACTACAGTTTCGATTTGCCGTATTTGCAAAAATCTCTGGATGAATCGCATGCAACACTAAAAACAATTGTGGAACGACATTTAACCGATAAATCACTTGGTCGCATCGATGAAGTGTTTGGATTTTTCAAAGATCCAAAATTGTTGGAAACATGCTTCCAGCCGGAGTCTCCATATCAAGAAGTAGTCACGGCCATTGTCAATGATTTGAACAGCGCAATGGATAACGGCGACATTTAAATAAATGTACCTTTTAACAACAACAACACACACACACACAAAAACAAACAAACACTCACAATTGTATTTAGCCATACAGATATTTAACACTGTCTGTTACGTTTCTTTAAGTTATTTCTTTTTTATTTTTTGCTTTTGTTTTGTAATTTATATGCATTACGTTTAAGTGTTACGATTAATTTTGTACGATCAGGATGAAGGCGCGTTTACCGTACATTTTTCTTCAAAATGATACTAGATTTTATAGAGGTTTCAGTCGAATGTTTCTCAATTATTTTGAGATTGCAACAACATCAACATATCATGCCTTATCAAAATGTTCAACAAATCACAAAGAAAATGAGTCATATACAAACGAATGAAGTCACAGACTGAGGCTTTTAAACTGAACGTAACCAAACATTGGTGGAACAAAAGCTGGCCAGCGAAAGTTGGATGATCCAGCATAGTCAATTCGGCGTGTCACACACACATCTGAGGATGGTTTGGCCTTCGCTGAGCAGCTATTAATTTCACATTGTTTTCATGTAGAGAATAGATTTATTCAACTGATATACGACGAGCGTTTCGTTCACAAATAACAATATCTCCAATGAGATTAATATTTCAAACATAATCCACAGCTGTTCTGTGAAACAGTGTACTAACACCACTTTTTGTATTGTATGACCCATAAATAAGCTTGATTTCTGCTTTAAGACTGTCTGAATGAGTTGAAATGAAAAATTAAATGAATTTATTGATCAAGCTTATTAAAAGGAATATCGAAGTAATAAATTTACGTGAATTGATATAAACGTTTTTATTTTTTTAAATTAAATTTTTCATCAAAACCTGAAACATACCGTCGTACTTTTTACATGATACACACAAATTAACTTAACCAAACCGTCTGTAGCAGACACACACAAATCCACAACTGATTGTCTATTTAATATCGAAAATAAATATTAACAACAAGTATTTGTGTGAATATGTGTTCAATTTTTTTTTTGGAGAAATTAACAAAATAAAATGCTACACTACCGAAAATAATGTTTGGACTCACCTATAAAATGTTACTTTTCGGTGATTTCAATTTTTCACAAAAAAAAGTCAAGAAAAAGTTAAAATTACTTCGGATTTGGTTCTAACGAATTTTCAAAACTCAATTTCGACGGTCCTTGGCCAAAATATGGTCATTCGAAAAGTCGACCAACATTTCAATTTTTATTCAATGAGCCGATTTATTCGACTTATCTGGCCAAAATATAGCCGTTCGAATATTGGAATAAAAGTCGGCCAACATTTTCAGATGGTTATAAAGTGATCAAATTGCAACCCAATTTGATCTTTTATGTTATCAATAATATTCAGTTTTGAAGGCCTTCTTGACGCAATTTCAAACGTTTCAAGTAGTGAAGCAAACTTTTTATCGGTAGTGTATATCCATAAGATTTAAACAGGAACAGTGTCTAGTTTCATGGACCTAACTAATATGTTAAATTTTAAAAAAAAATGTGTCCCATGTTCGTCTTTTTTTACGAATGATCAAAGCGGTATATATTTTTGAACCGATTTAATTGAACAATTTGAAAATATATACAATATATTTCGCAACAATGGATTTAGACAATTAAGCACCCTTGCATGTTGATGTACACAACTTTGTCTATTTTAGAAATATCAAATAAATCATTACTATGGCAAAACTCGTCGATTCTCAGTTTTATTTGATACCATTCAAACAATTTATTCCAAAAACCAAATCAATGTTTATTTTGTCGAAAGATTTCATTATTGATAGAAGTTATCAGTCGAGTGTAAATTGATGACAAAAAAAGACCGTTTTGCAATGATATCAGCTCAACGTTAATATATTTATTGTACAAACAACTAAAGCCATGTTGACACACAAACAAATACTGTATTTGTGGAGAAGTGATTGTAATTTATCACAGGAATTCAATGTTTATTGTTCAACGAACAATAAATATGATGAACAATTGTGTGGGCGCTTATCACTTTGACAGAAAAGATAGAAGAATTTTACATTTGTATTTACAAATTGCATTGAAAAATTAAACGCCCTGTGAATCATCCTGTAGTTTAAAAACAGCTGCACGCAAAATGTCATACAGCAGCAGGAGAAGTGATGTGTTTCATTAGACTGACATCGAAGTAAACAAGTGAGATGTGGGTAAGTGTGTTATTTAGTAAAAAAATATTTACACAAACGTCACAAGAACTGTCATTCACGACCATTCAATTGTGTGTTGCGAATACGCAACAACATATTGCTTTGAAATCAATCGAAATGGCAACATCAGAGAAAACATCCAAGTTTAAACACGTCAAAAGTAATTTAATGTTCACTGTTATTATTTGCCACAAGGCAGATATAAATATTTTGAGAGACTCACATGAAAATTTGCGGCTGATTTAAAAATATTCAAATGTTCCATTACATTGTAATTCCATACATTTTACTGTCCCTTTTCAGACATTGTGGAGAATGCGTTCCAGGATATTTGGTTGCGCACACAAAAGGAGATTCTTTCGTGTAAGATGATTTTTATGCCACTTGTTGATGCTCATGTAGCTTCTTTACTCAATAATATTCAGCGACTGGCAGAATTACACGTGAGTTTCAACCAATTCATAAATGTATAGACCAATAAAACCAATCTAACACCTTTTTTTTGAAATTACAGACAGGAAACAAAAAAATTGCTGAACGTCTGATAAAAAATATGATAAAGATCTCGATCGACATGTACTTCCTTACTCAGAAAGATCAATTCAATGCCGAACTACAAATATTTGAATATAATCTCATTGAATCAGAGGTAATTAATTTAATTTGTAATTTTCCATTTGAATTTGTGTTTGCCTTGATATATGCCTCTAATGAAACTAGTAATAGGTTTGAAAATGTCTATCAAAATGACTGAGAACCTTTCGGAATGTTAATACGCAAAAGCATTTGACCTACTCGAAATGAAAACGACAGAAATGGCTTAAGCCCAAACAATTGTATTGATATAAATCATTTGCTCACAGAAGTTAGCTTAATGGCTTTGCCGTTCTTTTCAATATATATGAATCAAAATCTTCAAGAAAAGTTCATTGTTCTTCAATATTTACAGTAAGGAGTTCAAATTGGAATACACTAGAATAGAATAATGGTTAAAATAATCAACATCAAGTTCTAAAATTGTTGTTTGTTTTGCTGAATAGGTTGCTTTTGACCTTATCTATTCATATTATTAGAATAATAGTATTCTAATTTTGACTTTTTGTGTATTCATTCTGAATGTTTCGAACGTATGAACTCCCATTTAAAATACATCATCATTAATAGACATAGTTAATGAATTCACAACAGGTTTGATGAAAACGTGCTTCCTGCTCCTGATTCATTGGGAATTCTTATTTCTGTCTCCATCTCTATTGCACATGAGAACCTGACAGATGGCTGATTTTCTAACAATTTTATATTGTTTGCATCCAAATCATAAACTCTCTTTTCAAAAGAAAATAAATACTAATTCTGTTTTTGTTTCATCTTTTAAGGTGCAGAAGGCCATAATCAAGACCTGTCCAAGACAGGTGTGGATTGCGCATAAAGGTTGGGTGCAAGGTGTGCTCAGAAAGTTACATTTAGTAGCTGATACAAAACAAGTATTATTTCAAGAATATTTAGAAATCACTTTTGTGAACTTCTCAATTTTATGTGTGTGTGTTTTTTTTAGAATGCTGAAATGGCTGTTATTACGTTTTACGGAGTTGATTTTAGCTTCGATTTGTTGTGTTTGCAGCAATTGCTGGACAAATTAAGACCACCTCTAAGAAATATTTTGGAACGATATTTAAATGGTGAATCGCTGAATCGCATTGACAAAGTGTTTACATTCATTAATGAACCGAAATTGCTGGAAAGGTGCTTTCGTGCCGATTCTCCATACCAAGAAGTCATTATTGCTATTTTCGAAGATTTAAATAGCATAATTTTGAATTATGACACCGGAAATTTAGACAAAAACCAAAAACCACTCAAAATTATAT
Source organism: Aphidoletes aphidimyza (assembly GCA_030463065.1). Taxonomy (NCBI): domain Eukaryota; kingdom Metazoa; phylum Arthropoda; class Insecta; order Diptera; family Cecidomyiidae; genus Aphidoletes; species Aphidoletes aphidimyza. The sequence continues at coordinate 19,001,892 of CM059999.1, forward strand.
TTGACCATATAGAAACCTAATAGAGCGATACAGTTTATCACAAACCATCTGTGCAATGACTTTTCCGTTCATCGTTAATTACCTTCTTTATCTTCGAATTTTAATCTCAATATTGTTGATAATAAGAATTTGTGAAGCGATTTAAATTAAAACAAAAAAAAATAACAAATAAAACTCACTTAAAATGTCTGTTAAATCAGCAAAAAAACGTTTATTTTTAAAACCTTACCGTTCGAATTTGATTTTTATTTATTTTTACAAAGAAGAAGAAGAATCTTAGGATAATGTCCTCATAGGTGAATATTTCATCTGATATCGCTTTCGATTGATTTTGGACACGTTTTTTCAAAACGAGATTTATGTTAAACTAACACTCTTTTTTTTTGTTTAATTTAATTGATTATAGCAATCGTTACAGCGTATTTAATCGACAATATTTTATGTCTAAATGTAACTTTATCATTTATTTTTATTTATTTATTTATTTTTTTTGGAGAAATAACTTTTTTTTCTTTTTATCAATTCTCAACTTATACGAATATTTGTAGGTTTTATATTAATTTCTGTTCTAATCTGTGTATCATTTTTTTAAAAAGGGGTTTCAATAGTTCAAACAAAAGTTGCCTAATTTGAAAATCATTATCGTTTCATTTATGGTTATTGTTTCACACGAACTTGTGCGTTCTCCTCTTCTTCGGTGGAAGTGGCTTGTGTATTTGGCGGTTCATCGGTATTCGTTGATGTGGACGGTCCCCGAATGTATTCGGGTGGTGTTAGACCTTTAACACAATCTTCTGTGATGAGCACAGTTTGAACATTGGAGCCAGGAACTTCAAACATAGCGTCCAACAGCAATTTTTCCTAGTTAATAAATATGAGAGAATTCAAGTTGGGGGCTTTTCCAATTCCGATCAAAAACTTGATTTAAAAAAACTTCTCATTTACCAATATCGAGCGAAGACCACGAGCTCCAGTTTGTCTTTCCATAGCTAACTTTGCAATGGCAGTTAAAGCTTCATCAGAGAATTTCAAAGACACATTGTCCATTGCCAATAACATTTTGTACTGCTCTAATAAGGCGTTCTTCGGTTCGGTTAAAATTCGAACTAACATGCCGACGTCTAGACTGTGGAATGGAACTAAGATCGGAAAACGGCCGACGAATTCCTGAAGAAGTTTAAGAAATTGTATGAATTAGTTCGAATCGAAATAAATATTTTTTTTTTGGGTTACAATTGTAACTAGATTAAGACCAATTTAGACAAACTACGTACTGGAATCATTCCAAATTCAACTAAATCACGAGCCTCAACTTTGCGAAGCGATGCATCTCGTTCGGTTTGATCATTTTCCATTGGTGCTGCTGATGCTTGGGCTGCACGTCTTCCTTCGGATGAGTTGGTCGGCATACCAAATCCTAAATACTGTAAAACACCAACAGACGATTAGTTTGGTCGTTTCATTTATGTGACTGAAATAGCTAAACTAACCTTTTCATTGAGACGTCTGGCAATTAGCCGATCCAAGCCAGTGTATGCTCCTGATGCCACAAACAAAATATTGGTCGTGTCGACCGGTATTGTTTCACCGCGTAGCTTGCGCGGTGAATTACGTTCGGGTACATTAACAATTGTTCCTTCAAGCATTTTAAGCATTCCTTGTTGCACACCCTCGCCTCCAACATCTCTTAATTGATGAATTCCAGGCACAGCTCCAATTTTATCAACTTCATCCAGGAATACAATACCCAGTTGTGCTCGTTCGACACTATTGAACAATAAAATATGGTTGATAAAAATAAATGCTTATAAAGCCCAGGGATTTGTAACATAGGAAGCATGAAACACACCATATAATCGATATATTTGCATGAAACTTATAGTATTTCAAATATTTCAGAATATTTCATCACAATGTGAGGTCAAATATTTTCATTTTAACTGTCATTTGCGAAATATCGATATATTTCAAATATTTGAAATGCGCCAAGCATGTGAGATATGTGAAATATCATAGAAATGTAGCACAAATATTCAATATTTCATATTTTACGCCTGTTGAGAATGATAACTTACTTGTAGTTAGCATCCTGCATTAGCTTTGCAATAACACTTTCGATGTCCTCGCCAACGTAACCGGCTTGCGTCAACGTGGTACAATCACAAATTGCAAATGGAACATCTAAGCATTTGGCAATGGTTTGCGCCAATAAGGTTTTGCCTGATCCAGTTGGACCCAACATTAAAATATTACTTTTATCCAGTTTGAGCTCATGAGTTTTCTGATCGAGTAGCTCGGATCCCGAAACGGGCTGTTGACCTGTATGGGAAGTTTGTTTTTGTTGCTGATGTTGTTGTTGTTGTTGTCCAGATCGTGGCAATTCACTTTGATGCGAACTAACCATTGTGTGCCCAATACCTGATATATGCAACAAATCACCACCACGTGAGGCTGCCGTAAAGTCGCCAATCGGTTGATTATTACTCGTACTAGGGGCATTGTGGTAAATGCGTTTGTAATGATTATAAACGGCCACCGATAGTACTTTTTTCGCGAGATCTTGGCCAATTACATGCTTATCCAAATATTCCATAATTTTTTTCGGCGGCGGTGGTTGCCTTCGGTCAGCATTCGTATCTATATTGTCTTTGAGTGGTGCATTTTTTAGCTTTTTATCGTCATTCAATACGACAAAGAAGTGATTGCATTTCACGCATTTCACAAACCGTGACAAACTGACAAATGTTCCAACATGTGAACATGGATCACCACATCGTGGGCACGTCATTGTTGTATTCTTGTTTGGCGGTTCGCTACCACTGCCCGAAGTGGCCGTTTTCTCAGTATCGCTTGGCGGCTTGTCATTTCCATTATCACTGCTGCTACCGCCGGTGGGTGGAGGAGGCGTTGGTGGTGTACTCGATGTTCCTTTTGTTGATTTGCTACGCATCGGACTCAGATGCACCGATCTATTCTGCTGATGTGTAGGCATGTCAAACTGTGATGAAGCTCCATTGCTATTATTGTACGCGTTCAAGCTTGATGCATACAAGAGACCTTCATGAAACGAGAGAAATGAAACAAACAATCATGTTTTATTATTAAATATTATAACACATTTGAGTTTTAACATCAATGATTGAATTTCCTTTGGAATCAAATCTATTTTGACGTCACACAAAAACCTTAACCGATATCTTAACAATATTTGTTTGCTCGCATGTCAACGTCGCTGATACAATAAATAATAATAATGAACGAAACGTGTCGCCGACAGCCAGTACATCAATGAATTACAAATTTATTGTTGTATTCAGTTTGAAATCAGCATTATTTATTCTCAACTGTAAAACTTTTACTATCTCAAGTAATCCAGCATTGCGATATGTGTATGTAATACTAAATCTGTGAATTATATGAACTATTGCTCGGATTGAATGTCAAGCTGCATTGCACGCAAAAACTTGATCAAGGGAAACAAGTTGCGTCGTATTTATAGGAGCCTTTTAATTGTGTTTTTTTTTTCTTAAAATGATACAAGGTATTGTTGCTTCGCTTTAGTTTCACAACTGGCACTGACATTCCGGCTATGTTTCGTCCGAAGAAAAGAAAATGCATTTAAAAGGACAAAAAAAAACCAGATGATGCCATGTTGAAACAAATCTACTAGGATTAAAATCCGGGAGAAACCAACAAATGCGTAGTTTGAAGCGTATGAATTCGAGATAATAAAATACAAAATCGATCGGCCGACTATCTATGATGTCAACAGCATTGAATGTAAAATGTGATTCAATTTGGAGAATTATAAGTTTTAAATTGCAAGTTCCATGAGACCATCGCACATGATCATAAATCCACTTCAATGAGCATTTCAAAAGAATTGAATTCTTTGCTTTGGCGTTAGTAAACGCCTTAACTGCACATACTCAATATTCAATGCCGATGGTCATGAACTAAGTGAACGACCGACTGTAATATGATGCAAATATAAAGCGTTTTTTTTTTCATTATTATTTAATTGAAGTTGACTCAAGAACCGAAACGTTAATAATAATAATTTCAAGGTAATGGTGCCGAGGATAACTTGAGTTTGAACAAAAATGTTGACGTTGCAATAAAATGTAAGGTTTTATTCGTCTATGCCATGTGTTCTGTGTTGCTCATTTTTATTTATTCGTCATCCGTTCTGTGTGCATGCTGTGGTCATGTTGACTTCTGCTTCAAGATATTCGAAACAACATTGCAGATGAATTTAAATGTTATTTGTTATTTATTTTGCGGATACATGAAGAACGCCCATACTCAGACACTCAGTGGCTGTTTTCGTTGTACTTTACAGCAAGTTATTGATTAACGAACAACGCATAAGCATCGCTGTTGTCTGAATTGTTTACATTTCACATCAACGAGCTACGAAAACTACGGCCAATGCACTCGTCATCATGCACTTTTGGTATTTGCACTTTTAATTCGATATCATGAGATGTGCCGATTTCGCACGTATTTCATCCGCAAGGCTTTCAATCTCATTGACCTAATAAAAGCAAACCCAATGTTTCCATCTAAAGTGTCTTTAGATGACATCCAAAGTGTCTTTTAATCTTTGCACTAAATCAACTTTGTCGCTGGCTTTTGAGTTCGTGTCTGAAAAATGACTGCCAAATGTTGTTAGCTTATAATGGCATTTAACTGAGTTACGACATGAAATGTTTTTTTGGTTAAAAAGTCAATTTTCGCAGCATTTATTTCGTTCCGCCATTTCAATTCACCATTTCAATTTGGTCCCACTGAAAATCAATTGCAACGGCAAACAACTGAATAAAAAACATTATGCGCAATATTGAGTACGTCAAAATATCAATCAATCGATCATTTGGTGAATATTACCAGCATAGATCAGACCATGGAAATTTCACTGATTTTCTATTTTGTTTACCACTGAACACTGTACGGTCTTTGCAATTATTCACTGCCATAAACTGTAATTTTCCACTGCACAAGTGTCTGGTTAGTCTTTCAATCAATTTCATTCATTGAAAATGCTTACGCCACATTCATGTAGTGCATCGATCAATATACACGAGCGCATTATATTTTCATTACATTGAACGCAGCGGCAAAAAAAAAGGTGCATACCAAAAAGTTCAATGTAATTTTATAAAGGAATTTATGTGGTTCAATTTTCACCATTCAATGGGTTTTGTGGCCAAGAAATAGAGGGAAAAAAACCGAATCATTTGCTCTTTTTGTCATCATTGATTGAAGTATTGAATCGACCCACTTTGCTTGTGTTTAACCTGGAATTGTGAGTGCTTTTTTCCCTCCCCGATTAATTAATAATTTGTGTTTGCAAACCAAAATCCACAATGAAAAATCTATATACACATTCAGCTATGCGCCTATTGATTAGTTTTCTGTATTTGCCGACTCATTTTACGCTATAAATCGTGCACAGCGATACCCGTTTACATTTCGATACACGTATTTGGCATCTATGAAAAAAGCGCAATAGAGAAAATCGTAAGAACAACAACAATAACAAAACAAAAACAACAACAACAACAACAAAAACGCAATCGTAATTGAGCCAATAAATTGTGCAAAGAAACAGAGAAACAAAATACACATCAAAAACGATGTTGTATGTTATGCAATCTCGGACCGAGTTAAATGTATAAGCATGCCAAAAACTTTTTCCATTTCATTATGAGCATTTATTCTTTTATTTTATTCAATATTTGCGCATGAAATTACCTAAAAAGACTATTCTGTGAACGCGCTTTTTTTGTGTGTCTTTTATGCGTTGCGAATTTGAACATACAAAAAAAAACGTTGATGAAATTTGGTTATTTTGCTTGGTTTAAAAACTGGTTGATAGCTTGCATAGCTTCGGGAAGTTCCACCGAAAAATATGTTTTGTTTCACAATTCACAATAGTTCCAAAAATTTGGATTAAAAGCGCTCAATCTGGAATATGTTGGGGTGAATATACGAATACAAAACAGGTGGGAATGCCTGTATGAGAGATGAATTTGATTTGTCGACCGAAAACGTTGAAATCAGTGGCAAATTTGTGGTCAGATATAGCCGATGTCCACAAAACATGCTTGATGTTTATAAACTTTCACCTTGACCTTGAACATACATTTCTGTCAACGTATACACAAAACACACAGTGAATCTTTCAATTTAAAATACATGAATAAATGAATAATGCCGATCGAGAAACTCCAAAATACGAATTAACATTCTTTCGTATAAAGAAATTGGGAAGCGTTTTTGTGGATTTTTAAGCCAGTATTTGATCGTACGATCAATTAATAACAAACTGATAATATTTGTTGTTCTGGTTGATCACCTCGAACTAGAGAAATGTCAAATCTTGACGAGACTTAAAATTCCCCAGACAAAAACATTCATTACATCCCGGTGAAAAATGTAATGGAGTCGGTTGCCAAACAAGTTTCGCATTTTAATAGACATCAGATCATCATATGTTGATCGTGTTTAGAAAAACCATTCAGTATTTTATATAAACATTCAAAATATCGCGACGTATTCTTATTATTGAGAATGTGAATGAAGTTTATTGTTGTGATTCGAATCTCGTTTCAGGCTAACGACTTTCATTTCAGCTTATTTATTTTTTTCTTCTGCTTGGGGATATTAAATGACGCAAGCACAATAACTAGATAACAACAAAACTGCAGAAAATTATGCTAATTGAGATCCGCAATGGAATATTTCGATGCGATCAGAAGAAATAGTCATAGTCATTAAAGCATCTCTTGTTTTTTTTGTGTGTGCTCGTATGTCTGCGCATGATGCTCTCATTCAAATCACAGATGGATTTGGCGCAGAAGAAACAAACATCGCTACTAAATTGCTAAAAATAAATCTGGGTTCATTTGGAAAATGGTTCCACAGTCTCGATTGTCATTAGCATGTTTGCCAAAGTGATTTCAAGAAATTGAGAAAGAGACGAACCGAAACAAAATTCAGCTGAGCAATGGACAAAACAGTGAAATTATTTTGAATGAAATTCCAATGATGTATTATTTAATACATTATGGTTGAATTCGCATCACAATCGATGGCATGTGAGCGCATAGCGAGATATAACTTTTTGATCCAATATATCCAAATTACATAGTTATCTCAACATGACATGATTTTGCCATGCAAGTACACACTCACTTACACATACGCACACTCACAGAGCTTTCACATGATGTAATAATGCTTATGATCTCTCTGGATGCTGATTGCAGCCGAAAGCAAATGCGCACGAAAACGAAACAACATCCAAGCGCGCAACAGTTGAACAATCGTTAAAAAAAAGAGCTTATGTGATCTTTGCGCTAAATCGGCAGAAAAAAAATATGAGAGTTCAATTAGATTTGCAACGATTTTTTTTGCCCGTTCACCGAACCATTAGATTAGGAAACTGAGTTGAATCAATCAGTCATCGTTGAACATTGATCAGTTGAAATTGCGCTTGGAAGATATGTGAAACATTAACATACAATGATGCCTACGGTTGGTATTTCCACGAAGAATGCAATAAAAGCGATGATTTAGCATTGTTTTCGAACAGCGGATGGAGTTGAAGCTTTTGGGGTAAACATTCATTCAATTCGAATCTAAAATATTGAATAAGGTCAACACAGTTACATGCTATATTATGCCCAGCAGTAAAATCATCGCGAGTCAGCTTAAATATTAAATACTATTATTGACCACAAAATCCCAAATATGAGTTTTCAATCGATCATATTGACCACACATAACATTGTATTTTGAATATGGCCCATTTCAATTTCGTAACAATGCCTTTAATTCGCCTATGTAGCAACTATTATAAATTGCTTATTGTAATGAGCTATGCAAAAAAATGTGCCTATTAACCGAGGTGTAGTCACATATCTGTGATTGAGATGGTGTCAGCCGATTGATGTCAATGTGTGTCCATTGCTGTGTTTTCATTCACAAGGTGAATTTATTGTTACGTACGTGCAATAATAGACGCATAAATGGTAACAATATATGGATGAAAAACGTTATCAAAAGTCACATCACGTTGGAACGAAATTGAAATTGGTAGACTATGGCATTCGAAACAAAAAAAAGTGATGAGTGATGCAATCATCATCAACGAATGAAGACGAAGAAGAAGAAGAAGAAGAAGAAAAAAACCGTAAACGAAATAAAGCACCGTTTAAAGAGCCAATATGTGTATTGCCGAAATCGAAAACATTTGGTACATTTTCATTTCATGCAACTTTGTGACTTTGTATGCTGCACGTCTGCTGCGGTTTCAATAGTTGATTGGTTAAGCTATTTCTTCTCCTTCTTCTTCTTTTTCTTATTCATGTTTTTGTCGTCTTCAGCTTGTATGCGCACTTAAGTCAAGTTATCGAAAAAAATAACATAAATTGAATTCAATGTTTTTAACCAAAGCAAAACGTTGCAATATATGCGCATGGGACACACAGCTATTTGCACAACGGCAAAAATTGAATTTCTGTTTCTTTTTTTTTTATTTCGACCAACAAACATAACTCGTGCATATTATTTCGAAATGTTGATCAATTTGAGTTAATTCAATATGCTCAATAAAGCAATTTAAAGCTTTCAAGACCTTTGCCGTACTTTAAATCAATTCGTGGATCTTGTTTATTGACACGAAACGATCCCACAACTTTTAATTATGCATTTTATACAGCAGGCGAAAATCAATAAATAAATAGAAAGAAAAAAAAACAAACATACATACAACCAGCACACAATTTTGCCTTGGTTACGTTTTGAATTCGTTTCGAATGGTGTGTTTTTGAGAGTCGGATTTCAAATGAGTCATTCGAAACGATTGAAAGTTGATTGTCGCGCAATATCGCCAAATGCCAAGCTCATTACGGTGTTTGTTTCGGATATGCAATATCTTCTAATTCATTGTCTAGTCGATGGGCGATTTGGCAAACTACGGGTGAAATTTCGAAACAACAATTTAACAAATTTGTAATGCCAAACAATTTGGGGGGGCAACAACAATGAAAATAAACTTTATCGATTTTCACTCTTACAAAATGTGCATCGCTTTTATTTCCGGTGTCTATTTGTCGATTATATTTCCATTTGGCTTTAACTGTAACAAATCGAAAAATTTCTTTACGGTGCCTTAATGGTTGAACAATGATTTTTGTTTCTTGTTTTATATAAGTTGCACACGATTTGAGTATATCGGCAACAGTGTCAATAACCGGTTAACCTGTTGCATAAACCAAGAAATGGTTTAATTCAATTGACGAGACTTATTCCGTCTGTGTGCATACCAGCCAAAGGTCTGCGAATATTCCAAATAAAAGGGTTTTCTTTTTAACATCCAACGAAATACCATTAATTTTACTCGCTGAATAAAGTTAATTCATGTCATTGATACTTTGCCATGTAGGAAAAGAAACCTTACAAAAGCTAATACTTATCCGTTTGAATTGTTTTTTTTTTTGAAATCATCAAACTAACAGCAAACAAAAAATGGCAAGTTCAAATCAAAATTCAATCAATCTGCAAAAATGTTGATTTCATCACGTTTCGACAAAGCCGGCCACGCATAACAAAATGACGCACCAATTTTCGGCGCTACATCATTAACACATTTGATGCTGTTGAAACACGTTTATGGAAATTGTTATGCAATTGGATTCATAAAAAAAAAACAGATAAGAAATCAAGACTTCTTGAGGACACCATCACCATTAAGGTAGTTTCAGTGGACCGCATTTCCATAAAATCGCACAATCGACCATTTTAATTATCGTTCACAGTTTCGAATTTTGATACACATTTATTTCAACAGGCAATTCATTTTTTTTTGGGTCAACTTCAATTTGTTTAGCCGTTGCATACACAGTATGTTGTAAACTGTTGATGAACCGTTGGAGGAAATTGCCTGTCATTCTTGTCATTCAGCATTATGTTTAGTGGCCGTGGCCATGCTTTGTACGGTAATATTACACGTCAGTCGCTGTCAACGTTGTTAAATTCGTTGATTTATTCAAGCATAAAATGTTCTGGAATGTAGTTTTTTTTTACCAGTGTTTATATCGAAATCGAAGAGGCAAGAGGTGAATAAAGTTTATGATTTTGGGCGGCTTTCACTTACTTTTGGCTATTTTTCCCGTTCAATTGCTTGTATTCGATTCGAAACAGCGAGTTTCCTAGTTTTAAATTTATTTGCATATTTGGCCTACGAACCCAGCAATGACGCGGCAAAATGTTTTTTAGTAAACAAAAAAACGACATTTTCATGCTTTCCAAAAACGTGTTCAAGTTGCACCGTTAACGTTTTTATTGCCAAAGAAAACTATTTCAACGTTGATTACATCAATTCAAACAACAAATGTTCAGGATATTTGAAACAAACACAACAAATCCAAATCTTCAGAAAAGAACGGGCGAATGCATCGCCTCATAAAAATTATGATACACCAATTAATGATTTTATGAGTTTGATTGTGGTCGCTAATTGCTTGCCCGAAGTTTCTTTCAAAGTTTCAATCGAAATGGCTTGAGATATTGAAGTTAATTGCCAGCTGAAGCAATATACCATTCGAATAAGTTTCAAATCGATGGATATTTTATTTGTTTTTTTTTTATTGTTTTTTAGTTTTGGTTTTGCATCCAATCGTTCACAAGACATTCATGTTATTAAGATTACGTCAAAGAGCACTAAACTAGCTTTTTCACTGCAGCGAAACAAAAATCTTTGCCATGCATCATATTTTTATCTGATATCCACTAAACGCCCAGCAATTTGTTACGATCTTACAGAGCTTACGTTGAATTTCAACGACGGATGAACTAACCGACGAGGAACTAAGCGCCGAGTCAAAGCAACGCGAATAAAAGATAAATATCAACATTGCGTTAGAGGGGGACAGAGAGGAAGAAAAAGAGAGACAGAAAGAAGAAACCAATTGAACAACGAAGTACTGAAATCTGGTTGAGCAGGTAGCAAGAAATTATAAATAATCACTATCGGGTCACACTCACTCGCATGACTCTTGTATGCATGTCGATGTATTGCACAGGAATCCCCAATAGAAATACAATATTTTGTTCAGTGCTTTTTTTTGTCTTTTCGTTCGCTTCAAATATACACGATGGATTGCCGTTTGTACGTTTCTTTAACCGCAATTTATTCAACTTTAATCGTCGATGCGGTCAAACATCACTTTATTCGATTTCATTAAAAAAAAAAAAAAAAAAAAAAAAAAAACAATTTCGCTTATTCAACACGATTACAAAATGTGCATCGAGAGAGTGAATTTTATCCAAATCCATTGAAAATGCACATGCGTAAAGAATATTTCGATATATCTGATTGATTGGAGAGAATAAGACAAAAAGCGGACATTTTTACTTACCATTACGATATTTGAGTCCTTTGTTTGTACTGATGGCAAGCCGTCCAATAGATAGACTATTTTTAACACTTTGCATGATTGCTGTCGCTCAAAATCGTTTTGTTTTTTTTATTTTCAGCCAAAATGTTCACTTATGGTTTTATTTTGTTAATTCACTAATCCACTCAAAAAATATTAATTTAATTTTTTTTTTTTTAATTTATTCGTTTTGTTTTATCGCGTCACTAAATATATATCTTCTTAAGCGTTGTTGATGTTTATGCTGTGAAAAGAGAAGCGAAACAGAAGAAAAATGAGTTAAAAATCACTGAAAATCACGTGCTGGTTCAATTGCTGTTTCTTTTTTGTTTTCATAATTTTTGTTTCCACGTGATTTGATGTTGATTTTTTTTTTTTTTTAATTATGCTATGATTGCTGTCGCCATCTCGGTACTTAGTATACGATTTTATGGTGGCTCAAAGACAAAGAAGGAGAAAAAGCAGAACTGAAACCGAATCAGAAGACAAGAAAAACCAATTGGATGACTTGGATTTAAGTTGAAATGTTATTATATAAAAAAAAATGGCAGCAAAAACTTGCAGCACATAGGCAGCTGCGCTAAGACGTACACAACAGATGGGATTTTTTTGTTGTTTAAATACACATGTGCGTCACTATTTCCTACTCATTAATGACGATTGTGCATGCAAATCATGTACTATGCTTACGTTGCCTCTCTTGCCACTATTTGACCGTTTTCACTATGAAGCTTTGTAGCTCATGTAGTGGGTTTTGTCCAGTCATCAAATGTTGCGACCACAATAGGCCAAAGATGCAATTTGAACAAGAACTTGAATTCAATCATCATACAAATGGCGATAGGTCGAAGCTATTCGTTGGTTTTAGATTTGTGCTTTTGTGTTTGGTAATTTGTTGTGAATCGGGCGAGTGAATGAACCACTCGTTCGTGATACACCAAGGGATTGACTAATTTCAAGGTGATTTATTCTTTTTATGATCTCATGATCAACGGTTTGTTCATTCGCAAAACACACAATGAATTCAAAATGCTACAATAACATCGTTTGCTGTGCAATGCAAAAGCTACTTTTGTATATTTTCATATATTTATTTACATATAATTTTGCGACTGTTTTTTTGGTGGCGTTGATTTGTTTTCTCGCTTGAATTTAATTTCATTTTTCTGTGTTATTTAGAGTCTAAATACGTTTTGCATTTGGTGTGTGTGGTTTGTGTTCATTTTTCGTATGTTATAAATAAAAATATTTGGACGTTTATATTTTATCAAGTCAAACGACTAATGTGTAATGTTTACACACACACACACATACACACAAATCGTCACATATGAATATTATAATGGAATTATTGGTATACAATGTCAACAAAACGGTCGTTTACTGAACTTTTAAACAAGTTTGATCTTTTCATTAGACTCACTTGTTGCGTCTTTATTTCTTCTTCATGAATAAGTTTATGTTTATTTTCTCTGATTACTTTTTTTTTCTATTTGTATTTATTTTTAATATTGGTCCCTATCATGTTTGGTAGTTTTAACAAGAATTCAAGATATCGACTGAAGAAAATAAATCATAGATTGACAGAATTTGAATCTTATTTGTCAGTTTCGATGATTTCAGGAATAATAAAGAAAAACCAGTTCACACTTATTCAATCATCGTGAATAATTTTGAAAAAATTTGATAAAGATAATGATGTTTTTGTTTACTTTTTCATACATCATCTTAGTCTGCGAAGCACAGATCAGCTGATTGATTCACTCATGACACACACACAATATACAAATGATCAGAATCCGAACCACCAGACAACCAAACACTATTTTTGAATGATCGTTTTGCTTGGCGTCGTCAACCAACAAAACTATTTCAATAGCTACTTGTTTTGATTCCTCTCAACTCTAGCGCTAGGTATTAGTTCAACCATTAAAATTGCGTTTCATTTTTCTAAATTGGCTTTGATTAAGCTTTTTGTTGTGCGCTGTTTTTTTCTCAACCGTTCTCGACAAAATAGTTTGACATTGATTTAAAGTGTGTATGCGAATGTATTGGTTTGACCCAATAATATGACTGCATCAGCTGGGTGGAACGTTTCGACTGAATTTCAATGATTTTAATTTTATATTCACTTTGTGTACACAGTTTTGAGCAGCAACTAAAAAATATATTATTTCAATCGTAAAAACCATCTGTCTGAAGTGAAATTGAAACACACGAAATAGGACATACTTGTTACTTTCTATCGCATAATGTCAATTTTATACAATCTTATTTTCATCACACACGAAAAAAAAATGAACGACCACAATAAATTACAAAAAAAGTAGCGTTTTATCGCAATCAATGCTTTTTATGAGTATTAGCCATTTAAAAAAATCATTAGCGAGCTGAATTGATGCAGAGCCAGCAAAGAAAAATGAAAATGCGTTAAATCAACAGATCGGAAAAATCGCAACAAAACAAAAAAACCAAATTCGAAACGCAGCTATAAAAACACCACCGTTGCTGATTTCGTCTTAATATGCACTGTGTCAAGTGTATAGGAGCTTATAATGTGAGTTTAGGCTCTGTTTTCGTTGGTTTCGACCACATTTATACACATGATACACATTGTTTCCATTACACTGGCAAATACACACCGTTTCCCATACAATCAAAAGTAAGCACCGAAAAAAAAATCACGTCGAATAGACCAATACCCTCATTTTACAGCTTTTTTTTCTGGCTCAGTAAACGTCATGTTTGTGTTTATTATGAACAGCAGAGTATTTTTTTTTTCCTTCAATTTTGAATGCTAGCTTGTTTCATGATATTCCAATTTGAATTTGGATTAAAATTAGAATCCGGCTAAAAGTTGAACATATTGCAGCTTATTTTCAAATGACTCGTCGAAAGAGTTGTTTTTTTCTTTCTTATTTCTTGTCGAGTGATCATAAATTCTCAACACTGATATTTCAACTTTGAATGTATTCATAAGATTTGACGCAAAACAAGCTCACGTCAAAGAATCTCTTTCATTTCTCTTTTTGCCTTAATTCTGCTAGTTTTGGTACAGACAACAATGAAACCATTTGATACGAATTTGGTTTTGTTCTTCATTTCGGATTTTGAAGGTGTGCGTCAAATAAACACACTCGCACTCACACCGTGAATTGAGATTAATTCAAGGTCTTTCGATGGCGTTTATATTTTATGCTACAACTTTCGGAAACCAAATGAAAGTAACTTTTCTTTGTTATATCTGACGCAACAGCCAATAAACACGTTTTGTTGACACTTTTGCCAAGCGCGCGCGTGAACAATTTTTTGTTGTATCTTTCTTTTGAGAATCGCAAATTTTGATTTGCTATCAATTTTTTGATTATTGTCCTCGCGAAAATGCTTCTCAAATCAATTTTGCACACACAACCGAAAATTGAAGTGCTCAATACAAAATTTATGGAATTTTCATTTGTGTCACAACACCATTTTCCGTCTCATTTGTCGATGTGCTCGATTTAGATAGATTTTATGTTGGAAAAATCAAGTTTGCATAATCCAAAATGAAGAGAAAAAAAAAATTGCTAAATTCACAAATGAAAGGAATTTTTATCATTTCATTTGGTTTTCACTTGCTCTATTTTTCATGCACTAGTTTTTCAATCAAACATTTTCTCACTTGTCATCATTATCACCTTAATATTTCACAATTCTTGTTACAAGGGGAAAAAATCTATATATTTTTCTTCTTCAGCTGATTTAAGTTGACATCAAAATTCAACCAATGCACAACAAATTTCACAACTTTCAATACAACAGATTCACAAACAATCGAATACAAATTTACGTACAATTTATTGCAAAATTTTCCAAAGATTTGTTCAAAGTTTTGTGATTGCGCAAAAAAATATATATATAAACGTAAGAACTTTATGTGTGTGTATTGTTGTGTGTTTTTTTTTCGTCTTCTTCCTTTAAAGCGATAAGAGCGACTGCAGACAGTTCACCATATGAACGATGCTGGCAAATAGCGAGCCGCGCATACTGACAGATGTGAGGCATATTTTTTCCACAGTCAAGTTAGTCCAATTGTCGATTTCAATACAGAGCTAAATCCACACGTTCTAAATTGATGCAAAGCGATTGGTGATCATTTTTGGAAATTGAACAGATGGTATGAGGAAGCTACCGCTCAAATTCTCTTCATTTAACCATCTTGGAGGTAATTTAAGTTTATTTTTAATTCAAATAAGTAATTTTAGAAATCGATTGAACAATCAATTGAGAATAGCGCCATCTGTCGTTTAAATATGTGTTATTTTACAAAACATTGAAATCATCTCAAAATATTTCAATTGAAAGTATTGCTTGGAAAATTCATCATCGGGCTTTATCCGGGTTTCCTTGATGCAAAGGGTAAAAAAAGTACAGTTAAATTGTTATGTCATTTCATTTTAACACATGATAAACATAAATGGTGAAATGCTTACGGTTCAAAACAAATGTGTGCTAAAAATCCCCAAACTCTGATTCATATCATATTCGCCAACTGTTCAAACCTGAAAAAAACAAAACACGAACCGTATAAATTCCGAAGTATGCTATGCTGAGAGAGGTATTGTGAACAACTGAAATGGGCATTTGACAGTTGTTTCAAATGTATTGGAGTAAAATTCTAAATATGTATACACACTGAACTATCGTCCATGTCAGTCGTGAGGTTTTTTTTCTCTTCTTTTGTCACCGCAGAGCTAAAGAATAGTAATAGCAACAGCGTATTAGGGAATAAAACAAGTGTGAAAATTTTGTATTGTGCAATTTTCCAATTGAATTTTCTGTTGAATTTCGAATATGAATATCGAAATGATTTGATTTACAGACAATTTCACTAAATTTTGACATCAATAACGCGCATCGTTGAAAAAAGAACGCGCGGCATAAACAGAAAGTTGAAACATTGAGAAAAAAAACTTTCTTGGGTGCAGACTCATCGCAATTCCTCTTTAGTGTATAAATCTGTGAACAGAAAAAAAAACATTAATATACAGACGGTTTTTTTTTTCGTTGTTTTATTTCTCAAATCACAAAGTACACGCCAGAGACAAAAAATGGCCGAGAGTGTTGTTGCACAGCCGCCGCAAAGATTTTATTGTCACAAATGTAATGTGGAAATCGAAAATGTGTCTTCGGTAAGTAGTTTTACATCAAATCAACATTTTGAACACAAAAAAAAATGAATGTCAATGCAATGGAAATGTGATGATGACTAATGCGAATCAAATGAGCTGTTGAATGACACAACTGATTGAAATGGGATTTGTTTTTGTTTTTATTTGTACAGGAATACACATGCCCATTGTGTGCTGGTGGTTTTATCGAAGAGCTGCCACCAAATAGTTCGAATGACCGAAGCCGCAGCACAAGCAGTAATGATGATGTTGAAATGCCGGTCGAATTTGACAATCACCGGCTAAATGAACGAATCTCTTCATTATTAATGTCGTCGATTGGGGGAGGTCCGAGATCAATGGATGACGACAGCGATCAATCATCAAATCAAGATGGAAGTTCATCAAGTGAGTTGAAATTTATTTGGGAGGTTGGTTCATAACATATTGCCGTTATGGTGAATTTAGATGATTTTCTTTTTGCATCAGGTGGTCGACCTAGAGGCATAAGACCCCGGCGTGTACATGAGATGCCAAATTTTGAAAATATCATGCAAGAATTTCTGATATCGATTTCGGTAAATATGTTTGTTTAGTGTGTTTGCGCTGTTGAAATTTTTTTTTTTTTTTTTTTTGCTAATATGTTAATTGTTTGCTTAAATAGGGTGGT
Organism: Aphidoletes aphidimyza; assembly: GCA_030463065.1. NCBI lineage: Eukaryota > Metazoa > Arthropoda > Insecta > Diptera > Cecidomyiidae > Aphidoletes > Aphidoletes aphidimyza. The sequence goes on from CM059999.1 coordinate 19,019,159, forward strand.
GCTGGAAATAATGTTGCCGGCGGTTCAGGGCCAATGTTTTTCATGGGAAATCCCGGTGACTATGCATGGGGACGCGAAGGTTTGTATCGTTTAGATACTGTGATCAACTAGGGTGTTTCTTTGATCTGTAACGAAAAACAAGTCAGTCATTGGTACAGCCTCTTGTATCAATTCCATTTGATGTGCAATGCTGTCTTTCTCGGTTGCTCATATCAACACACACAATACAATGTGCGAAAACGAAAACATTTTAATCCCACCATTCCATTGAGACAGCATTCCCAAGCAGTTTTTTTTTTATTCACAATATATCTGAATGATTGTAACAGTCATTCGAATTGAGTTCAGTTATAAATGGGATGGCTTTTGGATTGAAAAAAGCGATTTATTTGTATTCATACGTTCCATTCTGTGCATAGAGACTGCGTCCATCTAGATTCTATATCTGCCATTTTACTAAGCCCACGCATTCGAGATTGGATATTGGACAGCCATGATCGCATTAAAGATCAAATCGTCTATTTCAATTCTAATTTACTTAATTAAGCGCAACACTATTGAGTATTTCAATTTAACATTTGTGTTTACTATTTCAATTCAGGATTGGATACCGTAATCACACAAATGTTAAATCAAATGGAAAATTCCGGACCGCCACCCCTTGCAAAGGAAAAAATTCAAGATATTCCACGGATCGAAATCAGTGATGAACAGGTCAATCAGAAGCTCCAATGTTCAGTATGCTGGGATGACTTTGAACGAATGGAAACTGTGCGAAAGCTGCCATGCACGGTAAGTGATGCCAAAAATTAATTTTCCCCGAAATGATCAGATTTGAATAAAATTGGTATAATTTGTGTTTTTGTGTTTTTGTGTGTAGCATATATACCATGAAAATTGCATCGTTCCATGGCTTGAACTGCATGGCACATGCCCAGTTTGCCGAAAGACTGTTGACAAGGACTCGAGCGAAGAACAACAGAATCAAATGCCTGGTTTAACAAATATTTCGAATAGGTTAGGTAAGTTGAACAACAAAATTGGCAGACTTGCCACACAGGTTGCTGTTTACTTGAATGTCCTGGTCACGGATACGACACGGATTCCATTTTAACATTGATGCTAATGCACTATTTTTTTTCTATACTTCACACAGGCAACGTTTATCGAACAACATTCAATTTCTTCAACCAAGGGGACAATGAATCGTTGAGCAGTGTGTCGTCAGAGGGTGGCCCGGAAAATAACTTATTATCCTATATTTCTAGTCAACTACACGATCAATCGCATCCGGATCAAATGTCGACGCAATCGTCAGACTCATCATCGCAGCAGCCAAGTGATCGTAGCACCTCTTCTCGCCGCGATGATGATGGCAATGTTGAATTTGATTGCGACTAAACTGCATGAAGCAATTGATCGATTTGGCAAGACACTCATTTCGGCCCGCCTGTGGCTGTAACACTAAAATGCAAATAAGAGATAAAATGAAAAGCAAAACAGCAACAACAACAAACAAACAAACAAAATATTTAACCAATTACTTTGAATCTATTTAGCCATTTTTTTCTAAAGAGAACAACAACAACAAACCAAACGAACCTATTGCATTAAAATCAAATTTTAAATTTGTATTTTAGCGGTGGAATTTGTTCACACCGCTTCATAAATATCAAATAATTATTCGAAAATTCGACAGAGGATCGTGAAATAAAAGAAGCCTAAATGTAAATGTTTGTCGTGAAAAAAGTGCTCTAGCTAAAAGTCCAAACAATATTGATTTATGGAAATGATAAAAACGCAATTCTCAATGCACATACATTCACGTGTTTCTTTTATTTCTTTTATAAAATGTAAAACTACCATTATTAAAACAAAACAACAACAAAACAAAACAAAAACAAAAAACAACAACAATTACTTGTAAGCGAAGAGAATTACCGTGCAAATTAAAACGAACGGTGGAAATATTAGATGAGAAAAAAAGACCAACTTTATACCTTAAACCATGGTGAAATTCAATGAAGAATGAAGACATGTGACGCATTGATGCTCAAATGAATGTAATGCGCAATTTTACGCTTAATTTAGAACTCATGAACACCTTTTCTGTTTATTTTTTCATTTTTCAATTATTGTTTTGTTTTTTCTTTCGAATCCGTTTTTTGTTAACGAATCGATACATAGCTGTAAATGATATTGTTCTCGCTAATATTTCTATTGCATGAAAAAAAACACAAATATTATCGCGTAAATGATATATCAATTCGTTAGCTTAAAACTGATTCATAATTCTCCATTAAATCAACACTCATTCTAATCTTTTAATTTCTTATCTTTCTTTCATTTAATGGTTTAATTTATTTTCTAGTTTCATACGAACAACAACAAAAAAAAACAAAACAAACAAAAACAAAATCACTGAGTTTGGCTTGAATGTGTTTTCTAAGAAAACCGAATTTGAAATTAATAACACTCACACATTGTCAATGAATTTCTTTTTATTGCATCTGAAACCAAAATCGTTTTATTCACAATAAACGAAAATTTATATCATTCAATAAAATTGGAAATTGGGATGGTTTCATTTCATGTTTCTTTTCTTTTATTTCAACACTTTTTGCACATCTGTTAGTCGGTTGTTGATTGGAAGCACCCTATCTTAATGCACAGCATCTGTTTCTAGCTTTTTTACCATTTGATATCGAAGAATTTAATTTAAAAACAAAAATGGAGAATTTCGACCGCAACAAATGAAAATGTGAAATTGCACGAAAACAAATCTGTGAAATAATGTTCATAATTCCAGTTCAATTTTCTATATGTTTTTATTAATAAATGGTATTTGTTAATTGAAAAACAAAAATTACAAATAAGATATCACTGAATCTGTGGTTAGAATCTATTCAAAATTCAAGAGTGTCCAGGAAACTTAGATCTTCGTCCACTTCGTTGTTTTGTGTTCCAATCGGCTTGAATATCGGTGGTGTTTTGCCACTTTTAGCGACCGAACCAAGTGTATTGGATGATGAGCTTGAGCTAAATGACATCGTATCATAAGCACTGTCATTTTCTGGTTGCGATTCTCCGCTCTTTGCCATTACGGCTACCGCATTCTGTTGTTGCAAGACCGGCCGTTGACTAGTTTGAGGTCGCTTGAACAAATTCAGTTGAAATGGTCTTTTGACTGGTTGTTGATTAGATGATTCGACTTGTGAATTTTCATCATCACTTGGAGTGCACATAATCCGATTTCGAACCGATTTATTCAATGCTTGTGCCTTGTCTTGCTCATCGGACTTAATTTCATTTGAATTTTGCTGACTTGAAGATGGAATAGAAGTTTCTTTCATAGGCTGCTTCGGTGCAACAAATGCAAAACGGCTCAAATTAAGTGCCAAACGATTGGGTCGACGTGATTGATTAAGATCAACTTTTTGTACTTTCGGCTCTGGTTCACCGATTGACTTTTGAGATTGCTCAATGTCATCTAATGCTTGCGAAAGAACCAAATCTTCATCGTCTGAGAACGCATTTTCTGCTACGGTCTTGGCGGTTATCTGCGTTGACGATGTGGCTTGAGGTTTTTCTTTGGCCAGAACATTCTTTTTTTCTTTATCATCATCACCTGTAAAAAAGAGGTTATTGAAATCAACATAATTCCAATATAAGATTCCCCAAAAGAAATATTTTCATCAAATTTGCTCAATGCTCACCAAAAGAAAATATTTCGTCCAGCTCATCGATATCCATATCTGCAAGTGACTGTACGTTTGTGTTTCGTTGATTTTGTGTTTGATTCACTTTGGATTGAGATGGTTTGGGTGTGTCAAGTGTTTCAAATTTTGCTGGTTCGGTAGAAACTCTTGACACCGACACAATTTGACTGACTGAAAGTCGAGAGCTTGGACTTTGAGATTGATGTTGAGGGTGAATTTTCGGACTTGGTTTTTCCAAAAAGCTATTCCGCTCTGTAGAACTGTTTCCACATTGTCTCGAAGTGCTTTCCGAGACATTCCCATGTTTGGTGTTCGACGAGAAGTTTTTCATGTCTAAATCAAATATATTCAAGATGCATTCGATTTCATCCGGTTCAGGACCAAGTGGCAGCTCTTCTTTTATCACATCATATGGCTTAACGATGCGTCCAAAACCAAACGTCGATTCCATCAATCGAATCGTCACAATCGCATCAATAGGCGTAATCTCTTCACGGAACACTAACCGTGCGTGGGCTTCCGCAAGTCGATTCAAGCTGTCAAGCAAACGAACCGTCGTTCGACCTTGATCTCGTTCTGGATCGGAACGACATTTACGATAGTAAGCGCCCAAGATTTCATTCGCGAATGCTGTCATTTTCGGCTGCACCTGACTAATCGCACAAAAGTGTGTTTGAAGCTTTTGTGTTGTCCAAAGTTCATCATTTTTGTTGGTGCTGAATCCTGTAAAACCGGTAATGACTTGTGTCAGCAAATGATCAGCAATTGCATCATCCCATTCCGGTATGCGTTCGTCACGTAAAATGAATACCAAATCAAATCGACTGAGTAACGGTGTTGCAATGCCAATGTTCACGGAATTTGTGCCATCTGGGTCGCTCATTGAGTTCAAATTTTTTGGATTGGCAGCCGCTAAAATGGCACATCGAGTATTGAGTTTGCAAACAATACCAGCCTTGGCCATACTGATCGTTTGTTGTTCCATGGCTTCGTGAATTGACGCTCGATCTGATTCTCGCATTAAATTAAACTCATCGATACAACAAATACCACCATCAGCCAGCACTAGTGCTCCAGCTTCAAGCACCCATTCACCATCTTCCTAAAATATACATGTTTATTAATCCAATGTTTCAATTGATCATGAATATTTGTGAGATAAAGACCTTGATAGCAGCAGCCGTCAGGCCAGCACTTGAGCATCCCATGCCAGTGGTGTGAACAGCTCGTGGAGCTATTTGAACGGCACTCAACAATAATTTGGATTTCGCTAAACCCGGATCGCCAATAAGCAAAATATGCGACTGGCCACGCTGATGCAAGCCATCAAATGCTCTGAAATCACTAATTTCATTTCCACTACAGATTGACAAAGCAATTGCCAATTTTACTGGATACATGCCATGCACATCTGGACAAATTGACTTCAAAATAATGTCTCGCATGCCAAGTTCACCATGCCTATTCAACTGTTCGAACCAATCAGCTTTTAGTGTCATCATTTGCTCAGACAGACCACTCGAATCAACAGTCAATGAGTTTTGCTCTCGTGTTATACTGACTGCTCGCATTGCGATATATGCTTCGCATCTTCCTTCGTATTGAAATAAAAGCCAACGTCGTTCAATTGTTCCACTGCAAAAATGTGATAATTTTGGCATTTAGTATTGATTAATTGACATGATTAACATAAATTGAACAGAAATTCAAATGAGTACCAGATTGTTACACAATCGCCTGGTTGGCACGAATCAACTAAATCCGATTCGAGTGTCACAACCAAAGTAGGTGGAATATTTTTCTCGCTTAGTGCTTCCTGCAATCGGAAAATGGACGGATTTTAAATTCACAGAAGATGTGTATTTTTTTGTTCAAATTCATTTATTCATGAAACTCTCAAAATGTTCACCTGAATCTTTAATTCCTGAGAGTTCACACAATACTGTGGCAGTGGTTCAAGATGCTTCTGATGCAGACTTCCTTTGCATTCGGTTTTTGTGCAATTTTTCGGGACATCAAATCTATACATTAACGAGTAGTCGGCTACAAGTTCAGTTGTGGTGTTGCATTTGGTGCAAACAAATTCACGCTTCACTTCAAGGAGTTTCACTTGTGACATTCGAACAACCGTTCCTTTTACTTCTCTAAATAGACCGATTTGATCGTGATTTGGAAATGGAAGCTTGAATCGTGGATCCGGTGGTGGAATGTGCACGAATCGAACATGACAGTTAACTTTTATTTGATAGCCATCCTCCAAAAAACCTTCGTCTTCTGATGCAATCGTTTTTTGTGCTGTAAAAAGTGCAGCGTCCCATTTTGGCAGCTCTTGGTGCACATCGTTCAGAATGGCCTGAAACCAATCAAAATTGTGCTGTTGCATTTGACTCAAGCTGTAAAAGTAATAAATCAAAAGAGCATAAACCATCAAGTTATTAATACAAATTCATTTCTAAACGTACTCAACTTGCAGCGATGCATGTGTTCGATCGTTTGTATCATTTAACACATTCACAATTTCATCGTAATAATGCTCTTTTAAATATTTCTCCATTTTTAACACACAGATCAGTTAATAAGCAAACTTAAATTTACACATTCATTCTATATTGATTGCAGGCTCAATCGCTGTTTCGTTTGTAGTTTCAATACAACGTAAAAACTGTCAAAACAAAATTGTGTTCGCGCTTTTTTGACTCTCGTCCAATTTTAGAGTGTATAAGATTTGACAGTAGGCTTTTTAACAGCTGTAATATTGGCATACTGACATTCAATTGTAAACAACATAAAAATTGGACATTCACATAAACATTTGAATTAATCAATCAGCTGTTGACTTGGATGAATTTGATTTTTGAAAAAGAAAAACTTGACGGATTTGTGGTATGATTTTGCCTAATATTTTTTGTTATTGAATTGAAAATATCGCAAACCTAACCTCAACTCGTCTTTCAATGTTTTTATTATATAAGTGTGAATTTTAGCGTTTAGTGAGTGAAAATGTACACATCGTATTCCTCATTGCTTTTTAAATTCAATTGGACGAAGTGGCTGGCTGTGCCTCATCACAGAAGATTTGGTAAGTTCAGATAATTATCATGTTCGAATAAATCATAAAGCTATGTGATTTCTCCTGTAGTAAACAATGCTGTATTGCAGTGTAATTTTACACCTGTAAGTGATGAAGCCGAGAGCGATGAGCAAAATTCTTTGGAGAAAATATTGAACACCGTGCCACCAGAGTCAGAAGCACTGAGTCCAACTGATACATTAAATATATTCCGTAAATTGAGCGAAACTACTCTGAAGCAACCTCAGCTCTTGACCACATCGTACAATGTAGTTGACCATCACAATTTCGGTATTCTACGTAACGCAATGAGAGCATCAGCTGCATACCTAAAAACAAATGAAAAACTCGATGTGCTGAATGCAATCCAAACGCTATCGGTTCCTGTAGATGACGACGTTTTTAATGCAGTACTTTCATCGTTTCTCGATAACATTTTTAATATGTCTCTAAACGATATCATGATATTGGATCATGTGTTGATTTTCCGGCAATCAAATAAATTGGCCATGGAATTACATCAGAGTTTAATTGACAGATTCAATGCCAAAGCCAGCCAATTTCCCGTCGAATTTAACTTTTTTATAAAAACTAGACGAATGTTGCAATTTATCGCACGAAATCGTAACCAAATTATTGACGAAGTGTTTATTAATATGGGCAATTGTGCGGCAAAACAAAAAATCGATATTTTTACCGCGTCTGAAGCTATGGATGTGATCATTTTGCTCAGTCATTTTGGCGATCGATGCGAATATTTTCGACCACTGTTAGATAAGGCGTTGGATGTTTGGTGCTTAAACGAAGTAACCATTCAAATGGTTGAAATTGTACAAATGTGGTTGGTTAGGAGGAAGTCAATACTAAACTATAAACTATACAAGGATCCACGGCTTATCGAAACATGTGCACAGGTTGCAATTGCACATGGTGACATAGAGATGTGTTTCAGGATTTTACGGCAACTTAATCGACTGGTAAGCCCATATTAAAGTTAAACATTTGTGCTGCACTTTCTATGAAGTGACATTAATATTTTATGATTTCAATTTATTAGGAGTTTAGCAGCAAACGGCTCATTGATTTTTTGCTCGAATCTCTCAAGGAAGAAAAGAACATCCAAAATCAAGTCCATAGATGTGTGTCGATTTGTATAGCATGTGATATTGGAAATCATAGGCCTCCTCTGTTCGATGATTTTCTTCATCCTGTATTGTCCACAATGAACTTCCATCAACAATTTGACATAAAATTAAATTGGCCGAAATTCGCACTTAGGCTTCACAATTTTGGAATCTATCATAAACCATTGATCAATGAGATTTTGAAGCAGAAAAAACACTTTGAATCATTCGATAAAGTTTGCGTGGCTGAGTTAGAAAGCCTCCAGATGGAAAAATTAGTGAATGCAGAAATCGGACATTTGCTAACAAACCTGAAACAATTGGTTGGAGAACAGCAGCTACGTTTGCTAGTGCACGTTGAATATGGTATAGTCATCCCAATGTTAGTTAAAATTGACATTCATTCCAAGAAGCTTGTTCGGTTTCGAGATAATGAAACTAACCTTTTAAGTTCGATTCGATGTGATGACAATCAATGTTTGTAAGTTGGACAAACATTTATCTAATTTTCTATAACAAAAAATTGATTTTAAATTGAAATATTTCAGAGTTGCAATAACAAAATCAAGTTCTCAAGATGTGCAGCCTTTCAGACCAGATGTTGTTACTATCATCCTAGACTCTTTGGAGTGGGCCAGACTGCTACAGCATCAAACAGAGGCTGAATTCTTCACCGAAGTCCACCACCGTGTTCAAGATCAAAAGTTTAGACAAACGCAAACGGATTTATTTCAATAAAACGACATTTCTAATCTGTTTGCAATTTATTGTTCATTCTTATTCTTTTTTTGTTGTTGTAATAAACAAGAAGTATTTTGTTTCAGAACGTATGTGTATGAGTTTTTTTTCCAGTTAAAATAGTTTGATTCGATTGGATTGTGAGAAATCATAAAACAAAAAAAATTTAGCTTACAAAAAAAATACTTGTATTTTTTTTCTCATTCAAAGTGATTTGCAATTGATATATAAGATGTTCATCTTATTTTCATTTTCTTAAATTCAAAATAAAGAATCTGATTTCTTTTTCCACTTTCATAAATTATATATTGAGAGTTAAATAATAATTTATGGCAAACAAAACACAGAGTTGTTTGAAGATCCATGGCCTGAGCCTGCTAAGGCAGCTGTTTTTTTCATTCTTCCTTCTCTTCGATCCATCACACATGCACACGACGACCAATCGAAATTGAATCTATGATATGACACACATCTTTCGTAAATCGTTGTCGCTGTCATCGAACTCAAGTGCACTATTAATTGGGACCGTTTTATCGTCAACTTTTGGCAAATATGGTGAATAATTTAAACCTTGACGCTCGTAAAATAGTAAATATGCTGAACTAGGATCGATATTTGGTTGCGATTGAGATATTTCACGGCACGAGCTGTCGTTGTAGCAATACCATGAATTGTTTGGATTTGAAGCGTATGAAATGTAATGACCACCATTAAGCATCCCGGAATGTGACTGTAAACCAAAAAAAAAAAAAACATTTATCAAAATTCTCAAGTTTAAGCGGAATTTATTTGAAAACAAAAATTGATTCTTACCACAACTGCATATAATTTATACTTCAAATCGAATGGATCTTCCCCATCATCCAAATTATGATTGTGATAATCGACAAAAGCGCCATCAATGACCGGTGATTTGGTCAGGCTGGTTGACAACAGACGCTTTCGCATTTTTATTGTTGCATTATTTGAATTGCTACGTCTCGATGAATGTGTCGATGTTTTTGCGCTCGGACTTTGTTCGACTTTGACATCTTGATTACTGTTGAGCTTCGTATGGTTGTTCGTTTGGCTATTAGTCGATTTTAAATGTTCTGTGTGACTTTCAGTTAGAATTTGTATTTCATCAGGTTTGTTAGTGATTTCATGAATTGTGTCTGTATTGAAATCAACGGCAGTACTTTCAGCATCGATTCCATCGACCTCTTTAATACTGTATGACATAATCGAATGTTCGGGTGTCATTTCACTCAATGAACTATCGTTTTCTATATTGCTATTGCTGCTGCTCGAAAATCCATTGATTAAGTTGCTTGTGTTACCGTGTTCGATTAGTTCTTTGTGACGTAAAATTGTTTCCTGCGGCACTGATGCCAAATATGGCGTTGGATCGAAATTTTTGAATGGAAAATTGACCACTTTTTGAGATTTTACCTAGGGGAAGATTACAATGAAATTAAAATACAATGAAAAATGAAATTAATAAAAATAATAAAAAAGAAATGTAATTCAGTTAAAAAAAACACTGATTAATCAAAAATTGTTTGCCATGCAATGAAAAGTAATGAACAAAACAATCAGAATAATGAAATGTGATGAAAACTGGACTTTACCCATTTGTTATTGACGAAATTGAATCGCTTCAAATGAACAATCAGAATTGGTGGCAATTTCCAAATTTGTAGTTTCTTGGTTGCTGGTTGTTTGCCTTTGCAGTGACTACAATGATAAGATTCTTCAAGTTTCTCTTCGGTAGTAAACGCTCGCAAGCAATGATCCAAATCGACTGGTTCTGTTTGCTGCTTTCTGCAAATAGTCACTGACTCATGCTCCGTCCAAATCTGTAGTAAATTGACAAAAATGCAAAAAAAAAGAAATTAATATGATGACGAGACACACAATTGTCCCATAAATATTGCAACTAATTTCTTAAACGTACTCGTTCTCGTGTGCTTTGATAGCGCAAATGTAGTGCGGTTGGATCCCAATCGATTGCAATTTGTATGGCACCTGGACTGACACCATCGCCAAACAAATGATTTGGTTTGGTGTGGTATTGCTGGATCATTGATTGATCCTTGTTGAGTTGCGGTGACGGATTATCTACAATGAAAAACAGAATTAAACACATGTCACCAAAATTGATTGATCCAATTGATTATAAAATGAGCCTTACTCGATGAAGAAAACATTCCCTCTAACAATGGTAAATCATTACATGGTATTTCGCAGCCACGGCAGAATTTTGACCATGGGCACAGCGCACAGAATCGGCCACCATCACTTACTGCTCTTAATATGAATGGAAACTCATAACCCAAGCTATCATCGCTACAAATACCATTTGATTGAAACAGATATTAGAAAGTCACACACATAAAAAAACGGATTTAAATGTTAAGGTTTCTTACCAATCAGTAGCATGATTAGCTTGATCTGGTGGTGTGGATGGCAGTGGACTAAGTAAACGTGCAACTTGTACCCAAACCGCACAATACAGGTCCTTGTTCGTTCCATCGTCATAGCACGGTATAAGTAATGGCACACCGAATAGACTTGGCCGTGTTTTATGATACGATAAAAAGTAGGTATCTTGTCGACTTAATTTTCTATGCACCGCAATTAAATATCCACCAGCTCTTCGGTTGCTATTATCCATGCTGCTTAGCCATCTAATATTGCGATTGTTCTCGTTAAAACCTAGTGAATCTTGTTTTCCTGTCAACGATTTTCCGTCTCGTTGACTATCACATTTTACATGAGTTCTAACTGCTGACGCATGCCCATCAGTGCCATCTCCAACAGCTGTCACCGATTTTGCGACCGTATCATTGCTACCATTCATATCCATCGCATCATCAAGACTACTACCACCGAAATGTGATTCGGTCAATAGATTTTTGGCCATACTGTGCTTTCGATGGCATGAATACGTTGCATGTGTGAATGTCGTTTCGGGACTTGTACTTAAATCAGCATGGCCACTATTTTGCTGCTCAATTGAAAAAAAAAATTGCATAAAAAATAAATTAAAAACATTATCGATCGAATATGGGAATCAGTTTTTTTTTAGTCTAAGCTCTTGAAACTCAACTCGAAATCTGAACCTGTTCGATATCCATTTATTGCCCAGAAATGAACTGGGACTCGGTTCAAAATTCGATTAAAACAAATTGAAAGAAAAACTAAAGGAAAAACCAATACCAAGAAAAATTCAATTCAAACTATTTACACGAAAACTCAAATCAAATTTATAATTTGCATAAAGCTCAAACATATGTTGAAGAAATAAAACGAAAACCAAATAAACAAAACATGTTTTGAATCAAATAATAAAGCCATTCGATTGAATTGGTGTCGAAAATTGAGCTAGAAGTTATAAAATGGAACCAAACAATTTTGAATTTGGTTAAAGTTTGCGAAAAAAATTTGAAATTTGATGATTTTCGAGAAAAAAAAACAACTGGAGAATCATCAGTCAAAATTCAAACTGCTATTTATCTATGTCATGATAGCATCAGAGTTTTGCAAAAATCAAATGCGCGGACAAAAAAAAAATCTCTATAAGCCATGTAGTTTTTAGAATATGAAAATGAACGCTGTTGATCAAGTTGCGCATGGATGATTTGAATCGATGTGTTGATGAATGATGAATGTCGGATGTCGATGTTAGTGCATTGCGCATGCTTTTTTTTAGCGACATGCTAGGCGACATGATATCGATTGAAATTAATGAATATTCTCTATAAACGATGGATTTAAACAATGAAAATGATTGCACTTGCAAAGTTTGGTTGTGCCAAAATGACAAAATATTTTGTTAAAATTATGCCTGTTGAACACAGATTCATATATCTTTCGATTTTAATACACATCTCTGCATGTGAGCGACACAAAATGCAAATTCGGTTAAGTTTTTTTGTAATTACGAAAATAAATAATTACTTCTGTATTAAAAAAAAAAATATATTTTAATGAAATTACGGTTTTAATTACACTATGTTAGCATTCTCTAATGAATATTGGTTCTAGTCATACTACTATGCAATAAATTTTAATTAAAATTCATTTAAACAAATGTTTACAATCTCCAACTACAAGCACAATGAAACAATTTTACGAGAAAAACAAATACGAACAAATGATCCAGAATATAAACGGTATCTACAACGTGCACCAAGCTATGAGCTTAATAAAAACAAATGTTAACCCCAATAAAAACTACAATTTGAATATAGAGATTGTTTGTTATTTCTAATTAAATATAATTTCACTTTTTCCTTTTTTGAATTTTGCTAAGATCAATTGATCAACGTAATTAGAGCGGGGGATTTCTTGCATGGCACAGAAAATGGTGTACAAAAATGTGTACCGTTGTTTTCTATTTATTGATTTTCTTCTTAAAATCAACATCAATTGAAATTGGCATTTTGCCATCGACAATATCAACATCTTGTTGGTGTGCAAATTGTGTGTTTTTCTCTTTGCAATCAAAGCATAACACGACAAGTTAATATCCGTCAATTGGTGTTTTGTTTTGCTTTCAATGGAACATTTTCTTGGTAATGCTTGCAAATTGAACAATGGATGTTTTTGTTTGTAACATGGAATTTTGAAACGGGAGGGAAGGGCAAACAATTGTTGATGGCATAATTAATAACTAAAATACAAAAATTAGTACTTAACCGTACCTTAAAGCACAACAGATTCTGTGGCATGCAGAGAGTGTTTCCAAAGCACCGGCTTACCTTCGATGTTCGACTGGTCACTGCCACCGAATTGTTTGCATCCAGAGCATTGCCATCGCTCGATGCAATCAATTGAATATCATCGGATGTGGTCGATGAAATCGATGTATGCGTTAGTTGATTATCCGTTGGTAGTGTTTGAAGGGCTGCAACCGCCAATGCCATTTAGTGAATAGTGAATAAATTGATGGAGAGATTCAATTGATATTGATATTATACCTGGATTTCGTTGAATGTCTTTCAGTCCTTGGCCGATATTGAAAATTTTCTCCGTATTAATTCGTGGCTTCCAAAAATCACCTTTCGGTATTTCATACACGAATAGCTCGGTCGCTGTAGACACCTTAAGCTTTTGCGAATCAGATAATGAACATCGAATCTGTGAATTTGACAATTCACACACGAGCATCAATTTTGCATCCAATTGACATAATTTGGATAGTTCAATTTTAAAATCAGCATATTTTGAATCCGAATTTAAACGTAGTCCATATTTGATTGGCACAGATCCATCGAGTCGAATAACTACACAATTAAAACGGGGTTCGTTAATTTTTGGTCAATTTTTGGTTTTTGCACACAATTTAAACTCACCTAGAACTTCACAATACGTATAATTCTCAACGGGTAACGGTAAACTAAGTAAACTAAAGGGATCAAAACGCACTGAATCATGGCCACATGTCAAACAGCTCACTTTTGACTTCAATTGTCCATAGAACAAATCGATGACAATGCTCTGATTGCGAGCATGATGTTGTGTCCATGCTTCGGCTGCCACTTCACAATCAGCACGTCCATTTGAATCTTTCAACTCTGAGTATGGTTTTTCCATGACGCGATTCAAGTCCTCGTGAAGTCCGTCCAGCATCCATTCGAGAAGTTCCTATAGAAATCAACGGCAATCAAAGTCAAATGAACTTTGCATTTTTAATGATGTATAAAATACCTGTGAATCATGTTGTCCACCTCCAGCAAATTGTGGAGCATGTTTAGTCATACAGAAGCGTAGTTTCAATGGTGCCACCGAACGTGTTGAAGCCGTCCACACCTCTTTGAGTAGTTCAGCATATCTCAAAGCCAATTGTCCTTTTGTGCCCAGTTTATTGGTTGTATTCAATTCGTATAAATGCATATTTGCGAGAAAATATTGCGCCAATGGTTGTGTATTGAAAAGCACCTGAAGTGCTGAATTCATGAAGCATGTGTTGCCCAAATTATGTAGCCCCGTTGCGCCTGGTGCGTGCACCGACTGAACTGAAATAATAGTGGCACGTCTTTCGAGTGCCGCATTTTGCGATTGTGACAGTGTTAATGAGCCAAGCTCTTCTGGCCACGTGAGGTCTTTACTTCGAACTTCCAATAAAATTTGATCATTATCACGGATTGTCAAATCTTGTAATGTAACATTTTCATCTTCCAGCAAACAAGCAGTGTCTTCCATGTTGAACACATGCCATAGCCGTACATCCTCTAATTTCAATTTCAAATGCTGACACAAGAATTCACCGACTTGTTTTACGGTTGCCAAGCGACTGAATGCGGCCGTGTTAGCTAAAAACCGTTTTGGTGGTTGAAGTACTGTTGGCACTGCATTGTTCGCATAATTTCCTCCGGATGTGACTGCCCCATATCCACCTAAAAGAAGCATCAAAACACGGATACGATAGAGAGTTAAAACATTTTCAAAGTGGTTCAATGGAGGCTGGTATCCAATATTTACCCGCAACGGCTCCCCATGATGAGACAGTTTGAGCTATTGGTGGATTTGCTTGATGTCGCAAGACACGCAGATTCAATGGATACAATTCGAGCTCGACTGGCATCGATGGATGAACTTGAATCACTTGACGGGGCAAAGGTAAGGAACATCGATACCATTGTGAAAGAGCCTTCCACAACGAATCTGGAATTAATTCGTACTCGCGATGCTCTGACAAGATTAAATTCCGTTTTAATCGTCCACCTTCGCCGGTTAGTGTTCGAACATTTTTGTAAACTGGCTGTTCGACGAGGCTCGAATTATCGATTGGACCCGGATGCATAACACCATTTCGTCCACTACATGAAATACCACTGCTTCCCGAGCCGAGGCTCGACGAATCGCCAGCAAACAACAAATCACCCATCGATTCAGTTGAATTTGACGTGAAACTTTCATCACAAACAACAGCTTCATCTAAACTATTTCGACCCATTCCCGAGCTCGAATTTCGGCTCGCCGAATACGAATTAGCTGATTTACAATATACACATGGCACTGACGATGATATTGACTGAGTATATTGATTCCAGTTTTGCCACCAATCAGCTGATATCAAATACCAAAATTGACCCACTTTATAGCCGCGACGCACCTCACGAGTCAACCATCCTTTCACTGAAATATTCAAAAAAAAAAATCATTTTAAAAATGGAAACATTCTGACAAATAAGAGGCTCTTTATTTTGTACCTATATTGTGTTCCAAGTGTCGACATTGTGGTCTCAGCCCTAGAACTACATGGCAAACATCGAACAACAGATCCATAAACGGTTGCAATAGATTTGATTGGCTTTGTACACTCCACATCATAAAATCTTCCAGCGAAAATATAAAATCTTTGGCATCAACATTATCAACTACAACCGCATCCGTTACTTTAGTTGGCATCTTATTTGCATTAGCACGTTCACGTAATTCATCAAATACTTGAACGTACGTTAAATTTTTCATTTGTATTGAGCTCGAACTCTCTTTGGCGACAAACAATAAAATGTTAATCATTTCGGATATTTCTTGTACATTCAATACACCGTCACGATCAATATCAAACACTTTGAAGCAAACTAAATGGGACCAAAAACAATATTTTTCATTAATTTTGAATGGCAATTTATGCGAATACCATTTTAATGGTATTCAATCAATTCGATTACATACATTTGCTTCTTTCAACATTTGGTCCCCGACAAGCGGCACTGACACCACAGCACAGCTCCTTGAAATCAATGTGACCGTCTCGGTTCTCATCAAAGGCAGAAAATACACCATTCAGTGCTGACAGCGGAACTGGTGGGCTGATAAGTGGAGCCAGTGACTCCAAATCTAACTGTCCAGTTTTTGCTAAACCCTTTAATGACCAAAACGTTTTCTCCAAATCTCCAATATCCTGCAATTGAATTTGATTCAGGCAAAATGATCGATTATATATTCTTGCTGTATAAAATACCTGCTCTTCCAAATGTGTTACGCCAGCCAAACTTTGATAAAATGTTGGTGTTTCTAATTCGGTGCTTAAATTCACGCATGACTCGAAAAGAAGCCATCGTGATAAAACTGTTGCACGCTCATGCTTTATGATCCATTGCTTAAATTGATCAAAATTTACTCGGTCTGAGTGGCCGAATAACGATAATAAAATATTTTGTGATTTAGTTTGTAGCTCAGCTAAGGTAGGTTTGGTTGCACTGCCTGGTGCTGTTTGTTGGTACGTCTCTTCAATCTGCAGTGCCTTGGCAAACTCTTGCTTGTGAATGTGTGTTCCTGAATCATTGCAGTAGACATTCCAAAGAAATCTAGAAAGAAAAACCATTTGTATTTGTTTTCGAAATATAAAAAAAAAACAAAATGTGAATTTAAACTAAATTAAACATTCTCGAAAAGATCGTCATAATTTACAAAAAGAATTGTCCATCTTTTATTTTTGCGCCATTCAATCAATATTCATTTGTCATCCATAATAAGCATACACACACTTGTTGTTCCACCAACTCATGAGTAAGCCATAAATATGGCTAAAGTCTGTACAATTCCATGGAATCCTCACAGTTTAGTTGCATTCAATTCGATAAGATGAAAAACCTCTGAACGAGGTATAAACAGAGTGGCGCACTAATAGATCCTACCCACAAAATGACTGATATAAAATTGTACGTGGCGCTTGTGAAAATATATTGTCGTTCCACAGTCCTCAAATAATTCAACAATTTGTCCATGACATATTACAATGAATGTGAAGTAGAGTGCGCCGGTGCGAGTCCCGAACGTTTTCACTTTCATTATCTTTGAATAACAATGGCTATAATCTAAACTGGAATACAAATTATTTACAACCGCATTTTGGATTGCAAGCTCGGAAAACGCCTCGCTCGCACTGGCGCACTCTACTTCACATTCATTGTAATATGGCATGAACAAATTGTTGAATTATTTGAGGACTGTGGAACGACAATATATTTTCACAAGCGCCACGTACAATTTTATATCAGTTATTTTGTGGGTAGGATCTATTAATGCGCCACTCTGTTTATACCTCGTTCAGAGGTTTTTCATCTTATATCAGTAGTTTTGTAAGGTCAATTTGTATGAAACACTTAAAAATAACAACTTTTTGAGATATATCATCAAATTCTGTTCGAAAAATTCCATCTTCGAAAAATTACATCTTCGAAAATTCCATGTTCGAAAAATAAAACTTCGAAAATTCCATCTTCGAAAATTAAAACTTCGAAAATTCCATCTTCGAAAATTGCCATCATGGTCGATCATGGTCGATCATGGTCCATCGAGGTTTACCACGGTCGCTGAAACATTACTGGCATGATTTGATAGTGTCAACCTGTCAACTCTGACACATATAGCCAAAAATGAATTTTTGGGAAAAATGATGAGTGAAATTCCAACTTCCATAACTTAGGAACGGCTGATTTGATTCTAATGGTTGAACGCTCGTTAGATAGGTATTGAGGTGTACTACCAAAGTGTGGTTTTTCAGAATTTACGACAATGACTACGGGGGTCAAAATGATGAAAAACCAAAAAAATCGATTTTCGATTTTTCAGTTTTTTCAATGTGGTGACCAAACCCGATTTCAGATTTCCTTCACACTGAGGACTAATTTAAAGCTTAGCTTAATACCTTTCATTTGCGGTATCTGCGGATTTTCTACCTTGTGTATTAGTGGAGCTATGCAATTTTGAAAAAAAACGACACCCTTACACTCTCCCCCTGCTTAATTTCTTATGAGTAAGGAAATTCGGCCGTTCTCGACGGTTTTGAACTGCCCCCCACATTCCCTAAAAATAATGTTATACATCACAGAAATCGAGACAAACTACAAAGTCACACACACACAAACAAACAAACATACCAAACCCAATTTTCAGGGAATACCCCCCTTTCCGGGAAAACGTACACAACTTTTGAACAGGTCAACCGATTTTGATATTCGAGCACTCGTTGGAAAGGTATTGAAGAGTACTATCGATTGGTTGCTCAACGACAGTGGTCAAGATTACCTCCTAGGAGGTATGCTATATAATCTGAAAAAAACACCCCCATACGTCCCCCAAGCAAAAAAATTTTTGGTTCCATAAAAATTCATTTTGACAACGGCTTTCGTTTAGTTTAGTCCTAAGCTACACGTCAATGCCTATTTCACGAATTACATCGGTCGGCAACACATAGTTCAAAAATTCGCGTATATATAGTGTTGCACTCAAAAGTGTATTTTTTGGTGCGCCACTGGGAGAACTGCCGGTCTCCGTGATGATTGTTGACAATGTATTTAAATGAGGCATGTGTTATTGAATTATTGATGGAGGTTCATTCGCATTTGAATATAATTCCAATTGTATTTGTGGGTGTTTTTTTCTTTCTCTATTGACTTTTGTTTTGCTGGGAATTTGGCTTTGCCACTGATTTATCCACTTAAAAGAATAACACCAGCTTGAATGCTCAAACATATTATTGATAACATTAATTTAGTTCAAGGGTGGTCATAAGCCTATTTCAAAAAAAAAATCATGTTATGGATTTTAGCGACTGACTCTCAACTCCGCCTATTCCAATAGACAGTGTCGTGTGTACTCGTGTACAACATACACACACATTAAGGGGCAATGTAAATGACACGTGAACGTAAACGATGCGGTTGGATTTTGTTGTTGTTATTGATTTTGTAAGGCGATATTGATTTGCTGGATAGTTCAACACAATTTTCATGATTACCTTCACGTAAACGGATATTACTTGGGTTTGTCTATTGCTAGAAATGAGTTCTAGAAAGATGTTTATTTTTCCCCATCCATCCAATACAAACTTTGTGTGAATAAATAGAAACTATTGTGCTCTCAATTTGCATAGGGTCACTTGATACAAACGGAAATTTACTGCGAAAGTGAGAAGACGTCAGTTGATTTGTCCAGGTGTATTGCCGTAATAGAATTGGCAAACTGTTGATTTAAAGTATTATCAGGTCGTGTTGAATGGACGCAATTACGTCAAACGAAACATTCGATAAACATTCTAAATGATCGAAGTGCACTCGACAAAGTTTATCGAACTTACTTAATTTTTTCATCGGCTAAACCGCGTGTCAGCAACACCAGACCACAAAGTAGCTCTTTGAATGCGATTCCTTTTTGTGTTCCACCGCAGGCACTGTACAACCAATCTGCCAACACGGCTGGAATTCCTTCGGATAAAACGTCTTGCAAAAATGCATTTTTGCTGAGTGTTGTCCCATTCGATCCAGCGGAACGTTTGAATGCCTCTTTGATGCGTCGTAGCTCATTTTCGTTAACTGAAATAATTTCAAACAAGAAAATAAATTAGTCATGTGCAATGCATATGTAAATATTCAAATGAACAATTTCATTGAGAATACACTTGTTCAGTACAATCTGCGATGACATTTTCAACGAATTAAGAACCAAATTCCAAGGCTACGGTGAATTCATGATCCTAATTTCAAATGTTTCAATTATGGTGGGTTTTTCCCATTCGCATTCGGGTTTATCCACAAGCACACATATTTTGATTAAATGCCATTCAATTTATTCGGTACAAAACGCACTGCATATGCACACAAAAAAGTGAATTACCATATGAACAGAACAACGAGTAAAACATACACGCACCCGCATTACAGTTTTGTTGTTTTTTTTATCATTCTGCGCACATTCGACAAAATGAAGAGAGAAAAAAATGCATGGTCGCACAACAAACGCTCATTGCAATACAATGTATGACCTTAAAACTCATATTTTCATGTACAGTGATTCGTTTAGTTTACACTATGAACGAAAATTTGCTTAACTTTGAAATTTACGTATGTCAACCGAAACAGAAGAAACAGAAATTATGCGCATTATCGTTTGCATTTGGACTCAAATGAAATGCTAATATGATTGAAAAGAAAAAAACACATTCTCTGATATCAAGATTCACATTTCTGCGAAAGAATTAAGAAAAGATACACATTAGCAACGCTTGTGTGAGCCTAATATACAAATCAACATCATTGCATCGATGTAAAAATACATGCATTGAGATGTGTGTGTGACAGTGCAAATTTTTATTTAAAAAAATGTAATTCGTTTTGAGAGGGTGATGACGTTAACCGGAAATTCTTTGATCGATAGTGATAAAAGTGCACCGACTACAAGTCACCGACACATTCGAGGAATTCAACAAATTCCAAACATGTTGAAAAGAACATTTTTATAAAACTTGATTTCGAACCCCATCTTACGAAAATTCCCTTGATAATCACACAGAATAATGTAATATTATGAACTATGAAATTTAAAACATAATATCTGTAACATTCTCTAAATACATCTGCGTGGCAAAACAAGTGGAACGAAATATGAAGTTGAAAAACGCCAGTTAAAATTATTTTTTTTTCTGTCTGTCTCTCTCTTCGTCATTCAAAAAGGGAACTGTTTTTTACGGCATGTCGACAGGTGACCTTGAAAACTCACACAAAACGACAAACCAACTTTATCAGGCTTTGTCGCAACGAATTAGAATAGCGAATGTGCATTTTTTTTTTGATCGGCAACGGTAATTCACAAACAGGCAATCATCAGGTGCATTTTGACCTCTAAATTAATGACAACATTTACGGATGAGTGAATTCTTCATAAATTTTATAATATTGTAATAAATTGAAGAGAGAGAGAGAGAAAAAAAGAGTGAGAAATTAAACAAAGCAAAACAAATCTAAAACGAAAAAAAGAATCGTTTGTTTACATTGTATTTAGAGATTTCATAGCTGATAGAAGAAAAAAAGACCGAGAATTTTATGTGATGTTGCGCCGGAGAATTTGTTTTAGTCCCCCCCCCCCCCTTTTTCGTCAACACATGTCAACACATCAATTGAGAGAATTACTTTGCACTCGCTGTTTTACACTTTGAATGTGTATGAACATTTGAACAATCAAATGAATGATTCTAAAAATAGATAAAACGTGCTTCAATTCAATAGATTAGCTTTAAATTTATTTTGACGAATGAAAAAAAAAATAAATATAGATATAACAAAGAAATCGGCGCATGTCACCTACAGTTAGGTTGGCGACTCACCTCAAGGGGCAAATCAATATACTGAAACACTGAATATGAAAAGTTTAAACTAGTTTTAAAATGTATCAAACATGACAACATTACGGCAATTAAAACATGGTTCCGACAACTTACAACCAATCGATGACCTATTGACATAGATTTATTAAAGTACTCGGAAATCTGTGATAAACAGTTCTGAAAATGGATTTTCAGTAAAAATGATTTGCCCCTCGTCACAATTAGATACACTCCAATTGAAAATATTATCACATTTAATGGAATGGCAAGAAAATTGAACATTTTCAAGTTTCAAACAATAACAAACATGTTGAATTGTATTTGTCATCTAGATATCTTACTTAGTACCCATATTTTGCGCAGTATCAAACTAACAAGCCCCGTATCATATGAAATAGCGGTGAAGCGGTGCGATTGTTTATTATAGAGAAAATCATGTGAATGTTATCGATACCGTTAAATTCGATCGAAAAATACAACAAAAAAGTGCCACACATACCGACAAATGGATGTTAAACAATCCAGGTTTTAATCAAGGTCGATATTTACTTTGAAATACATGGAACTAATTACCGAATGGGCAGTTAGTAATTGAGCCGGCTTATCAACGTAATAAGCAATCTCTATGTGTACACGTAAACTGTACACAACAATTCATCTCACATTCTCCATCGAAGAGAAAATGCTTTGTCACGATTCTTTTTCTCTTTAATATAAAACTAAATTAGAATTACGATGAAAATGCAAAGAATTGATTTCATACACAAATTTATTTTAAGAGAAGTTAAAATTTGAACAAGTTCGGCTCCACAATTATTTTGCTTGCACAGCAAAAATCTACACGAGCCACATTCAAGTTTGAACACCATCAAATCGGCACACGAATGTAATTCACAAACACACACAAAGGTCACAAAGACCTGGAAAAATGATAATTTAAGCAATAAAAATATATAAACGTTTCTGTGTTATCGCATAGCAATTTATTCAATTTCAATTATCACATGAAAATTGTGAAGCGGAAAAGAGGATGAACACCGAATATGAATTGGAATACGAATTTCATACAAATACATAGATTCATGTACATCAATGAGTGGGTTTGAGATTGGGTTAAACAATATACATGCTACTGCTAAAGATAATCGAGTTTCGAAATGTGACAGCAATTATCGATCAAAATAATAGCAACATTTTGGCTTTGAATATAACAACAATTCAAAAATACCATCACAAAGCACCAAATTTTTTGTGTGTAAAACCACTAATTATTTGGCACAATGAAATTCAACGAACTAAACAAATCCAAAGAAAGTAGCTGAGTTAGCTTGGCGTCATTATTTTTCAAGGCGTCCCCACTCGCATTAAGTTTCCATTACAGTGGCGACGATAAAGCACGAACGCCCACTGATGCAATTCCAGTGCTAAGTGGAGGATGACTCCAAAAATGAGAGAAAATAACTCAACTACTTTCAGCACAATTGTGTATTCTTTTGAATTTTTGGCATTTAGGTTTGATTGTGGTTACGTTAATGCAAACAATTCCATTGAAGCGATTCAAATGAACGAAAACCAAATTCACCATTTGAATAATAATACTGGATCAAGGAGTTGTATTTTGTGTCATTTATCACTTTAGGTTACCCGTTCGTTATTCGTAAGTTTGTTATTTGGGTTCACCAATGCCGATATAATCAGACACACTGTCCTAATATACACACGAAAAGGACATTTTGTTTTTATCATTGTCATTTTTCCACATGATAAAATATGAATGAAATCATGAAACATTAGATTCATGCGCTATTGATTCAGGGTGGTCTTAAATCCGTTCGGTACACAAATTCATTGACACACTATCGACTGATAAAATGGGCCGTCAACGATTTATTTACCAAAACGGCCACATTGTGTTGAAATCGTGTTTTGAATAATAAATGCGACAGTGATGTGAATTAAGTGTTGATGTTACACTTGAAATTGAGAGAAGAGAAACCACAATTCAATAGAAAAACCGGGTAACATTCAATATTATTTAATAAATTGCAGTTGTTATTTGTGTTTACATGTCAATTATTATCATTGAGAATGAATGCAGACGCTAACATTCAAATAAAACACAGATCTGAGTGATATTAGAACTTCCGTGCGTCATTTTTTCTATTCTAACAGCAAAAAGTGTGTATTTTAACGAGAAAATAAAAACGTTATTGAGTTAAGTGAACAACAACGACAAATTGTAGCTAGTTCCATTCAAAATATTCTTGGTCGCCATATGCCAAATTGCCAATCGACAAATGGGCTGACGTCACTTATCATATAATTGTGACCATTTATCGCAGTGTAAGAAATTTGAAAAAATAAAAATTCACTCGAATCTAACAGCGATGATGTAATATTGCAAATGATGAATAGAAAGAAAACAAAATCCATAGCGCGATAGAAGCACATATCATTTGTGTCTAACCACTGAGATTACGTTATTCAACTTGTCTGATAATATTTATGTGGCTCTATCGCTGTAACAATAGAAATGATTCTTTACAGTAAAACATCACATTTGATCATTCACATCTCTCAACTTATAAGCTGTACTGTCAATTTCAATAAAAAGAAGTGACGCGGAGAAAAAAAACCTCAAAACTACGCGAAAAAAAACTAGTGAAGAACCTGTCGCCCATAACATAAAATTTTAAAACGTTAAAATCAGAATTGTTCCATGCATAGCACATCAAACAAGGCGCATTTAGCGCACTAGTGTTGTACTTTATACGTTGGTCCGGTAATAAAACAAAGATCAAAATTAGCGACAGTAAAATCTCTCGTTGTTTCGTGCTTGCGCTGAACACACACATACAAAATGATTCTCTTTTATGCATAGTTTTATTTTGTTTGGTGCGCAATTGGATTTCGAGTGGAACATTTTCAATTTGAATTGGCTCAATTCCATACAAAAAGTCACAACTCAAATTATTCGATTTTACGCTTTAACTTCGCATTCGTTTGAACTGTTTATTTATCTTGTTTAGTTGGAAATATTTCGTTAGGCGAATGGAGGGAGAGATGGAGAGAGAGAGAGAGAGACAGAGAGAGAGACAGAGAGAGAGAGAGAGAGAAAGAGCGAAGTAAAATCGTAGTTGCACATTGCACGACGAATCAAAACAAACACTACAAATGGCAAATTCGCTGAATTAAAACGTTCCACGGTGAGAATGTGAGCGTGAACTTTTTGCCTTTGTTGCTGTTGATTTATTTTTGTTTTTTTGTTGTTTTTTTTGCTCGGTGGTGCTTTTGATACACTCATTGGCTGCCTCATTCTCTCTCTCATACAGACAAATAAAAACAATTCTATTTCATGTGATCAGTGTCACAAAATGATTGTCGCACTGTATTCAATATTTACAATCTAAACATGTTTGCGATTTGGTCGCATTTCGTTGAATGCTTTAAGCGAATTAAGGCCCTTTAAAACATTTGCTCGTGTCGGTTTTTGTTTCATGAACACGCGACGCACTGTCAACCAATGATTAAATGCCTAATGTGATTTTCGGTGTTTGGCTCTGTTCAAATCGCCAATCGCCTATTAAACTGCTGCTGTTGTTGTAGTTTTTTTTTTCGCTGACAAATCATGAGTAAGGGAAAATGTGGGCAATCATTTACACTTACCGCGTTTTATTGCATCCTCATAACTAATGCATGATGGTTTTGAGTCTTTTGCACCCATATTGTTGTTGACAACAAACGAAAAACCGATTCCAAGTAGTTTCTGTGTGTTTATTCTTGATTAGCGCCACTTATTTCTTTTTTTTTCTTATATTTTTTTTGCAAATTTTAAATTTTCACTGATATATATGGATCAAAATAAGTCTATTGAACTTGGCGCTTAGTTTAAATTGCATTTTTTTCTATTTGTGGGACGAGATGTATTTAACCTCTTCGTTGCACCATGCTATGAAATGGGTTTCTGTGTTAATTTTAACAAGGTTAAACAAGCAGTTATCATTTCCTTTATTTCACTTTCATTCAAAAAAAAAAAAAAACAAAAAAATTAAAAAAAAAACACTTGTGGTTTTCGCTGCGAATGAACTATATTCGCCTTTTCATTGTTACTTGCACTTTAGCCCACATACCTAACACCATGCAACATTAACACATTTTAACTACATGACATGTTTTGGTTTTACTTTTTTTGAAAAAAAATTCACAGTTCATTTTACTTGTTACATTGCAAATGTTATACAGTTCACACACACTGAACGTTGGTCAATGTATTGACATAACTTCAAATTGTTACGTGAACTTATTTTTTTCTCCCCTTTGATGTTCGTAGCAAAACACACAATGTGCAAAATTAATAAATGTTCGACAGGAAAAAAGAAATCATCAAATTAAAATATTATAAATAAAAAAAAAAAAAAAATGGAATAAATTTTTGCACACATTTACTTCATATATCACTCGTTCGTTCACTGACATGTGTATGCTTTGAGTAAGAAGAGGAACAACAAAAAAATGCGAAGAGCAAAATAAACTTTCTATGTACTTGTGTTTATTTTACTGGTGTCGTTTGCGCTGGTTTCTTTATCTCGTGATATTTGTTCTATTTTTTTTTATTTTCGTTTGCTTGTTTCGTGTTGCCGTTGTTGTTGTCGTCGTCGTTGAGGTCGCCTATTGGTGCTCATCCACTAAACATTCCACAATACAAAATATATTGCATTTATTTCTTCACTTAAAATAGACCCCCAGAACAAAGGATTTATTTTGTTTTCACAGCAAACACGAACCACTCGTAATAAAAAAAAATTATGAAGGAAAAATAGAAGTTCATCGAAAGCGAAATAAAAGCAGTTTTAAGTCTTTGTTGTGTGTGTATAACTCTTTTTTTTTCTCACTACAATTAGGCACTTGTTTCACTTAAAAACTAAAAATTAGGCTTAATTTTCGATTCACATTTCACAGTTCAAAAAATGGCAAAATCGGGATATTGCAAATGTTCACATCAAAATTCGATCGAAACGAATCAATGAAAAATACCTAATCATTCTAATTTCTTTGCGGTAGTTTTTTTTTTCTTCACTGCGATTCATGTAAATTTTTTTTTCCACTCTTCTCTGTCTGTCTTTTCTTTCTTTTTGCATACATTCGCCCCGTTGCGACGAATAATTGCTTAGTGATAAAATGACGTTTCAACACTGACTGATTGCTGTGAATGGAATCAAGTGTGTTTGTTGTGCAAATGATACAGAAGTTTGTAATGTTATTCCTTGTTTTTGTTGCGTATTTGACATATATCGGTGTCGTTAAGTTGAGCACCACGTAACCATAGTACATCGATTAATCCAGCAGAGGGCATTCGAATCACTGAATGGGCAAACCGTTTTTTGTGTATTGAATGGAGCGTACTCAATACCATCGAACTTTATTAAATTTTTTTTTTTTTAAATGAATAAATTTCATTCAATGAAACAGCAAACTGTTAGTTAACCAAACGATAAATACGAAAAGTGGCAATATCAATATGCAAAATTTTGTTTGCTGTACACAACACTCTATTTTAAATGACTAATCTTGATAACAATTTGATAAACTTATCAAATAAGATTATTTACTCATCACATTCACATTTGACTAAGTTTATGGCTCTACAACTGATAATTTTGTTGAATTTGAACATCTTCGTGAGTTTTTCGAACTAAACAGGTCCTTAGAAAGTCATATTCAAATGGAAGCATTTTTATTTAATAGGTGAGAGAAAGTGATCAGTTTATGCGTTGAACGGACAAATCTGGATGGAGCCGCCCAAATTCGCTTTGCAATCTCATCTCGTATTTTATCATCTTAATTCCCATAGATACGAACAACGCACGGATATGCACAAATTTCACATTTCAAACAAGCCGATTTTGAATAACTCAATCATCTGAGAATAGATGAGAATGAACCAAGCCTATTGGCTAATGAGCAGGGCCTATTTCATGGAAGTCGTTGACATACTAATTTGGAACTTGTTTGAATTTCCGCATTTAAATGTAATATTTGTATGAATTGTTGGTCTATTCAGGACTATTTCTTTGTTAATTGAACAAATACACATAAAATGGAACGCAATCGATCATTATTTTTTTTTTGTTTTCTGTATTTTTGTTTTCACTTATTCAATGTGCACATTTTTCAACTATTTCTGTGAAATGTTATGCACAAGACTATCCAGCTATTAAATGTATAAACCATGAGACATATCCAGATGCACTACTAAGACTTGTGAACTCAGCTGAACGAGAGAGATTCTTCAATCGTTGCTTAAATTATGACTTCGACCGAAGCCAGCTACAGAAAGTTCAATTGTTTGATGTACCTTTCAATAACTATACAATGACTACAGTTGATGGTATGTCATCGAAAAAAAAAATATATCTAAGAAAATGTAACAAAAACAAAATAGAACAGCTTACCTGTACACCGTACATGCATTTTTCGATGAAAAAACTATTTATTTAGGTTCAACTTTCGTTGTTGAACATTGAAATATGTTTTGAGTATCAAAATGTAAAATATTTGGCATAAAATGCAATTTTGCAGTCTTATTTAACCTTGTGCGAGTTTTGGTTCCGTATATGCTTATATATAAATCTCTAGTGATTGCATGACTTTACTTCAGTTTCGTTTTGAAAGTCTTTGAATTTCAGAACCTTTCGTCATATTAAAAATGACTATCAAACTAATTTTTATTTTCACAGTCATTTTTGAAGTCCAGCGAACAAAAGCAGAAGATACGGCCATGGCAACATTGGATAGTATGCAACCCTTTGCCAAATCATTTAGTGTTGAATGAAGCAAACTGGATAAAAAATATAGTTGATATTTTAGACGTCGCCATAGCCATCGGATGTGATCCACTTATCCAGTTCTTAAATGGTAAGTGTAAATTTATTAACACTACCTATTTATTTTTAGCAGAAATATTAGCATTTTTTGATTTGAATACTCGGTTCTGGTAGCTCCGGTGCAAAATGGCGTCGTCGTCGTCGTCGTTGTATGTACGATAACACGATAACTCCCGAACCGAGTGAACTCAAATCCCAAAGTGAAAAAATCAGGAATTACGAATGTAATTCAATTTATTGAATTAATCAATTTCGATGTGTCTTTTCTGAATTAAAATGTCTTTTTTTGTACTATTCAAGACCTTGATAAGTTTAAAATTACCGAAGAACCCACACCTGCAGATATTGACAAGCACACTCAATTATTGAGACAAACGTTAAAATTGGTTCAGGCGCTCATACTCTCAACGTGTGAGAACAATGAATATTTATTAGGTAAGTTGATCAAAGTTTATTCCTTTATGGTGATAAAACTGTTTTTTTTTTAATTGATTTGTTTTCCACAGGTATGAAAATGAACAACACCGAAGATAGAAAAGAGACTTTCCACCCATCTATCCATATCGAGGACAGCCATGGAAACATATCACTTTCCAATTGGTTTAAAAATTGAAAAATCACCAATCAGCTAACATTTGCACTGATTAACGTAAACCTGGAAATGATACATTCCAAATTACCTTCAATACGTCACACTTATTTACAATAAACATAGAAAATGAACTATTGAAACGTACTGACCAATTGTCTTTTTTTATTTCTTATTTTTCATCAGTTGAATTAAAAATACCGATAAATCACACAACTTCTCCTGTACTTCCATAGAAAATCGGATCTTTTGATTTTTCGATGTGGAGTATTGATTTGATGCGAAATTGTCGAGCTACGACTGCTGGTAGAAACGTTCATATCAAAATGTCTGTTACTTGGAATGTTTCTTTTTATCGGATTTTTTATTGCATTTTTACATATGGACAAACGGACGCACTTCAACTACTCGCGAGTAGTTTCGATGCACCCACTTTGAGTAATATACAAGTTAATGCATTTTCCCTTGCCCTTATTGACCATGCACACAAGTGAATGCGGTTTTAGAGTCATTTTTTGGTTTGTACACTCCACGTCCACTTGCCGATAGTCATTTCACATTTAATGTTAATTTTGCATGACCTCATGCTTATACAAAAAATCCTGACTTGGAGAAAAAAAAAAAAACTTGAAATAGTACAAATCAGATAGTCAAATACTTGGCGAATCTAACAAATAATGTTAAATTGGTTACAATATATGATGTAATTTCAAGGAACAAAAAACAAAAACCAATTCTACTTTCAAGATTCATAAGAATCAAATAAAACCTGTCAAATTTGACTTAAGTCTAATATTTTGATCAAGATTTTTTCGAATTGTAGAATCGTTAGAACAGTTTTATTTCGCTTCAATTTGATTAGAAAAATCCTTAAATCTCATTTCTAATGACTGTCGCAGCTGCTGTGAATGCATTTTTCAGTACATAAGTTCTCAATTTGATCTCCAAGCATTCCGGGCTTGGCAGAATAATGTAACACAGCCCCTCACCTCCTTCTCTCGCTTATGGAAATTACTGTTAGTACGATTATATTAATTTGAATTATTATAATAAAGCGGTATTCAATTAATTTCATAATCTTCCGGTAATCTAGCCGGTATTCATTTCATTTCTTCACTGGCAAATCTAGATGGAGCCGCCCAAATTCACTTTGCAATCTCATCTCGTATTTCATCATGTTAATTCCTATAGATACGAACAACGCACGGATATCCACAAATCAATTATGCATACAAAATGCACACAATAAAAAACAATGTAGAGTCTATACTTGCAGACACTGTATTCTACATAGAATTCTATTCTTTGATTGATTGCTAATTATTGTTTTAGCCGAGTGCATGAGTTACTCCTTTTCGTTTAATACCCACACTCAATATAAACATTACAATTTATCAGTTTAACGGTATACAATTCATTCAATTAATCTTAATGAAATGGCGTTTTGGTGGAAACTTGAAACAAGGTCAAGTCAATCATTCAAAAAACAAACGTATATAAATAAAACTATAAATAAACATAAGAGTACCATAAATGAAATGGCATGTTATATCTATGGATTTATTAAACATGAGCGTATAAAATTTACAAACAACAATTCTTCAACAATTTTTTATTTTCTACGGAGAAAACTAAAGACGCATTATATTAATAACAAAAAACTATGAAAATTGTTTTAAACGACCACAAATTGAACGTTGTTGTGATTTTTCCGTGCAAAGAAAAAAAAAACACATTTCACAGAATGTAATTTGCCATTTCTTAATGAACAATCGTAATGCAATTTGCTCGTGAGAAATAAATAATCTCCATGCAGAAGTTAGTGTTCGTCAAAGTTCTTGGCCAATTTCACAATGGAATTGTAATTCAAGAATTGTATGATTTACTTTTATCGTCCATTTGTGATATGAACTAACGTTAGGTCAGCTCTTTCTCTGATAAATAATAAGCCGGTATTAAATTAATTTCATTCACAAAATGAACATTAAATCAAGTACAAAATGAAGAAAAAAACCGTACGCAAGACAATTTAATCGACTTCTTTCTCTTTTCTTTCTGTCATCATCATACAATGGAAATTATGCGATCTTTTGTGTGATGGCGTGAATTTGCGAAAAATTCCAAATCTTACCAATTTATTTTTCCGTGTAACAAATCAGGGCACGTTTTATTTTTGCTGGTCGGGCCATATCAAGTTGAAGCTCGCAGTTGTTCAGAGCACACAATTCAAAAACTATTGAAATCAATTTCTAGAACACATTCTTTCGAATCTATTAAATTAATCGCATCAAGTAAACCCATTAAAGATTGAATAACGTGACTCAGAACATTTCATTCACATACGATTTTCGTATGCTGACAAATAATGAATTGGAAAATAGTGTGTCGAGATATTGGACGTGAGAGTGCCCATGAGATTGATCACGAGTGCAAACAGAATTGGCGGCCGAAGTGATCGGTTTTAATTGTATCGCACGGCCAACGTCTTGGGTCAGGTGCAATAACAACAGCAACAGTGTGCTTGATGTAACAATAAAACGTAACTGTTTGAATTGTGCACGTTTCATTTTTGTTGCGGACGACCATTCGTCAGATGAATTTCTCGCTCCAGACGTATTCAGGCCATTCATTATTTTTTGGGTGATTTCAATTCCGTAAAAAGATTCAAATATTTTTCTGGGTTTTCTTGTAAACGGCAAGCGATACCTGAACAAAGTTTCTTTTTTTTGTTCACATAGCTTCTGTGGCTTAATAGATTTCAATCCGTGTTGAAATTTGAGGTTTGCGTCTTATTTTCTTCATTCTTTGAATCTCCAATCAACATATCGAGAACTCAGAATCGTTGAGTTTTTCAATCATTTTCATCGGGTTCTAAATCAACCATGCATAATGGATTATGATGCTAAATTTTTTGTTATACCAATTTTCCGCTAATTTTGTCCATGGCTTGGTGTGAGAGCCGTTTTTTTAGCCATTACATGATGACGAAATGACCGAAATGTGTGTCAAAGTTGTGAAGGTTTTCGCGGCCACAAGAATTTCTATTGATGGAAGTTATGCCCATAAACCACATCACATGGCGAAAATTATTTTCAATTATCGTTGTTGTTCGAGTTCATGTAAGTGCGCACCAGAAATAATAACGTCAAATACACAATTTTGTGAAAGCTCTGATTTGAATAAATTTTTCTTTGTTTTGCATATGGCCAGTAATTTTCTCTCTCTCTCTCTCTCTCTCTCTCTCTCTCTCTCTCTCTCTCTCTCTCTCTCTCTCTCTCTCTCTCTCTCTCTCTCTCTCTCTCTCTCTCTCTCTCTCTCTCTCTCTCTGCTGTTTTCATACTCATTGGGCCATTGTTCAATGTTTGTTTCTTTGGGCGATCATTTGAGAAAACTTCCCCGATGCATTCAACTTTATTAGATCACTTCGTTGGCCGGTGATACAAATTAACCATAAAAATCATACTGCAACCAACAAATCCACAGAAAAAAAATAGTTTCTCTTTATTTTCTTTTCTAGCAATTTCCAATGTTTTTCCAGTTCACATGAAGTCAATCAGCCAAAATGCTTTCAAAATATTTGTGCGCAAAAGAATGGATGATGAAAAGGAAGAAAAGAAAAAAAAAAATTCAGCAAAAAAAAACATAATAAAAAATTGTAAGCTTATTGCTTGAATTTGCAGTTCAGTTGTCTGAATAGATTGTTTGCTTGCGGTTTATGTGTGCGATAATAATCCCATTTAATCAATGACCGTGATCATAACCAGCATCAGCATCAGAAAAATACAATACAACAAAACAATGCGATTCCGTAACAAAAACACACATCATCACATCCGATCGGACCAGAGCACAATTTTTACAAATAAAACAACACAAAATAAACCGAGCAAATATGTTAATACCAATAATCATAACAAGAAAGAAGATTGCTCAAGAAGCAAATTAAATACTTTGAATAGTTTCGCGTGTGAGTTCGGCACACACATTGCATGTAATATTTGTACATCGCGTACACACAGTGTGTCTGTACACAGCCAATGAAATGTGGTCGAGTGTGATGAACTGTTCGATATAGCATAACGTTGATTGAATCAACGAACGGATCGCCGCATTTTTACTACAAGTAGAAAAAGTGAATGATCAGATAACACTTCTACTCGAAGCAACAACAACAAAAACAGCAACAAGCAGCCACAAGCAGCAACAGCAGCCAATAGAGTCAACCGAGCCACATTCGTTCATTGGCGCTGTCTTTTCATACCGATAAAATTGGGACAGCTATGGTCAATGTTACGGGCTTCATAGTATCGATCGTCAAGAATAAGCAAGCAGATAAATCGGGCGCGCATTTAACAAGAACGTCAGCAGGCTACAGTCATAAAGCCGTGTTTATGTTTAGCCATTCGTCAAACGTTATTATTGTTGTTGCCGTTGTAATGCCATGTGATTCACATGATGTGAATTTGCTCATTCTATTATCTGTTTTTGCTTCTTCTTCTCCCATTTCTGGCCAATGTAATCTTACCTTTGAACAAGAAAAAAAACGCCAATTTCTATTATGTTCGATGCTTATGAGAGCTAAGCCAAGTTATCTCAATGCACGAGTGAACAGTCAAGCACCAATGAACCGCATATATTATGTCGTAGACAATGTTTCACCGCTGTTTGTTTTTTTTCAGGTTTGTCATTTTTCGTCTCATAATAATATTGATGATCAACCATAAAAAACACAAACACACACACACACCGAAGAAAGATCGTGTAATAATCGGACACACAAATAGGTCACTGTTACCACTTAAGAAGCGACGGGAGTCTTTATAGATTCTTTTCATTCGATTTATATTGATTTGTAGAGGCTTAAAGACTGTTGTTTATCCTTCCTCTATTCCAGAGGCGCTTTGTTTTGCTTGATTTAGATTCATATTTGCATTTTTCCGTTGGGCAAATGCCGATTTGTCCACAATAAAAAAAAAGAAATAAATTGGAACAACAAAAACACTTTTTGATTGACGGTTGAAAAACAGAAAAGAAAGACTTTCTTCAGAATGAAAACTACAAATAAGAAAGCCTCATCAGTTATGCCAGTGTGCCATCGGAAATGAAAACACGGAGAGAAGTCATCGTCTAATTGGCAATGTTATCTAATTGGAAGAGAGAGAGAGAGACAAGCATTCAATAGATGTCATCAACCAAAGAATACAGAATTAACATTTGGTGTTGAATCGAAGCATAAAATGCCGTTACAAAATACGACACGGTCAAAAAAAACTGCAATGAAGATTGACCTATATTTGCTTATAATGACACTTTTTTCTTGGCTTCGCTGCTCGCTATTGTCTTAGGCGATCTTATTACAAATATTTGGCCCCACGATCTCAATGGAAGCGCAATATGATTCGCCACTCAATCCCGCTACATTTGATACATTTGGTTACATGTTTTGTGGCTTTTCAATGCTTTGTGCTCAGTTCCATGGTGATCAAGTGTTTCCCATCACAGTTACATAATAATCATTAGTCACACTTCTTAATAAATACGGGAAATGTAGCAAAACGTGACCATTGCAGCAACATTCAACGAAGCTTGAGACAGCATGATGATGACGGGGATCGAATGGCGATGACAAAAGAGACAACAATGTATCAAGCAAGCAACCGAAACCACATTGTACGCATCAAAAAAAGAAATTATTACATCGCTTACAAAATACAAAGCATGCGAAATGTTCTCATGTTCAAAAAAAAAAAACACAAAAATGTTCCACCATCCAGCGATTTTCCACATACGTGCACAGCCTTCTTTTCTCTGTCTTTTTCAATTTCTTTTTATTTTGAGCCAATCGTCAAAACCGTTGGCATGTCAATGTCTTTTTTCTACCATTGCCGCATTTTTCTTAGTTCAACGAAACATTTTCTTCGTTTAGTTCTTTCTCTCTCTCTCTCTCTCTCTCCCTCTTTCCTCTATCTAGAACGACATATTTTTCAACGACAATTCTGTCTTCCGCTCGTAATCGTTTTTCAACACTTCTTCAATTCTTAATTGTGAGCATAAAAACAAATAAGCAGCGATTTCCGCAGCAATGAAAATCACTCACGCAAAGTGGTTGATTGTGATTCGTGTGTGTCTGTTGATTTTGCCATTTTTCCCGAAATCACTGCGCAAAGAAAGATAATCGCTTCGGTTGAAAACCATCGACACAAATCGAAACAGTTTGGTGTGTCCATTTTGCACTTGTCGTTCCGTTAAAATCGCGCATACATAAAAAAAAAACACTGTTTGATTCGGTTTTTATTTTTGTTTTCTTCTCTCATTCCAGAGTCATAAATAATAATATGATCTCAGTGTACTCAGGTCACAATCTACGAGTACATCATTTTTGTTTTTTATTCATATTCATTTGAAGATATGTGGCGATTTGTTGATCTCACAAACGACGATTTACATTCATTCAATAGATTGAAAATTATGTCCGTAAGTACAAATCATATTTTTAAGTTCATTTTGTTGATTGTAATTCATGGAACATAATTACACATCTCTTTGTTAATATGAAAAGCGTTAAGCAGCAAGATGCGCACAAAAACCAACGTTGATTCGATCAAATTGAACAGAATGATCGCACAGCAGCAGCAAGAAACAACCACAACAACAACAGCAACAACAGCAGAAGCAAAAATAGAAAATAGAATATAATTCCACTTCGGTTAGTTCTGCGGAAAAACTATCATAGAACATATATAGTTATGAAGAAGAAGTTAGAATCGGTGATGGTGCATGTGCTTCTTGGTGCTGAAGCATAACATGTAACGAATGCTTGTGGAAAAAAATGTGCCGCACAATACACGAAGAAAGAAAGAAAAACGAAAAACGAAACAGAGAGAAATGATGGAAGCCGAAGACCATGAAGACAACCAATTCAACACTACTATTTAACACACTATCTCTGCAATGCGTCCGATATCGAACCAGCTGAACTTTTCAGTCGGCACAGTGTAACGTGAGCTCTCCACGAAGTAACACCACTCTTTCTTAACCGCGTCATATCAACGGTGAGCCAGTCGGCATTTTCGCGCGCAATCAAACAAAACAGAGAATGAACACGGCATGAGCGGTGTGATTGTCATTTTGCTTGTGTTAATAAATTGTGTGCTGGAATCATAATCACCTAAAGACCAAAATAAAGATAAAACTCTGAGATAAACGATTAAACATATTAATTAATACCGTTAAAAACTGAAATCATTTTTTTTTTTTTTTTTTTTTTGAAGTGACGTGCAAATGTTTTATCTTTATTTGCATAAATGCTCGTTCAGTGACATTTTTCCCGATGCAAGATCGCTGCATTCATGAACAAAGTTGATGTCAATTTTTCCTTTTTTTTAATTAATACATGATGACATCGGAATGTGAGCAATAAAAAAGACGCATGAAGAAGAATCCGGCCGGTGAAAAGAACAAAAAAGAAAAATTAGTTTTCCAATCCTTGTCCGTGTGATTAATTAGTAATAACGAGACGCAAGTGTTACTTTTAGAGCTTGACTGCAATTTTACATTTGCAACATTGATCGCTTTAATTAGTGGATTTTGTCCGGTACTCATAACGGTAAGCTTATAGCTCAAAGCTCATAACTCATTACAAAAAATTCTCCCGATCAAAAAGTAATTTCACGCGATGGAAAAATCTGAACACAAAACAAAGATCACTTCGAATGTAGGCCAGCATTGCTTCTTTTTTTTTTTTTTGAAACGGTCAACATTTTTGTTTCTAGAACAGATTAAATGTTAGTCGGTTGAAGTCTTAATTACGAATCACTTTAGGCTTTGATCCGATTAAGTCTTCAAATTGGCATGATTACACATTTCAAATTCACTTACAATACGATCATTGTAAATAATTTTGACGTCCCGAATGAATGAAACACTTGTTATATTTAACAACGATTATGATACAAAGCATTTCAGTCTTACGTTTTGAATTTATGATGGCAAAAGAAAAAGAAGAAGATGATGAAAAAAAAAACATAAATCTATAGAAAGTTCTTTTCGTTGTTGCGTTTACAATTTTGTGGCTGGCTCTCAACACCTTACAATATGGCAGCGAATAAAGTAGGCTATAAAACAGTTAAAATTCTAACACTCGTTGTGTTTTGCGTAAAAATTAATCGAATCGAAATTTCCCAGAAATACAATATAGAATGGCGAAAATAGGCGTGAATTCAATGAAATAGAGCGCCAATGCAATCGGTCAAGCCAACGTTTATTTTCATTTGATTTCATTTCATTTAAACATGTGATTTCTTTTTTAACACCGATAGCAAATTAAGCGATGAAATTTGTAGGGAAAAAAACACTCTCATAACATTGCATTTAATTAATATGCATATGAGAAAATGGTAAAATGCTTTCTTTTTATGTTTTGAATTGTAAATTTATGCACATTGAATTATCGATTTCAAAGACCTCGGATGGAGCAGCTTGAATATCCGATATATAAGAAAACGATCAAATACCATTAACGATTAATGTGTTGTATAAGTTGTTTAGATTTTTAACATGATAACGATAGGCCTAATTTTTATACCCAAAAGTAAATAAATTGATTTCGTTCTGGTATTAGATCGAAAAATGCCAAAAATTCTCAACGAATTTCAATAATCTTTGTATTTTTACCATATTTCCCTGATTACATGGACCAGAAAAATGTCACAACATAACGGTTAAATGAATTCAAAAGCATTTCACACAATTTGCACCTCTCAATGCTCAATGAGTTGTTCATCTGTTCATCTTTTCATTATATAACCGAATTTTCTCTCTTCATTGAGCAAACAATAAATTAAGCTTTTATGCATAATTTTGCAATAAAAAGTGATCGTTCGTCTTGTTTTTTTTTTTATCGTACAAAAGTCACGATTAACAATCTCATTTCATCGTATTTTCGGCTTTTTGTTGATATTAAATCGATATTATCCATTCAATAATCTAATTCAATTTTTCACAATAATACATTTGAGTCAACGATATACGATCAAAAATCAATCTGTATCATCGGAAAAAACCTTTTAAAAAACTTCATTTTTGAGAAATTAAAAGCAATAGAAAAGCGAGACGAAGAAAAAAAGAAGTCATAAAATGTTCATACAAAAATGGAATTTGTACTTGAACATCGTGCACCGGTTTAGTGTCATTCAATATGCAGATTTCCTTCAACTTTTTTACTTTTGATGTTAATCACTTGAATTGTTGAACAAACGATCTTAATTTGATATCAGTTTGTTTGTTATTGAAAAAAGACCTGAATAAAAATTGAACAATCATACCAAACATTTGGTTTAGCTCTATCTCATAAGCATCATCGCGTAACCACGAAATTCAATCCAAAACATACACACATTTGAAGTTTGAAAAAAAAAAAACGGAATAATTTGTGTGAGAGAGTCAGTCATAAATGTTCAGTTCACAACTCAACAATACTAATAATGGAAAAGCAAACAAATTAATAATCTTAAACAATGTTTTGAATTTGCACATACAACAGTTCACTTGAAATGGTTGTGTGTTTTGTTTTTTTTATTTCAACAATCACATTTCGCATTTAATTTTCGTTAATTTTTCCTTTCGACTAACAAATAACATGCGGATCATTTGACTTGCACGGTGTTTAAAAATTTTGGTGCATGAGTATAAACATGAAAGAAAGGTGTTAAATAATCGCTAATTTGACTCACAATGTTGCCTAAGCTAAAGAGACGAGTATTTACACAGTCACCGGCCATACACATAAACACATGGTTTGCCATCAAATAAAATAACAAACAAACAAACAGAAAAAATAACCATCCAGAAAAAAAAACAACAAAAAGAGATCCCATCGTTGAAACAGAAAAGATAAAAGCACAAATGGAATTCATTCAAGTTCATTGTGGTTTTGGTCTGTGCAATACTATTTGTTCACATCATTTTCATCGCCGTGGTTTCGACATCACAGCGCGGCAAGTGCGGTAATGACATAAGTACACCGGGTTTTACATCCGATTAACATTCGTTACCTATTAATTTGTTATTACGCGCAGTTATGTTTGCGGAGTTTTGTGTGCTTTTATTTTTCGTCCATGTTGCTGTATTGTTGTTCAGGTGTTTCGATTGCTTGGATGCTACGATGAATTCGAAATCGGCAGCATGTGTGCAATTGATGGAAAACGTTTTCAATGCACATGGACCAAATGCTACCACAACCATATTCACTGAACGAATGAAACGAGCAAAAGACGTCGAACATAAAATTCTGCTTCGCGTCTTTTTTCCTCTCGACTCTCGCGGATGGCTTATGCTTCTTATTCTGTCTCAAACCTTTGCATTGTTACTGCATGTTCTTCATCGTTTTGTTTATTTATTGGTTTCGGTTACCTTACACTTTTTGAGCTCACAACTCATCGTATTACAACTGTGAAACATAGCATTGGATCATCTGTTCGGTACCACATCATTCAGAGTGTGATATTGTTATTGTTGTTGTTGTCGTTTTTTGTTGTTGTTAAATTTTCTTCTCGTTCTCTTTCACTCACCACTCTTCATTATTTTGCTCATTCAATTGTTCTGCGGCAATGCGAACCGTAATCAAGGCAATGCCAATGCTAAACAAAAACCAACGCCAATAGCAAATCCAAAGACTTTTAAATGAACTCTTAACGCTTTTCGATGTTCGAACAGAGCAAGAAAAAGAAAACACACACACACATTTTATAAAAAAGAACAAAATGTAAAAAGTTCAAAGCGATTCTTCACGTTTATAGAGCATGAAAATCTATAGCAAATATTTGAACTTACAAAAGTGCATGTTAACTGTTCTTATGCTTTCTTTTGGCGGTCGTTAACGGGCTTGTGTTTTTTTTTCTCTCGTGCAAACAAACCAACAAAAAAAAACATAAAGAAACATTTCACCAAATGATCAACCTGTGTAATAAATGCTGTGAATGCCTTGAATGGCGCAACAAAATCTCAACGTTTTTGTTTGATCATTTTGCAATAAATTGGCATTTTGCAACTATAATTGCCATTTCGAATGATATTTCTTGGTCTAAGATCCACACGATGACCAATTTAGAAAAAAACAATTCATTCCACCGATGGTAGTTTAGTTTAGCTTTGTGTGTGTGTGTGTGTGTGTGTGTGTTTCAAATTGAAAATGACCAGATGAAAGGCATCGCTTAAACTTTCAAATAGATCATTATTAATTGGCTCGAGAAACATGAAATATGCGAATGCTAAATGTTAAATTGGCCAAATGTTCTAGATATGCATTCGATTGTCCCGCCTCTGCAACGTCAAACCACTAGCCATTTTCAAATGCACAATTAGCACATGGTCTACATCAAATCTATGGATTGAGTAGGAAAAAAATAGGCGGCAGCGAAGCAGAGCAATTGAAAGCGCAACAGGCTTTTTTTTTTGTTTACCATTTTTGCGCCAAAATGTAGATGCGTTTAAATCCTTTCAATTAGATTTTTCCGCGCTTCGATTGCAAAGCCAAAATGCGCAACAAAAAAACTATACAGAAAGCGCCGTATGTGCGCAACTTCACATTTTAATTGAATGGCTTGAGGTGGAATGCAAAAGCAGTGCTACAACATTCACACAAACTATCAATTAACCAAATAAATGATGTTCTAACTCGATCCACAGTATGTTCTTATTTATTTCTGTAACAGATTTTTTTTCTTTTTTTCACTCAATTCTATTTGTTAAATTGTTCGATTCGATTGCATGAACACGTACAAAATGTTTAATAGTGGTGGATGGTAATGGCGATCCTGCTGTGCAACAAACAGCATGAATGTTGATTTAGTCAACAATAATGATCATTTGTAGAACATTGAAAATGTTTTGCATTCTGATTTCATTTTGCACGAACGAGTTTTTTTACACAGAACACCAAGAATATCGCATCCGTTCACATAGTCGCAATGGTATTGGTTGGGCTGATGTGTGTTGTGTTGTGTGTGTGTGTGTGTGTGTGTGTGTGTGATAAAATAAAATTCATTGAGTGTTCTATTCTACACAATCGATACAATTTACTATTTTGCTGCGTGTAACACATTCATTTTGAGATAATGAGCGCATGAAATGAAGAAGATTGAGCATAGAAATGAGTTGAGAGAATTTCCTCTGTGTCCGTTTTATTCATGCCGTAGTTAGAATGCGGCGGCCATGAGCGATTCCGATACGGCTGTAATTAAATAAGATTTAGGTGAATCTCAGAACAGTTGGTCGGAAACCGGCATCTAATGTACCATATAAAATTCTAATGAAGATATTACTAGTGACCCACTGACCATGATTTTGTGGAAGAACGTGAATAACGAAATGAATGCGAAACAAACGCAAAGGGAAAATGATTTTCAACACACTTACAAAATGGCTTTGGCCATAATAACATTAATAAAATACGAGAAATACAAATGATTATCCATGATTCGTACATAATAAAACTCATGCTTCGGCCAACTAATAATCGTATAATTTCTTTGTTCATATTGTTTGGTTGGTCTTTTTTTCTTTTTTTTGTTAATCCATTCGTAAAATTATAATCTTGATACGGCGCGCGCACACCGCTAACACTTTGTGCATATTTTAGTGTGGATTCTATTTTGAATATGTTCTGAATATGTATGTCGAATGACGATGCGAAAGCGAGTGCGGGCGCGATCATTCGCGTGAACAGCAACCATAAGTAAAATCAGGTAAATACTGATACTTGACGGAAGGTAGTGCACGAATTACAACTTATTTTTTATTGTGGCGGTTGTTGTTAAGATCGTAACGAGAAAAAAAAGAGCAAGTAAACATTTGTAGTTCGGATTGATGATATCAGAACGTTCTACTTACGATTGTCGCTTTTGCATACGAATGGCGTTCTCGTTAATCCGATTTCATTTTTAACACGTATCGAACTTGTGAATTCTGATCACGAAGACGATTGCTTTCATTTTGAACGTAAAAAAAAAACAGACACACACACAAACAAAAACGTTTGTTTACGCTTTCGATAAATTCAAGAAATGTTGGATCTTGCAATAATTCGTGCAATTTCCCTCGCTTTTTAATTTCCCTCATAAAATCTCTTAAATAGACTCTCAGAATGCGATCATAATAAGTTTTCAAGTATCTTGTTTGACGTTCGCCGCGAGTTTCTCTCTCTCTCCCTATCTCTGTTATGTGCGCGGTAATCCAACCATTTGCATATGTGTGCTAAACGTGAACGTGACATTGATATAAGACGAACAACCAGAATCGTTCTTACTTTTCAATTTCAATATCTATACTGTGCCACCGCCATCGCTCGCCATCGTCATCGTCATTTCACACACACACACATACACACACCGCACACCGCACACCGCACTACAATTGTATTACAGTTAGGCAGCACATATCAATTGCATGCATCGGGCTGTGCATTCGAATCCCAACTGGATTTAGGTCAAATTGATCGGCTTAAAACCGTTAGCCAATGAAATGACATTTCCAGTGCTTCATGTTGCATGGCTCAACAACAAGTTTCCATTGGCTCATTCTTATGTTTTGTTGTTGTTGTTGTTGTTGTTTTTTCTCGTTCGTTTTATTCTTTCTATTGACACCGATTGAATCAGATTAAGCCACTTCATGAGAATAGAAAATTATTTATCAAATGAAAACGCCAATGAAAATACACACGCTGTGAATGAGACGGACCATCACCTGGGATCTTGGCATTCGTTTCACAACAATTCACATGAATTGCCAATCATTTTGAATGTCAGCTTAAATCGCGATTTAGGTTGACTATTTCTTTTTGTTTTTCTTTTCTTTTCATTTCAAATGTAAATCTAACGATGTTCTTAAAATACTAACATACTTTGAACACACACAAAAAAAACATCTCAAAATTGCCTGACATTGACATCAAAGCTGATCACGGACCGATCTCAAACTGTCTACACAATTTTGGAATTTTACTGTGCATTGCACATTCGTAGCTCTTGGAACACTTTTCCAGAAAATTAAATTATAGAAATCAGCGAAAAAAGTATTTTTTTTTTTAAATTTTTGATGACACTCTTATTTGCATTATTTCTTGAGGGCAGAGCTGGCAAACGGACAACCTCTCGGACAGCACACTTTCCAGACAAATCACTGTCTGAACTTTAAAACCGGGATGAAGTCAAAAAAGAATATACCAAATCAAAGGTTTCGAAATCTTCTTTAAAATGATGCAAAAATATTCCAGATTGGTTGTACCCTATAGTTGCGCTTTGATTTTCGGACAACGGACAAAAAAAATATTTCCGTCCGGATTGTCTGAAAAGTGTGCTGTCCGAAAGATTGTCCGTTTGCCAGCTCTGCTTGAGGGTTACATTTATTCTCAACTGTTTTTGCTCAAGAATAGATATATTTACTTGTTTGAAGACCTTTTACTATTTGGCAAGTCAATTGAAATAAACAAGACGAACTCAAACCAAATATTACACTAGTTTTTAGAATCCTTGCTGATTGCTCTATCCTCACATTGCTCCATCCTCTATTCTTCAGTTTATTCGTCGATGTAAAAAATGATGCAATTACGGTCTAATGGACCGTTTCTGTCCGCATACGTTTTTGGTTTCGTTCTATCCGCAGAACGGTTTAAAATTACATTTCTTCTACTTATTTCAAATGTAATACAATATCGTGATAATAATTATACAGTTTGTTGTGTGTTGTGTGGTACAAACTATCGATTACAAGCGGAAAGTCAAATACTCGTATTGATTTGTGAGCTAAACTCATAATACTTCATATTACTGATTGACAAATCGTGAAGTCTTATCAATTTCCTTAGATCTCAGTGAAGTTCG
Source organism: Aphidoletes aphidimyza (assembly GCA_030463065.1). NCBI lineage: Eukaryota > Metazoa > Arthropoda > Insecta > Diptera > Cecidomyiidae > Aphidoletes > Aphidoletes aphidimyza. The sequence continues at coordinate 19,063,258 of CM059999.1, forward strand.
GTGTGACTTCGGTGTGACTTCCATGCCAATAGTTTTGCAAAAGAAATTCTGATGAAAAATAACAAAAAAAATGTATAAATGCTCGTTCTGTAACCAATATCTACTTTAAGCCGGCGATCAGTTGGACAGTTTTTACGACAAAAAACGTGCATTTCAGATTAAAACATATCTGATAAGAACCATTACCGTTTAGCTGATGCTAAACAAATCAGGTATAAATTCATGTGAACATCAACATCTGGTTGTTGGTACAAACCTGAATACTGCATGATGAAGTGTTCATTTAAACGAGCCATGTGTAATGTTTAAAGTCTTCGAACAATATCAACAGTCCAAAAAAGCCATTCAAACAGCTGATTCCTTGGAAGAACCCTTTTGTTTAAAAGGGCATGCAAAGCGAATAAGGTGGAAAATTCAGGCGAGCGCAACGTATTCACTAAAAGTTGAATCAACAAGCTAAACTAGGTCTAGTGTATCGAATGTTTTCAACAACCTAAACACGTAAGAACTTAAATATAAAATAATTTACTGGGCAAATCTGTCTGAGCAATTGAAGCCATGTAGTACTATTAGTGTACTCATTGCAAATGCAATATACGTTGAGCATCGTCTCATTCGCATCTTGAAGTTCACGATTTGTCAAGTGTGAAAAGTTCAAGTGTGACGTGTGTGGGTCGCAGTATCTGACAAAAAGTGTATTGGCATGGCATTACAGCCTCTCACATATAAAAGTGTGCAATTTTATTTGCATTGAATGTTGTACAACCTTAGTGTAATCAAAGGTCCAATTAAAAAAACTATTTCTCAATAATCAATTCGGAAATAGTCCGTTTGAGTGTTCAAACAAATGTTTGCTAATCGGCAGATTGCTCCAACGAACTGAATACCTATACTCAAACATTTAAGATCAACTGTATCATTGCAGAACAATTATTGTACGAAAAGAAGAACTCGTCAAATTTGTTTATGCTATCAATTTCAAGAGTCTCAAAATTGCAAGGAAAATATACCTACTGATTTTGATAAATATGAAAGAGCATAGAATGTTGTAGTGAAATATGATATTTTTTTTGTTGATAACGACCAACAAATAATGAATTTCAGGCACATCAATACTTAATTGAATTGTACTTTAGATGTGACAGTCGAACTTTTGACATTTGGATTATAAACAAGAGAGTATCGACAGAGCATAAAACCAAATCAAGTAAATTTCTTCAAAAAACTTCGTTTTTTCGTTGAATTTTCGAAGGAAATATGGAAATTCTCAATTTCTCATCGCAGATAGGCAAAGGTTGGTGTTATTCTTCAATAGCTTATACGCCCATTTTGAGTAAATTCATTAAATATAAACTTCAATTTAAAGTTTACAGAAGCAGTGTTTCGTGTGAATTTTGTCCTCGTGTATTTGACACAGTCTCCGATAAAAATGCACACATTATGATTCATTTTGAGCAACAAATTTGCCATAAATGCGACCAAAATTTGTTGCGAATCGGTGAACATTTGTACGTACTTCATGGCACTATAACATGCATTGATACAAAAATAAAACAAGAGACATTTACCGATGAACAACATGAAAGTGAAATTCTGTCTCGACTTCATGATCCGGTTGATGCGAATTTCCTGACAGATCCCGAAAATGCTAACCTCAATGATGGACACTTCGAAGAAAAACAAGAAATAACCGAATTTATGGATCCAATAGAGAACAATTCTGAATTACGTTCAACTTGTGTTAGTCCACCAAATGTTGCATCTTCAGAGTGTAGCATCGATGAAAGAAACACACAAAATGATGCGCAAGATGCTTTTTTGGATGAGTCGAATATAAAATTAGAGTTGAATGAAGAAAACGAGTTAGCCGAGAGTGAAGTTGTTACATTCGATACATTGGCTACAAAAGTTCAACAATCCAAATTTGACAGAAGCATTAAAAGGTATAAATGTGAATTCGAAGGATGTAATGAGATTCTAAGTTTGAATACCAGAAAATTGCATATAGCAAGAAAGCATACTGAAAATAATTTGGAATGTGATGTATGTAAAAAAACGTTTCCGACGATATCGCAGATTCGTCAACACATGATTAGTCATGAAGATTCCGGTGAACGATTTGGTTGTGAAAAATGCGGTTCAAAAAATATAACCAAAAGATCATTGGAGCGGCATCACGAACATCCCAATTTTGTGTGCAGTGAATGTGGCATTGCATTTTGTAAGATTTCACAATTGAAAGTGCATTATAAAAGTCATGATGGAGCAAATCCAAACGAAGGTATTGATATTTCGAGTAAATTGACGATCGGTGATGCCATGGCACGGAAGTGTGAGAAAAAGTATAAATGTACGTACGAAGGATGTGATGATCTAGTTAGTACGGCTACCCGACGCTATCACATGGCAACCAAACACAAGACAATCCGTTACGATTGTGATTTATGCAAAAAAACGTTCCCAACACTGTTTCAAATACGCGTCCATATGAATGTCCACGGTGCAAAGTGCAAACGATGCACCTGCAATGTGTGCGGAGTTTCGAATATAACAAAAGGAACTTTACAACGGCATCACTACAAACAAAATTTCGAATGTTCGCAGTGTGGTATGCGATTCTGTTTGAAAACTCAGCTCAAGGTACACAATATCTTAAAACACAAAACAGACGAAGCGCTCATTAAAAAACGCAACAGAAACAAAGTTAAAAACATTAAGAAATATAAATGCACATTCGAGGGTTGCAACGATCTCGTTAGCTCTAATAGTCGTTCGTATCATATGGCAAGAAAGCACAAAACCACTCAGTTTGAGTGCGATGTTTGTAAAAAAGTGTTTGCAACGAAAGCAATGGTTCAAGTTCACATTTTAAGACTTCATGTGCCATCGGCTAAAAAGTTCAAGTGCAAATTGTGCGGATCTGCTTATTTATCGAAAAGTTTATTGAAATGGCATCATAAGCTGTCACACATCAAAGAACACAATTTTATGTGCAGTGAATGTGGCGAAACATTTTTGCGAAAGAATCAATTGGCAATACATATTACCAAGCATACTGGTGAAAAGCCGTTTAAATGCACATTCGAAGGCTGCTCAAAAGGATTTCGAACTCAAACTGGACGAGCCGAACACTTACGTTCACACACCGGTGAAAAACCGTATCAATGCTCGATTGATGATTGTGATCGTCGATTTGCTTATGCTATTGACTTTAAGAGACATAAATACAACGCTCATGGAATCTATACTAAGAAATTTCCGTGCCCAATTTGTGCAGAAATATTCCCAGAGAATATGTTACTCAAAAAGCATATGAAAAAACATGAAGTTCAAATGTAAACTAAATAGTGATATTTCTTCCATTTTGATTTCATCATTCATTAAATGTTTTAATCACTCTGTTTTAATCAATAAATTGAATTTGAAGAATCTTTTCAACTTGCTGTCGAACTTGTTAAGAGATTAATGGAATAATTTAAAATATTGAAATTAATTTTTGGATTCAGGCACTCAAATACTTTGATGTATCCGTACTTAAGACATGACAGTAAAATGCTTGACATTTCAAATGTAAACAAGAGATAATTTACCTACTGGAGTGTTCAAATAAACAAATAAATTCAATAAAAACAAGATTGTTTTCATTTATCAATTAAAAAGAACATGGAAAGTGAAAACTATTTCCAATATGCAATAGTGAAGGATTGTCACTAGACACATTATAAACATGACCGAGAAAATTAGTGAAAATTTTGCGCACATAAATTTCATTCATTACAAACAAAAATGCAGACTTTCTGAATAATTTGGCGAAACCAATATAAATTCGGAGCGCATAGAATTCTCACAACAAAATTCTATACCAATTTAACTCTGAAATTTTCCGAGGTAAATATGCTGCTTAAGAAACACATGAAAGAGGACAACATTCTAAACCAAAATTGTTCCATTGTTTATCATTTTTCACTAGCAAATTATAGTTTTCATTAAAATCACGAAATCTTTAAGAATAAATTGATTGATTTTCCGGGCAAAACGATGAAAATGATGAAATCAAATTTAATTTGGAAATAATACTTTATATGATGTACTTTAGGCGTGACAGCCGGTCTAATATTGGCTTGACACTTCATTCGTAAACAAGAGAATATTTTATTTGACATAAAGAAAATATTTCATTGAATAAAAGAAAAACAAAAAATTATTTTGTTTGTTGAAAACGCAAACGAACGATGGAAACATTAAAATTGTCAACCCATTTAAATCGAGGTATATTCATAATTTTGAAGCTATAACTGCGTTTTGCTTAATATTATTCTTATTTCCAGTGTACAGTGGGAATGTGTCGTGTGAGTTTTGCCCTCTTCAATTTGGGACATTTGCTGAGAAAAATGCACACATTTTGATACATTTTGATCAAGAAATGTGTTTGAAATGTGACCAAAATCTACTCCGAATCGGTGGAAATTTGTATGTTCTTCATGGAACCGTAACATGTATCGAAACCAAAATAAAACTAGAACCAACATCAAATGAACAAAACGAGCCAGATAACGAAATTTTGTCACAACCTTATGATCCGATTGACACAAATTTCAATTTTGGAGTAAAAGACATTGAAAAAAATGACTACGATGAATGTCTGGATGAGTTGACTGGATGCATTAATCTGACCAATGTCAACGCGGAACACTCAACTTTTGTTAATAATATATCCAACAATGAAGCAACAAACACGCAAACAACATCAGAAAATGCATGTGGTGAAAGTTCCAACATAAAATATGAAACTATCGAAGATGATGAAATATGTACAAATAAAGACAATTCAGATAAATCTCAGCAACAATTGAAACAAGTGAAAAAACAGCGACAGCCAAAGAAAAAAAGCGACAAACCCAAAACCAAAACAAAAAAACCGTATGTTAGAAAGAACTACATATGCAGATACGAAGGTTGCAATGCCGTTCTCAATAAAAGCAACTGCACATATCATTTGGCCAAAATGCACAAGACAACCAGATTTGAGTGTGACATCTGTAAGAAAACATTTTTAACGAAGGTCTGCATTCGCGCTCACATTCTGAGGGTTCATGATCCATCGGGGAAAAAATTCAAATGCGAACTATGCGGATCACTTTACATGTCACAGTCACTATTGAAATACCATCATAAGATTTCGCATTTAAAAGAAAGAGATTTTATATGCAGCGAATGTGGTAAAACATTTTGCACAAATTCGGAGCTAAAATTGCACAGCACCAAACACACAGGTGAACGACCATTGGCTTGTCCGTTCGAAGGTTGCCAAAAACGTTTCAGATTTCAAGGTCAGCGAAATGAACATTTACGCTCGCATACTGGAGAAAAGCCGTTTGTATGCACGGTGGAAGGTTGTGATCGTCGATTCGGCTATGCCGTTGATATCAAACGGCATAAATTTAGCGCTCATGGAATATACACAAATAAATATCCTTGCCAAATTTGCGAGAAAATCTTCCCGGAAAGTATTTTGCTGAAAAAACATATGGAAAAGCACTAAGTGTTTCATTTCAGCTCTCAATAAAAGGAATTATTTCAACTGATTTTAGCTCTTTTTTTCAAATATATTGACTGATTCAAGTCACAGCAACAACAAAAAACAAAACAATAAAAAATGTGTTGGAAATCGAAACACACAAATACTTTATTTGATGTACTTTAAATGTGACAATTACTTGAGTTTTTTTTTGCATGTAAACAACAGATGAATTCATTTCACAGAAGAGATTTTAAAACGAATAAAAATATTGTAAACAAGTTGAAAAAATCGTTTCATTAGATTTTGGAAATAAATATGGAAGTTTTGAAGTTTTCGGCGCAGACAAGCAAAGGTGGGTCTTCACAATTCGATTTAACATCAAGTCTTATTGATTGGAAAATTGATACTGATTTTGATTCAAATCATTTCACTTTCCAGTCTCCAGACGCAAATTTGCATGTGAATTCTGTTCTCATGTTTTTCACACAATCGGCGAAAAGAATGCACATATTTTGAATCACTTTGAGCAAACGACTTGTTTGAAGTGTGACCAAAATCTTTTACAGATCGGAGATAATTTTTATGTTCTTCATGGCTCAATTACGTGCATCAGAACAACAGTGAATGAAAAAGTGGAACCAGAAGTAGATGAGCTCATTTCAGACGAGCACGATGGCTTCTCTCTATCGGATGATCGAATCGATGACCAATTTCATGAAGAAATTGACAACTCAGAAATATCTGTAACAGTCGAAGATGTAAAGCAAGAAATTATAGAGGAAAATGAATTTCCAAAATCAATAAATTCCATTGAGGAATTTGAATCGAAAGAACCACCTGAAAAAACCAACAAAAAAGATGAATGCAAAATTAAAGAAATTCAAAAGCGGCCACGTGGTAGACCACGTAAAAGGCCAAGTAAAACAGACATCAATACTGAGCATGAAATTAAAGAATCTACAAATTCGAAAAATTCACCCGAAAATGAAGAATCAACAGAAAATCCGTCAAACTTTGTTGAAAATGTTGAACCTGAACATAAACAAAAACGGTCAGCAGGAAGACCACGTAAAGAGCAAATATTTTTCAAATGTGATTTTAAAGGCTGTGGTAAATTAGTAAATATGCGAAGTCAAAAACAGCACATAGAAACTCATAATAGAACCGAAAGGTTTGAATGTGATATATGTCATACAACGTTGGCGTCAAAGGCTGGATTGCGAGCACATTTCCACATTCACTGTCCGGTTCGAGAGTTCAAGTGTCACATTTGCGATGGTAACTACAAGAGTTTGTCAAGTCTTAACCAACACGTTCGGTACATCCATAACAATGAGCCAAAACGATTTATCTGTAACACTTGCGGTCGAGCATATCGAAAGAATCATCTACTGAGGGAACATATGAATCGTCACATTGGTGTAAAGCAATATTCATGCATGCATGAAAGCTGCCCAATGCGATTTTACACCAAGGCCCGTCGAGCAGAGCATTATCGAACGCACAGTGGTGCCAAACCATACACATGCATGGAAGAAGGATGTGGCCAACAATTCGCTTACACAATTGATATGAAGCGGCATAAATTCAAAGCTCATGGAATTTATACAAAAAAATTTAATTGTTCACTTTGTTCGGAAATTTTACCCGAAAGAAGGCTGCTGAACAAACACATGGAAATGCATCATTAATAAATTGAAAAGTTAAATGTAAATTTATGGAAAATAAATGCGGAAACAAGTTTGAAAACTGTTTTCAATAATTTCAATTCTGTGTTTTCATTCGTGTTAAGAATATTCGTATGGTCTGAAGGCAATAACCCGATTAAAATCCACTTTCTTGATGATATTAAACGTCTCAGTGCAAGCATGAAATAAACTCTTCGATGGGAATTAATTCACTTTTTCGCGTTAAACAAGTTTATAGTTCGATGCAATTGAGTTGGTACTGAACAGTTGTGCTCAATTAACTCTTAGAATTCAATTTCCATTCTTCCAGAATCATGTTCTGCAACAGCCAATCTTCTAAAATTGTTCGCATCTCGCAATTTTTTAATCATTTTTTAATTTTTTGTTCGCTTGAAATTCGCCAACAATTTCAAAAATTCCATCGCAGCTTTGAAATTGATCATAATCGAAATTCCATCCCGATCATTTTTCATCGTATCTCATTTTTCTATCATGTTTAATATTTTAATTGAACCGTATTCGGGCAGTATGCGGTTGCTGTTAAAGCATTTTATGCCAAACATTTTGCTGATAACAAGTGGCGATTTATCGTGCTCAGATGATTAAATTCGTGTCAAATTACTTGAAATTCGATCAACACAAACAAATTAATCAAAGCGATTAAGGCGTTCTATTCTTAACGCTAGCAACTTTCGCTAAGACAGGCACCTCTTTATGTTTTTGATATTATGGCCGAGATCACAATCAACCGAAACTAATGGAAACGAATTAAGAAGAATGCAATTACTGGCTGCACTATGGTTGTGAAACTGATTAACGGTAAACATATTTTAAGATCATCGCCATTGAATTTTTTGTGCAATCACTAAAGAGCCACTGAAACCATGCACACGCGCGCCTAACCATTGTTTAATTGTACATACATGCACTTTGCGTACTATCGTTACTCTTATCTGAGTCGGTTTGCGTGACTATAAATCAGCAAGAGAACTGAAAATATTCTTGACTCGAGCGCACCAGCCAATGAATTAAGATGTTTTGTCTGTGTGCGCAATAGAAAACCGAAGAAAGCCACGCTACATCTAAATTTGTAATGCTTTCGCATGTCTACTCTGAGTAGACTACTCATAGCCACCTCGGTTGCAGTATCAAAGCACGGGTATTGCGTATTCCGCAAGATCATAACCGATAAATGCATTTCTAGGTGAATATCACATCACTGTGGAATTTATTGAGTTAGCAAAATCGATATGACCCGTGTACAGTGTACAACCAGTGGAATGCCTATCCACACTCTGTAAATGTTTGAATTGAGCATAAATGCTCATTTTAATGAGCACTCAATTTACTAACATAAAATTGTGAGTGGGTTTGGCTAACACTCAGCCAGCCTCATATCATTTATCATTTGTTTAAAAACATAGAAATTTGATAAAAAAATATGTTTCATTTGTTTTAAGTTGAAACTTTTAACCCGAAGAGTGATGTCAAAGAACTTTTGCGAATGAAAAATGGTAATATTTTCGGAGAAAAAAAATACCATTGTAAGAACAGAATTCGATCCGTTCTTATTGTTTTCCGTTTGCGTTCAAGCGCAATTTGTATAATCGTTATTTTTAAAACGGAAATTGTTGAACAAAAAAAAACACACAAGACAATCGGTAGCATTACACAAACAAAGAGATAAAAAAAAATGTTCAAGTAATTGAATAAACTTAAGTTTACCCACTTCTTATTTACTTCAATTATCTTTACAACACCGTAAAAGAACATTGTAGTTAAATATATCACGCAACGCCAATTGCCGCCGCATTAATGTTTCGAGAACAAACTCTATTCTTAGAATCTAGAAGTTGCTGTAGCTGTACATTTTTACGCATTTCATCAGTACTCATCGAATAATGTCTCTTTATTGTTTGCCATTTCAGATAAACTGTAAGCGAGCACATCATAAGCATCTAAAATTCCAATTGATGTAAGTAAAAATACACAAATCAACTCAAATGTTTGAAATAGTTTTGAAATCTGAAAATCCCCTGAAATTCCACTAACAATTACATGCATTGTAACAGAACTAGACCAAAGATGGCGTTACCATTCATGGAATATCCATAAATTTGCTTACGTATTTACAACGAGTACGAAAATTGAATGTACATAAAATGTACTCAAGAAAATTATCAAGTAAATAACAATAAAAATATATAGGTTTGCAAAATGAATAAGTTATATTTCAATTTTTTTTTTTTAAACAAAGTTGAGATACGTTTCGATTGACTCGAGTTTAATCGCTTCGTAAAAATAAGAATTCGAAAGTTGAACTACTAAACCGATTCATGAGATTCAAGTGATTTTGATAATGTGTATGCGAGTGTGAATGTGCATGTGAATGTGTGTTTGTGTTTTGTCCGTTGGTATTGGAGTTGATATGATGGCGCTACACATCAAATGAACCTAAATACATGAAAATGCTTTCTTTTCGAACACGAAAAAGAAGAAGCAGTCGACGGCGAGGAGCGAAAGAAAAATAATAAAGCTATCAGAACTGTCAATGCACAACAAACACAAAGTGACGTTTACGTGAAATTTTTCATTCGCATTCTATATTCCTATAATATTATTAGTTACATTTTTTTTTTTTAAATCATAAAGTAAGGTGCATCGAAATTTGTGTGCTAATAAAAAATCCAACGAAATCGGTGAAAAGTGTGCGTTCAAACGCATTAATAAATACTGTTTGTCTGGATTGTTGACCAGACTATGCAACAGTAGACATTACAATCGACTGAAGGAAAACTATTGCAAGACAAAATGTATGTGATTCAATTGAATAACGGCGAACAACATTATGTTCAGGCAACATCGGCCGTTCTATCATCGGCAGCGCCGACCGCAACTGCAATTACAATCAATCCAACCGAACAGTTGCAACAGAGCGCATATATTCAACAAAATCAATTGGGACAATTACAAACAATTCAACCGCAAGAGGCGACCGTCATTCATCAACAAAACGATTCGTTCCAAGATGTACTCGACTATATTCAGCATTTATACACCGAATTAGCAAAAGAAAAGGACATTCGATATTATGTTTGCCTGTTTTGTGCTCAGGATTTTAGCGATTTACGTTCATTACTTCGGCACACATCATTTTCACATCGCACGAAAATTTTAGACGGTTCAATCAGTTTGGAGCAAGATTTCGATGCGCTCGTTCGCAAAAAAATCCAAACAAAAGAGCAACAAAGTCAAAATCAGCAACTGTATCAATGTGTGCAGTGTCAACAAATGTTCAATTCGTTGGAAATAATATCGGAACATTTGGCTCATTGTCAGCCACCGTCGGCAACCATTTCAAATATTGTGCCATCTTCCAACACAAGTACATCGTATCAAGCGAAAACTTCCACTGACCATATTAATTCTTCCGCATGCAAAACTCAAGTCATAGCCGAACCATATATTCCATATGGTTGTGCACAATGTAAGCCCTTTTAATCTTAATTCCTATAAAATTAAAATTGAAAATTCACACTAAATTTGTCTTGTTATTGTTCGGTTTTTGCTTTAGGTGGACGACGATATCAAACAATAAGAGATTTAATGGTTCACATGCGATCATGTCAAGATGAGACATTCTATGAAGCCGCCAGTCATTTGCATGAGAAAAATTGGGTAGAAGCGCCAAAAAATCAGCACATTGTAATTAATGAAGAGGCCACAAATGTTGTGTTGAAAACGACAGGTCTGTGGTTAATGCCAGAGCCGCCCGGGCAACAGATTGGCACCGAAGCATTACGTGGTTTTTGGGTAATGCCATCGTCGACCAGCGAATACCTCGAAGAGCAGCTACGTCAACAGCAAGAGAAATTGCGCGTTGAACAGGAACAAAAGCGAATTCAAGAGGAACGAGAAGAGCAGGCACGTTTGCAGCGCGAAGAAGAAGAGCGTTTATTACTTCAACGCCAACTTATGGAGGAAGAACAAAAGTTGCGATTACAACAGCAACTGCAGGAACAGCAAAAGCAAATGCTTTTGCAGCAACAATTGCAACGACAATCACAATCGGTTGTACAAACGATTGCGTCCGTTCAAAATTCGGTGCCCATAGTTAAGTCATCACCCACAGCAGTAATCAGCCATCAAAATCCATCGACCATACAAACGCAGCGGCCGCATTCAACGGCACAAAATACAATAATCGTATTGAATGATGAGCAAATCTTTAGTCAAGCCGGAACTGATGGTTTGCGATGCATTCAGGCCAGCGATGGATCGTATCATGTAATTGGTAATGTTGATCTGAATGATAGACAAGTGACAAATGCAACCTCGGTCATTGCGCACACATCGCCGACAATCGAAACAACGGCAGTCGCACCACCGCCGCCGCCGCCGTCATCAACGTCAACTGGGCGCAAAAAACGCGGTGGCCGAACACCAAAACAAAACAATACATATGTTCAACAAAATAACAGCGACCTTATCACATTGGAAAATGTGTATCAAACACAAGAATCGTCGGTGACACCGGTGACAAATAAAACCACCAATGCCAAACGAAGGCGCGGTGCACAGGCTGTGGACACACCAACGATTGCAATCGATGCAAATCAAACAGTCATACAAAATATGGACGCAGCCGATATTCCACCGCAACAATTTTATCTTGCCTACAATGACAATGGTGTGCTAGTTCCAATTGATCCGACATCAACATTGCTTAAGAGCGATTCGGAAAGTAATGCAATCGATTTGTCACAAGAACAGTATATCATTGAAGATTTAGATGCTTCACGCAAAGCACAACAAAAGAGTCAAAATCAGCGAAACAAACCAAGGGCAACTTCAAATGTCCAACAAACAGTCACAACCAGCACGGTAACAGCGACCACAAATTCGTCATCCGCTCGTGTCATTGTACCCGATACAAATGCTAGCGATTTATCCGCCTACAATATTGACGATCTATCGCATTTGGATCGGCCAATTGTATCGGAGAAACCATCGACTGTTGTTCCAATTAAGCCGTTAAAAACAAAACCACAATTCATGGACAGTTTCTTCTCGTTCCTGATGAATCGCGAATCAAATAAATTATGAGTGTTAAAGTGAACTTCAGTCGCTTGAAGCCCACTGAAGTTCCAGCATTTGCAACAACGTTCATAAATAATATTTGATTTGTTTTTTTATTTCGTTTTATCTCTCTCTCTCTTTCTCTATCGCAACAAAATTCTCTTTTCCAATTTTTATTTTGTCGATAAAGAACAACAAAAAAACACAGAAACACACACACACACAACAAAAAATAATCAATACAATTTGTTGTTAAGTCGTAATTAAAGATAGTACTCACGGTTGTCATGTTTATAAACATTTTGAGTATATTTGCACATAAAATATTATGACGATTTAAAATGAACAATATATAAAAACAAAAAGAAAACATATGCATGATCAAAAAAAACCCTATACAATAATATAAAACGCCAGATTTTTTGAAATTATCTAGTGTATAATATACTATATTTTTATTCGAACATTGATTCGACCTTTTACAGATTCATTTCTTGATTTTTTTTTCGTTCTTTTTTGAGGTTAGTACTGAAATTGAGACTCGCAATGTTCGACGAACGAACCAAAACAAATGCATATTATTTGTAAAGAAAATGGAGATTAATTAAAAATAAATGAATATATAAACCCCGAATCGAAAAAAAAACATGTTTTGATTTTTCAATTGTACGATATGTTGATGTTGGAGTTGTGCGTAAGGTGCCATTGAATGCACATACATTGAAAGCATCAGAATTGGACTTGATAGTTTGGTTTGATGAACATTTTTTTTCAAAATTTGACCATTAAATTTTATATCCAATTTATTTTGATTTGATTTCTAGGCGGGAAAATTGCTTTGTTTACGTTTTTTAACAAAGTTTTGCCGCAAAACGAGTGATCAAAATATTATATTCCAAGTATTGTAATGGGATAAAATACGAAATAATGCGATTCAAAGCATAAATATCTTGTTATTTTGCATCTAATGAAATCCATTCCTTAAAATATGTCTATACTTTTTAGTTGCATCAAAATTTTCAATAAAATAATCTCATTTCCCATGCAAATACAACAATTTAGATGAATTGAACGAAAAAAATTCGGATTGTATTGATCAACCTGTCGCTACGACATTTCATTTCTTGTTGGCCGTATATATTGGGTCTCTTTGTGTATGTGATTGACATGGAATTATTTTTGCGCATATTATTCAACATTCGGCCAACGTAATGGTGTGATCACATTCGAAATGGGTGTACCGTACATGTGTTGCCATTGTATTGTATTTCGAAGGAATCCGTTAGCTGCAAGCATTTCCACTGTATCGATACATTTGCGAGTCACAGCATTTGTCAAATGCACACGCTATTAATGTGCTGACCATTAGTTGATTGAGATTTTTTTTTTCTGTTTTTTGTTTTCTCATTCTTTCTGGAAATAATAAACCGAAATCATATCATTTGTACATAATGGATTTACCGAGAAGCAATTTTCCATTGTCATCACCTGTGCCATGGAATAATTATCAACCACAAACTCAATGCATACCGTTCAATGGATACAATTTGATAATGGGAAAAGTGGTTCGTGTTCGGCCAAACATTTACATTTTTGTTTGTGATTATTGTTACACGGAGCATCGAACCATCGACAATTTTTTGCGACATTCTGAATCTCATTTTCAATCGAATCCTGATCCAAGATTTTCACAGGCAACATTCACTCATTCCAATCAGATGGCACCTGAACAGGTTCAATCCGCTGTACTCAATGTAAATGTTCCGTTGCCAAATCAACATGCACCATATCCAGTTGAATTGTTACAACCATCAGAGCAACCAATTGAAATCACACCAAATTCAACATCGGATGACTACATCGAAGAGGTTTATGAAATCATCGATTTGGGTTACGATGTTGAAGGAAAATATCCAAATGCTGAAAATGCTGTTGTTGTTCCAGTAAAAAATGAGGTAAAAACACCAAAACGTGGCCAACCAAAGACAAATGCACAAAACACAACATTCATGTGCACATTCTGTAATCGGACATTAACTCGATTGTCATCGTTAAAGCGTCATGTCAACACTGCCCACGCCAAGATTTTCAAGAAAATCCTTACACAGAAAAAAGCATACAAATGTAAAATTTGCGGCATCAAATTGCCAAAGAAATCGTATACATTGGAAAGTGCATACGAACATTTGTGCACCCATTTCAAACGCTAAGAAGAAGCCCCGTAATGCAGCCAGTCATCGTAACACAAACAAAAGCAAAATGCTGAAATAAACAAAGAACTTAATGTAAACATTCACGAATGCTATAAGCATTCCGCAATATTTTTAGCAAACTTTTTTTTTTTATTCTTTTAATTTTATTGCCATTTTTCTTTTAAAATTGGAATATAACATAAAAATGAAACTGTTGTTCTATTGAAATTAGAACTGAAATGCAATTTAATGAAAATAAAATAAAATATGAATTTGAACTTAAACCATGTATAAAAAGTGTTGTTGCTTGCACAGCACCTGAACCGTACCTTATTCGAATATCGAACATCGAAAGAGAGAAAACATTATACGCATCGCTGCTCCAAACTTGTTTTTTTTCCTCTGCTCGCTGTCAAACGATGTGAACGTCAATTGGATAAGTAGCTACCAATGAAAAAAGACACACAAACCCAGCAATTTTATTGTTTGTGTTTTCATTGTTGTTAAAAGCAATCGCTGTTCATTATTGAGCAGATTGTAAAAATTAGAATAAAACGCAAACAATCGAAAAGAAAAAAAAAACAACCAAACAAAACACACACAAAAAAAAACAAGTCAAGCGATTGGCGTAAAATGAATCGAACCGAAAGTGTTTTTACACAAGATGGTTTATCGTCTACTGTAGATACTTCGGACAAACTAAAATTGGGTGAATTTTTTTATCTCCGTAGGAATAATCGATATTCGTTAATTTGTGTGCATTGTTTCCAAGAGTTTGATCAAGAGCGTTTTGCTGAGTTTACCGCTCACATTGAACAGCATTTATTACGGATCTGGGGTATTCAAGTGAAACCGATGAAAATGGAAAATCCAGCTGGCGGAGGAGCATCGCTACCAATACCATCGCATGCGGGTGCATACGGGAATGACGGTTTGTCTGTGTTTAAAAATGAATTTGGACCATCAAATGCAGCCGAACTGCCACAGTATTTTTACAATGGATACAATCCGCCGAATAATTGGTTTCAATCGGAACAACAAGTCAATCCGAATATGCATTGTCGGAAGGATTCACAGTTCGAGGATGAGTTCAATGCATTGAAACGGCAATTCAATGAGCCAATGTTTGTCATCAACGATACACCGGAGGTGAGACAATTGTCACAGTATTTGGCGGAAAGTTATCCGGTTGAAAAGCGGAATGGCCAATACAAGTGTCCACTGTGTGACAAACTATTTAATGGTTCGGCCTTGGCACGTCGCCACGTCTATACTCATTCGGTTGACAAAGTGTTTGCTTGTGCTAGTTGTCAACGTAAATTCTCGCATGCCCGTCACTTGCGCGATCATATTCGCTGTAAGCATGGCAATCCGGCAAATCTTCCTGAACGGCCAACAACAACAAATCGCAGCACCACATCGAACCGTTCCTATGATATTCCAAATGTATCGCACATTGGAAATCATTTTATGAATGTGTCCAGTGGACATTCGATGGTGTTGAGCGGCGAAGCTGGTAGCACAGCATTTCAACAGGAGTTTGATGCATTGCGTGCCCTATACAAAGACAACAAAGCGATTATCGTCAATGATTTGCCGGAAATTCGTGAAATCTCACAATATCTAATGCCAAGCTATGAATTTTCGAAGATAAACGATCAAGTAATGTGCCCGCTATGCGATGGCCTGTTCAACAGTAAATCAACGGTGCGTCGCCATTTGACCAATCATTTAAAAGTGAAAATGTTCCGTTGCGGGCAATGTGAACGCGAATTTCGGCATGCACGCCATTTGAATGAGCACATCAAAAGTAAGCATCATTCAAATTTTTACCAAGGCAATAGCACAAACACCGAATTCAAGGCCGGCCGATCAAAATCGGTTAAATCTGAACCATACGAAACAAATGGAAAAGTTGAGTGCAGTGTTTGCCATACGAAATTTAAGCGCCGCAGTAGTGTTAAAACGGCATCTGGTTCGGGCACATACAGCGAAAATAATTGCTGTAATGGTTGCAATAAAGAGATAGCCAAACGTCAGCATATGAATATGAGAGTTCCAATTGTTGATGATAAAAATCGTCATATGGCTAAGCATGCCAATGAGCCAAAGTACAAGTGCGATGTATGCAATGAATCGTTCAATAAAACTGACAAACTATTGAACCATCGACGCACGCACAAAGAACCGATGAAATTTTATTGCAAATTCTGCAATCTTGGTTTTATGGATCAAAAAACGTATGCCGTGCATGAGCTACAACACACCAAACCGTATGATGATAGACGATCACTGAAGCCAGATATACCAAACGCAATTCATATGCCAATGGGCATGCAAATCCAGTGAACTAACTAAAGTAATTTTAAAATTGACAAATTTCTTTTTCATTTTCATTTTTTTGTTTGTTTAATTCTTTCATAATTGACTGAACATAATGACACACAGACAACACACGTAAGAGAGAAGAGAAAAAAAACAAACAAACAACAAAATACAATTGAAAAACGATTAAATCGTTTAAATTAGGGTTAATATTCATTTATGCAATTATTTATATACATTTTTTGATCCCCCCATGACTTACTTTGTAGTGCACCCGAATTGTTTAGAACATATATTTCGAGCAAATGCAAAGCTCATTCAACAACGAGCTCGAAGAAACAGTAACAAATTAAACAACAACAAAAAACTTAAAGTAAAACTGACGTAGTGTTTAAGATTTGCTAGTTAATCATCCCACTTTTTTCACCTTAACAATTAAATATGTATAATGTCATGCGTTTTTTTTTTGTTCGTTTTGTCCATTTAATTGCAAATTTACCAGAAGCACATTTTAAATTTTTACCTTCCAAGGGATACAATCAAGATGAGAATTCACATTTAGATGCCATTTGTGAGTGAGCAACACTTTAAATTATTTTCAACTTAAGCGTGTAGCTTATAAGATAAAACGCCTCAGAATTTTTTTTTCTTTTTGTGAACAAAAAGCTGAAATAAAATTTGAATGCAATAGTAAATAAAATGTTTGTTTTTTTTTTGTAAATCATAAATCATGTTGAAAGTCAGTCATGCATAGAGACGTTTGTTATTACTTTCAAACAGGTCCTTTCGGACGCATCACTATAGCCGCTGTGCATTTGTGTTATTAAAAATAACACCTTTAAATGTTCGCATTTATTTTTATTTATCAAATAAAAAACATTTTTGATGGAGTCATCTGCAATATATCATCCCATAGACCAAATTATCCTCTGAATTCCCCTTTGTTATTATGATTGTATCGAAATAGAAAAAAAATAGTCGATAAACATAATTGATTGTTTGCAGAGACATGTCTATTGCACAAAAAATATGGAGCTTTGGTCATAAAGAGAGAAAAAAAATGTACACTCTGAAAAGTGAAAACAAGTCTTCTTCGAAAAAAAAGCTGCACCATTTTCGAATGCACTGTAAACCCACCTTAGTCACAACATTACGTATTGTTTGACACTTCATTACTGTTGACACAATATCAAGCAGTTGGTCAATAGCATTTAGCATTTCAGCATCAATTCTATATTTTTATTCATTGGAAACAATTCCCATTTCAATTGTTCACCGAAATGGATGATTTTGAGTCGGTTTATTTACAAGACGAATTGAATAGCACAAGACGTCTGTGTGCAATGGATCGCCTAAAAATTGGCGAAGTGTTTCAAGTTCGACAAAATCAATTTGTGTTCGTTTGCATTCATTGTACGCAGGAATTTCAACAGTTTGGTCGTTTTACAGCTCACATTCAAACCCATTATCACAATGCACTGCAATGGATTGCACCGTCAATGGAAGCACATGATGTACCAACGGAAATGGCACCGGCACCGGGTATGAATATGGAAAATGTTGAATGGCTATTCAGTGATTCCAGCAACGATTCAGCAACGTGTGAAGATGATGATGACATTCCACCGATTGAAGATATTGAATGCAAAGTAAGCATACGTGAAGGTGAAAGTTTAGATGATGATATGGAATTGGGCAACGAATCATCGGTGGAAAATGATGAACCAGTTTCGTTGGAGTCACGTTTTAAATTAAAGCATCCATTGATACGAGTTAAAGATACTAGCGACGCACGGAAAATGTTACCATATTTTTCCAAAAAATTCCCTTTTAAACGGACCCAAGATCAACGTTTCAAGTGCCCATTATGTGACTATTTTGCCATTAGTAAGGCGAATATTCGTGAGCACATTTTTACACATTCTGAAATGAAATTGTTTGCATGTAAATTGTGTGACAAAGATTTTAGCCGGCCACGGAATATAGTCATTCACATCGAACAGAAGCATAGTGATGTGGCAGTTTTGACACCGGATCGAGTGCCAAAGAAATTAAAAATTGAAAAAATTGATAACATTGGCAATGTGAGCCAATCGAATAATATACTAATTTCACCGAAAGTCAAGATGAGCAATAAAATGCTGTACAGTATTGGGGTGAATGGTGATAAAACCCGGTCACAGTGTTTCATTTGCATGAAAACATTTTCACGACCGAATGGCATTGTCAAACACATGAAGACACACACCCAGGAAAAGAATTACCAGTGCTTCACGTGTGGCTCACAATTTTCACGATCCGATCATTTGAATCGGCATATGTTGATTCACGAAGAGCCAAAATTTAAATGCGATATTTGCGATATGACATTTCGACGTTCCGATAAAATGCTATTGCATCGACGAAAGCATCCGGAAACAATGAATTATACGTGTGAAAATTGTGGACTTGGTTTTATGGAATTGACATCGATTAAAACGCATGTAAATTTTCATTGCAAAGGACGCAACGACATCAAACCCATCACAGATATGCAACAGATGAGCTACGAAGTCCAACAAACTGCCGAATTGAACATTGAAAGCCGTTCCGAAAATCCTGAACATGTGGACTGCGGTCCCAGTATTGAATAAGCGAACTTATTGTATTAGATTAATTTCATTTGGAACATTTTACTTAAATTCTGTTTTTTTTTTACTGTAGGGAATGACAAAAACAAAAACACATATTTTGTATGCTACTTTATTGACTAATAAAAATACTCATATTGAAAACAAGCTTTGCTTTGAATGTGTTTGCTTTTCGTATGGAATTTACGTAAATGTCAAATGCATTTGTGTATTAGTCGTAAGGTTTGACAGCTCACTCTATCACCCGTACAACGTTTTATGCCAAACAAATAACTTTACGATGTGTTTTCGTTTAAAAGTTTAATTAATTGTGATTGTTGATACTCAATTGCAAGGCGACAATCGGCAAAAATGAATTTAATCGAAAATGTTTTTTTAACCGGTGATTGTTTGGAAAATCAATCGTTGCAAAAAACTCGCATTAAAATGGGTGAAGTATTTCAATTGCAAAATGAACGATATGCACTCGTTTGTATTCATTGTTCCGAGGAGTTTCAATATTTTTCGGAGTTTACATTGCATGTACAAGAGCATTTTGAACGAATGAATCTACCAAAAGAAGAACAATTTCCAGTTGCAGCTGAATTTATTAAAACCGAGATTCATTTGGAAGATGACACACCGAAAATCGTAGAAATTACCGGAGACACTCAAGTAGCCGTTGAAATGGATATAATCGATCCAACGTTAGTTTCCGTATCGGTTTCCGAGTTAAAGAAAGTTAAAAACACGAACACAATTGACAAAACTAATGAGAACTTTAAGGAAAATCTGAAGGTACCTAAAGAGTCTTCAGATGATGACTTCAATGATTTTATGAATGATTGTGAAAATGGCGATTCCGATGTTGATACTGATCATAAAGTGATACAATCTACATCAATAGATACTAAGGAAATTGTTTTAAAAGATGTTGAAGAAACAAATCGAACGAGACAAGTGAAAAAGCAACCGAAGAAAAAATCACCGTTGACATCTCGACCAAAGCAACCAAAGCCAGTAAAGCGAATATTGAAACCGAATGAAGTGTCACAAAATTATGAAAACCTTCTGCAACGATTCACAAACTCAACAGAGGACCCATTGGATCCAGTCAAATTTGAAATATTCAAAGCTGAAAAAGTCGATAGGCTATTTCCCAGCACCATCAAAGACACACCTGAAGTTCGATTGATGGCAACACTTTCGGCGCACACCTACAAATATGAGAAAGTTGGCAGAGACTTTTTGTGCCCAATATGCAGAAATCAATTCCCAAACGCGGCATCTGTTCGACGTCATCTATTTACACACATCAAAGAACCTGTATTTCTTTGTGGTTTTTGTCCGGAAAAATTTCGTGCCATTCGATATCTTCGTAATCATTTGAATACAAAGCATAATGATGAGCCACGATCATTCGAATGTTTTCTGTGCCACAAGGAATTCACACAAAATCAATTCCGAACGTTAAGAGAACACATACAAACCCATCTCATCGAAACTATGCACTGTATGCTTTGTAACAAAAAATTCAAAGAGTTTTGTTTTTATCAATTGCATATGATGAATCTGCATCCAAATGGTATCCAACTGAAAAATGAAACTCAAGTCACGCAGCCGATCAGTTATCGTGAAAAGCCAATCATCACAACATTCGAATGTTATTTATGCAAAAAGAATTTCCGAGAACGCCGGTTACTACGAAGTCACACCAAATTGCATATTCAACAGCCGAGACTGTGTTTAGTTTGCGGAATATTCTGTTCTAGTGCAACTTCGCTAAGTCGACACATGAAATTGCATAGCAGCGATGAAACAAAATCACACATCTGTACGATATGCGGCAAAGGATTTAAAATTCGACAGTATTTATTGCGTCATCGTCGAAAAGAGCATCAATTATGGGCCGACAATACGCAACCAATGTGTCAAATCTGTGGCACTTATTTCAATAAGAAGAGTTTACTACATGAACACATGAAAACACATCCATTTGAAGAGACGCGCAATTTTATTTGTACCATTTGTAATCATGCAGCTCGAAATGCATACAATTTGAAACGGCATCTTGAAACACATAGCAGCGATCGTTCGTATGAGTGTCCGATTTGTCACAAAACATTTCATCCGCGCTACGCTAAAGATCACATCAAATCACACACCGGATCACGCAAATACAAGTGTCAAGATTGTGGTAAGAAATTTAAGCGAAAGTATGCATTAAAACAGCATAGCTATCAACATGGCGGAGCACCGGAACATAAGTGTGATATATGTGGTCGTGCCTTTGCCAGAACCGATAAACTGTTACGGCATCGACGACGCCATGGCATTCCATTGAATTATCATTGTAAAATTTGCCAAAAAGGTTTTATCTCCGAAAAATCATATTTATTACACGAATCCGGTCACATGAAATCTCAATCAAATGAACCACAAACATCTGAAGCATCAAATGTCGAATTTATAGAAAATAATTAAGTTACGATTTTGATAAGTTTGCATTATGTTTATGAAAATAATGAAAAATAAGCAGGAAAAATACATCGAAAAAAATAGAAAAAAATATACATTTTGTTTTATTTATTGAGTATTTTTGATTACAATTTTAACACGGAACAAACATTATTCACAGTAATATCATAATAAAATCAGCCACTCTGATGTGGTTTGGTTTCAGGTTGACTGACAACCACATGCTTCGAATTAATTGAGCGGCACAAATTTCCCCCCCATCTCTCTATCTCTTATTCGCTTTAACACGAGCTATTCGCCACACAGTCACAATTTGGAGCACTGCACTCATCAACACAACAGTTAAGTTTGCTGAAACTGCACACAACCATCACAGTCGATCGTTGAATATGGTGCAAATAACAATGATTTCAATCAGATCTACTTGATTTGTGATAAATCCAACACCTTTTTTAAAAGTACGTTTTATAGTTATTAAGAGTGAAGAATAAAATGCATTTGGCATCTATTGGTTAGCAAAAAGGGTCGTAGAGTCAATTTGAAAATGGTGAATGATAAAATCAAATCTAGAAAAAAAGAGAAAAAAGAGAAAAAACGGATTAGATTTATTTAACTTTGAAAAAAATGATTAAGAATAAGATCATAACAAAAGACCAATAAATGCGTTCGATAACAATTTAAGAATAAGTATTCCGTTAGATCGTTTGTGTGAAACGAGTCGTGCCTGGATTTCAGGATGAATTTTATAATTGTTTCAAGCCTAATGTGTGCTTGGCTTGAGATTGGCAAATTTCATCTACGGAAGCGAATTTCCTGCGTGTAATCGTAAATTTTGCGCGTCAAAGTTAAAAGAGAAGCGGTTAAATTTGATTCGATATGCCTAAAAAGTCTGTTATGCTTGAAAACGTAAAAACAGTAGTGATGTGCACTTTGAAAACATTCATAATTGTAGTTGTATTAGACGCATGCTCAAATGCCCATATGTTGTAATTAACACCCGAAAAAAGAGCGTCTAAATTAAATTGTTGCTCGTCATTTTGTGTGTTCAATGAGCACATTTGCACAAATAAATTGGAATTTTGGACTGATTTTTCATGGATTTTTCATCACTGCATGCCATTTTCCATGTTTAACTTTCGATTGTTTTTCAGCAACGTAATCGCATCACACTGACCATAATTTTATGAATAGATGATACTCGAGTCAAACACAAGACCTTATTAAATTATATAATTTATATGCAAAAAACAACAGCTGATTGACATAAATGAGATAAAATTCATTGCAAGAAACGTTGAGTGCATACTTTTTTCTGATCTTATTCTTTCTCTCTTCTATCCCAGACAAATTATAACCACACATAACGAAAGGAAAAAGTGAGAAAACCAGAAGATTTATTGCCGTACTATTAGACACACCAATCCGATAAAATGGCACGATTAATCAGCATAATTTATCATATGCTAATTCTGTATTTGCATGGTTGTTGGTCAAGTAGACCGCCACCGATTGAACCGAATAAATTGTACGGCGTGAAAATCAACTGTACACGCGATGTGTTCAACATTAAATTGGATATGGGCAAATCGTTCAAAGGTATCGTCTTTGCCAAAGACTTTTTGGATGAGTGTCGAGTTAAAGGTAAGCTTTTGTGTAATTTCCGGTGTAAAGTGAATCAAAAACCCACTGATTTTAATTAGCATTGAGTGTGGTTTGAATTGAACAAAAAAAAATAAGGAAAATGAAACTGAAAGAAAAAAAAGTACTTTCGGTGTTTTGTCAACCGAACAACGGTTTTGATCGTTAATTGTGATTTTCATTTGTTAGGCAATCGATCGACTGCAGTCGAAATTAATTTACCAACATCAGGTTGTGGGATTCGAAGTGATCCACAACATGATGGTTCGTTAGAGATGTCAGTGCGTCTCACAATCCAAATGGATGAAAAACTACGACAACGATCCGATTTAGAGAGAATGGTTCGATGTAATTTGCCCAATCAAATGATGGAAATGAATATTGGCGAGACGATCGAAGATAAGAAGTCTATAAGGTACAGTATCCGAATCTATCAAATCTATCCATTTAGCTAAAGGAAACATTGAATATTTGGTTAAATAGACAAGGTCGAATGCATGTTAGTCCAAATGTTGCGATGGATTTTTCGGCGCCGCGAATTCGAGTGTGGCTTGAATTGGGTGGCAGCGATGGATCTGGAATTGTTGAGGTTGGTCAAATGACAACGATTAATGTACGTGCTATATTGCCTGGCAATGTTGGTATTCGAGTTGTCGACTGTGCAGCTTTGGATGGATTAGGTGAATCATCACAAAAGCTACTCGATGAAAGAGGTTGCCCCGTCGACGAACAAGTAAGTTCTCATTTCATAACAACAATAAAAATTGTTCAAGTCACTTGAAAATCATAAAAAATCTGTTATAATCCAATTTGGATTATCAGAATGATTGCGTCGATGGATAAGTGATAAGACAATAAGACATTGACCGCTTATGGAATGATTTTTCGATAAATATAAGAATTCCATGAATAATTCCATATTAATTTGAGATTATTTAATTTTATTTTTAAAATGTTCAATGATTTTTCTTTTTGCTCATGCGAGAACATTTAAGTAGCCAACAATAACAATGGTTAAACGGTTTATTCGATTGCACCAGTTGGTGTGTAACAGCGCAATACCAATAATTCACGTGCACACGAAAATTGCACTTGAAAAATGAAAATCAACCAAGCCGAATTTTTAATACTGCAAATACAAATGATAAAAACCAAAATAGAATGCGAACAATCGAAGAAAATAAATCCAAATCGTTGTGTGTTAGTAGCGTTTTTAAGTTCGTTTTCTTCTTTGTGCTATACGCACACTTACATTGTTTCGAATTTCACACGCAAATAGTCATCAAACTGAACAGTGCACCTGACAGCGCTTTATTTTATGGCGTTTTCAAACACTTTCGTTGCTATTTTCCACGGTCCGCAGTGCAAGTGAAT
This sequence comes from Aphidoletes aphidimyza, assembly GCA_030463065.1. NCBI lineage: Eukaryota > Metazoa > Arthropoda > Insecta > Diptera > Cecidomyiidae > Aphidoletes > Aphidoletes aphidimyza. The sequence continues at coordinate 19,088,162 of CM059999.1, forward strand.
CGCTTGCCATCGCTTTTATTATTGTTGTTATGCATTTTTGTTTATTTCTCGGTATTGTGCCATATTGAACGTTGCGAGACGCTTTCAGTTCATTCAATTTCTGCCAAAATTATTGTGATACGTAACACATTGTGTATTTTCTCACATTAAATATTGTCTCTCGCATTACCAAAATTTCCTCAACGTCTTTCAATTGCACTATTCTTATGACCAAAATCCAGTTCTCACGATACCCTCTTACCTCATATTGAGCGGAACATCTAAACGTTTGAGTTTTATCATGGTATCTTGTGTCAACACAAATGAGTCTTAACATCGAAACAAAGTCTTCAGCATCGAAATTCAAACGAATTTCGGTATTTAACCGCCGTCGATTCTCATTGACAAGTGCGAACATTTTGGTGTTTCATTTCGAACGAAACAGGCAACCAAGCTCTCTACAGATCACATCATTTACATATAATTACGATGCGGTTGAGCAATTTAAACAGCAATTTCTTCTAAATCGCACAGATTCCTTCATTCATTCGGTTGTTTGTTTGTTTTTATATATTATTTTTGTGAATGCGTTCATCTTAACTTATTAGCGAATTGTGTCTGTAGCTATTTTCATCTTCTATTTCTTGCTTTCAATGCTATTGGATTAAGTTCATTGTTATTGTTACAGTTGTGCGCTGCACTTGCCGCCGCATATTTTCTTCTTCTTCTCCTCCTCCTCTTCCACCTTCAACCGTTTCGGCTTCGTTTTTTCGTCTAACTATTTAATGTGAATCATTACGAAAATAAAAACGAGTGAAATAAATACAACAACAAATCTAACAAGAGCAACAAATAAAAAGCCAAAACATAGCATTAGAAAGAAGAAAATCGAAAACAATTGAATATATGAAATGGCGAATCAACTCATAAAAAACGCGTAATTAAATTCAATTCGTTGCTTGTTGTTGTTGTTGTTGTTGCGGCACTTTCGTTTTTAATAAACCATTGTGGATATGCAAGGGATTCGATGCATTTCGAAAAATGAAACATCAACATTGGAAATACGCATGCCACAGTCATACTTTGCATTCCAATGCACAAAGGCCTCGAGTTACTCGAGCGAATCTCATATCAAGAGCCAACAACGATTTACAGCGACGATGGTGTCTGGCACAACAGCACTACAGCCAAATATAAAAATCATAAAAACGACGTAATTACTAAAATAGTTAATGAAATCGCTTGAAAATCGCGATTTTTTTTTAAGACTCGCTAAACATTCAGCAGTTGCTAAGTGTTGCATGGAGAAAAAAAAACGAGTGAGCGTGTGTGAACAAATGAAATATTCAATTTGTTTGACCTTAGATCGCAGATCAAAGGCGGATTTGTCTCGGCTAATTACAAATTGAATTTTATTGGATTTTCAGGTGATGCCAGCACTTTTGGCGCGGGTGAGACCGGCTGAAGAGGGATGGTCAAAACCACATGCAGATGATTTAGTGGAAAAATTGTTCACTGCCACATTTCCAGCATTCAAATTCCCGGATCGTGAGCGTTTACATGTGACTTGTGGTGTTCAATTGTGTCGCGACGAATGCCCTTATGTGAGTAGAAACTTGCCTTTGGACTATTTATAATTTATTTGCATACTGAACAAAAGTATTTAATATTTAAAAATAAATTGTCTAAAATAATTGATTTAATAATTAGGTGGATTGCTCTGAGTCAGATCCATTTGTTTTGGATGCTGATCTGCAGTTGGGACGCATTGAAGTGTTTAACTCGTTGGCTGTAATTGCACCACAAATTGAACTAGATCGATTGCGTAGTGATCGTCGATATAATGTAACTGGTATGTCATGATATATTAACTCTTATGCTCTTCGAATCAAATGCTAATAGGACCAATTTTCCATTTCCAGTCGATGAATATCCCGCCAAATTGCGTCACTTACGTTCCGAGGGTATTTTATGTATGTCTTCATCGAAGCTGGCACTTGCCTTTTGCATTCTGGGCATGATATTTTTAGTGGCCGTGATTGTCGCAATCTTTTGTTTGATTTGGGGCAAATCAAAGTCTAGTCGATGGACACACGGCACAAATTCAATGCGAGCCAACACAAGCATCTTCTCATCAAGGTAAATGCAAACTTAAATCATTTAAAGATCTTTAGAATGTTCTAATAAACTTATTTGTTTTGGCAGTTCCAGTTCAAATTCCCGTTTCGGTGGTAAACTGTTGATACCGTATACCGGCTCGTTGCCATACGGTCGAGTCTATTAAGCATCTGTTCAAACTTCAGTGAATTTCAGTGATAAAATTTAAGCGCTCGTTTTGAACAAAAAGACTGAGGAAAAATGTTCAATGTATTTACTAAATACTATTTAATTCCAGACGAGACACGGAAAACACCACAAAACGAATATTGTCCCTTGTTTTTGATAACATTATCCTAGATTGTTTCATCTATAAGCAAAATGTCATTTATATCCACAAATATTTATTATATTGTTCTATTTTAGTTATGTTTCCGGTATCTCTATCTAAATGTTACTTAATAGACTTGTAAAGCTGTAAATAAATACTAGAAACAGAACTAGCGAAGATGTACAGTTTACCTCTTAGAATGCAATTACTGTAAGACTCTGACTGTGTCGAAAGCACAATGGTCAATAAAAGACATTTCTACTTGTTCTAAATTTCCATTTTTTTTCTTTTACTTTATTTAATTTTTCTCTGAAAAATCAGTCGATTGAAGATAAAAAAAAATGTTGTTCTAAAAACGTAAGTTTGTTTCAGCTCCTGTTGACTTACTTCTAATTCGTTGAGTATTTAAACCGAATTTATGAAAAAAAAACTACACTTTTTGCCGATAAAATATTTTGTTCTTCTTTGCTGAACGTCTCAGACAATTTTCATTCTCGATTGAAATATCAACGACAACATTTACAACAACGCGAATAATGGCATGAACAACAACACGAACTGCGATAATAACAGCGACACCGGTAAATATATTGATAGCAATACGGGTAACGATTCGAATAGGTGAGTTTAGTATATCTGCGCATACGGAAAGAAACAATTATAAATTGTAATCGGCGATTTCAGCCATTAACAAACGATTAAATGCACTGAAACTGAAAGATTAAAAATCACGAAGCATTATTAGCTGAGACTCACCTTGCAGTGCGTGAAGTATTTTGTATACATTTAAAAGTCGTATTCCGAACCAATCATTCAATAAACTTAGAATTGGATTGAAGATTTGAATTGATGGCAACATTTGGTTATTATTTTCAATTTAAGATGGTGATAAAATGAGAGCTCGACATATTCGAATTTTTCTTATGTCACCTTATATACTAGGTTTTTGTTACTCAGTAAATGTGAGCGATAAACTTCGGGGGAGGCTGCCTTTAAAAAGGATGAATTGATCTTGAATGTACTTGTACACAAACATATGCTTTAAATTACGTCGAACGCTTAAAACTATTAGCTTACAAAAATGTCACATTCAACAGTGATACATTTCCCATACAATGTACGTAATGATATATTGAATAACAAACATTGAAATTCTCGTTAAATTGCTTTTAAATGATAAACATGTGTTTGATTTAGCATTGATCTTGACTGAGTCGTTCAGAATGAAAAATATAATGCAACATGAATATTTTGTTTTAGCAAAAACGCAACATAGAAATACGGATTTGCCATACAAACTGGACAACATATAAAGATTTTTCAAAAAACATTGGAAAACCATAATGCCCTTTTGCTTCAACGATTTTCATGTTGCACTTTTGCTCGCTAGTTTCCTTGAGTCATCCCGGATTGCCATTTTTATTCACAGCCACTCAACTGGATTGCCAAGTGTATGTCAAAAATGCATGCAAAACGGTTGGTAGTTACAAATTGGGGGCTGGGTGGCTTCGTCAAAAATAGAAACTTTATTATATCTTGAAAAATAACAAATTAATGGGTCTGCTACATTGTATACAGGGAAAACAGCAACAAGTTATGTATATATTATACATATTATTTCAATTAGAGACTGACAAATCAATATTCCGAAAATATAGTGAAATTACTGTGGCCAACTGTCCGTGTGTTTTTTTTAGAATGACTGGACAAATTCAGCTGAACTCTTTCTAATGATATAAAATGGATTTTGAAATGTTGCAGTTCTATCTGGAAAGACACTTTGTAAACTTTGTAAATTTCAATTCTGTGTTAGAAAATTGAAAAATGAAAATTCTGTTAGTTTTGTTCAGTGTTGTTGGGCTAAGTTTTGCCGTGGGTATTCGAATGATTTTATTTCCATAGGAAAATGCATAAATTTATTTGTTTTTTTTCAGGCCTTAGATATTCCAGAGCATTTGAGAGCACCATTGTTAATAATGCGAAAAGCATGTATTTCTGAGACTGGTGTAGATGAAAAACATATTTTAGCCAGCAGAGAGGGAAATCTTCCGGATGTGCCTGAATTAAAATGTTACATATTGTGTTTATTTGAACATTCTGGAATGATTGAAGACGATGGAACGATACATTTTCAACAAGTTTTGCACTTGTTATCACCTGGCTTAAGAGAAACTGCTGATGTCGTCGTTAAAGCATGTGGAACAAAACGTAGGCGCATTTTTGCATTGTTATTGATTCATTCACACTTGTTTGAAAATGTCACCCAATTGACCAAATGTGTGCGAAATGAAATGTGTACTTTTGTCATACATTTTGTACACAAATTGACCGAAAAATGACCAATTTACGTGCAAAACTCATTTTCACACATGAAGTCGACATTTTTCCATCAAATGTGTACGAAATGTGTACGAAATGTGCACATAATGTTGCACATAGTGCGTTACAAAAATATAAGACATTATGTTGCACATGTGTTACTTGGGCAGACCTAGATAGGCATTTGAACCATTTTCTGGTCATATTTTCATAATCCACCCGGAAAAGTTTCACATCACGACTTTGCTTATGTGCTCATTTGGTATTTAATAAATTCAAAATATTCATTTTCAGATGGACCGACCAGATGTGATACGGCATGGTTAACTGTCAAATGCTACTTTGAAACAGCACCAGAGGTATATAAAGAACGAAAACAATCTGAAATGTCACTCGTTTGTATTAATAATTCGTTTCATTTTCCACAGGGCTCTGAATTACCATGATTATACAACATGTCAACAATTTGTATCTGAATTTTACTAATGTTTCTTATTATTTTCGTATAACATAAGTGCAATTGAAATTCATCATCAATAAATAAATTGTTTAATATATTCTGGACTTGATGCAATACTACGACAAATCGAACTAGAAGGAGGAGATAGTTGGAAGGAAAATCATAAGAATTTTCTAGAAGCCACTGTACAAAGTTCAATTTAGGTGATAAGATACACATACACACCCTTCAAAGAACTATGAATTAAATCGGATGCTGACAGTGAATAAAAGTAGAATTTATTGGCATTACAATTATAGGAAATACGTTTCACAATTGAAAAATGATAAGTTGCAACAATAGTTTCTTTGCGGAGGTGCGCAAGGGGGGAAATCACCCCCTTTCCCCGAAATCACCACGGAAATACCCTCCCCCCTTCCGCCTGTAGCGTGGTGGAAACATTTTTCATCCGTTCATTCCACAAATTCACAATAAAAAATAATTTTTTAATGATGATAAGAATAAATAGAAAAATGAACGAATAAATAATTAGTATTTATCGATTTAAACGTTTATGAAGCAACAAATTTCCTCATATCTGTCCCTCAGTCTTCAGATTTGTGTACGTGTGAATGAATACGTCTATATGTGGTTCAATTGAAAGTAAGTGTTAGTAAGGTATATCGCCCATTGTCTCTTCTGGTATATACCGTGTCGGTCTAATATACGGTTCATTTCTCAACACTGATTTTCGCGCTCGTCTTGAAAAAAAATCTTCGAACGAACGAACGAACGAACGAACGGACGGACGAATGACGTCCGTTGACAGCTCTAATTTATAGACCATGAATGCCTTTCGGCGTGCAATCTTGTTTGCTTAAAATTCCCCTCAGAACTCCTCTCCACTCTCTTCTATTTTGGGGCCAGGTCTCTAGTTTCCAGGTTCCATTCGTACCCTCTTTCACTCCAAGAATCTTCTTCGTGGTCTAACTCTTCCTCTCACACCATCAGCATTCGTGGACACCAATCTCTTGTGCATACGGTTCAAAAATGCAACATAAAAATACGGGTTTGCCATGCAAACTGTGCAACCTATAATGATTATTCGAAAAATGCAACAATATAGCAAAACCATAAAGCTGTTTTGCGTCAACGATTTTCATGTTGCACCTGAGTCATCCCGGATTGCCATTTTTATTCCCAGCCGGATTGCCAAGTATATGTCAAAAATGCATGCACAACTGTTGATAGTTACAAATTGGGGGGCTGAATGGCTTCGTGAAAAATAGAAACTTTATTATATCTTGAAAAATAACAATCATGAAAACCATTTAGCTACATCACATACGGGGAAAATAGCAACAATTTATGCATAAATTATACATATTATTTCAATTAGAGACTGACAAATCAATATTCCGAAAATATTGTATGAATTTTACTGTGGCCCACATTTGTCCGGTTTGTTTTTAGAATGACTGGACAAATTCAGCTGAACTCTTTCTAATGATATAAAATGGATTTTGAAATACTGCTGTTCTATCTTGAAAGAAACTTTGTAAATTTTATTTCAATTCTGTGTTTGAAAATTGAGAAATGAAAATTTTGTTAGTTTTGTTCAGTGTTGTTGGGCTAGGTTTTGCCGTGGGTATTCGAATGATTTTATTTTCATATATGATTTATTTTCTATAGAAAAATGCATACATTTATTTGTTTTTTTTTCAGGCCCTAGATATTCCAGAGCATTTGAAAGCACCATTGTTAATAATGCGTAAAGCATGTATTGCTGAGACTGGTGTAGATGAAAAATATGTTATAGCCAGCAAAGAGGGAAATCTACCGGATGTGCCTGAATTAAAATGTTACATATTGTGTTTTTTTGAGCATACTGGAATGATTGAAGCGGATGGAACGATAAATTTTAAAAAAACTTGGCACTTGTTATCACCTAGCTTTAGAGAAACTGCTGATCTCGTTGTTAAAACGTGTGGAACAAAACGTAGGCGCACTTTCGCATTTTTATTGATTCATTACATTTTTTTTTTTTGAAAAAGTCAGATCTAGTTAGGCATTTGAACCCTTTTACTATATTTTCATCATCCACCCGGAAACGCTTGATGTCTACAACTTTGCTTATGTGCTCATTTGGTATTTAATAAATTCAAAATATTCATTTTCAGATGGACCGACCAGATGTGATACGGCATGGTTAACTGTCAAATGCTACTTTGAAACAGCACCAGAGGTATATAAAGAACGAAAACAATCTGAAATATCACTCATTTGTACTAATAATTCGTTTCATTTTCCTCAGGGCTCTGAATTACCATGATTATACAACATGTCAACAATTTGTATCTGAATTTTACTAATGTTTCTTATTATTTTCGTATAACATAAGTGCAATTGAAATTCATCATCAATAAATAAATTGTTTAATATATTCTGGACATGATGCAATACTACGACAAATCGAACTAGAAGGAGGAGATAGTTGAAAGGAAAATCATAAGAATTTTATAGAATTGACATTACAATTATAGGAAATAGGTTCCAGAATTGAAAAATGATAATTTGCTTCAATAGTTGCAATTGTGAATACCAAAGCACCAGCCTTGAATAGGAAGATCGTAATAAATTATTAAAAATATTAACGTGTATAATAGAAAAAACTGCACAATGGCCTGACAAATCAAAATGTTCGAAAAATGGGCGCAAAATTCAAATATAATGTCATTGAGTAAAAACGTTAATGCAATATTATTAAAATAAAATAAATTCTTTCAATAATAAATGTAATCATGCATATACTAAAACGCCTATACGAATGATGAAGCAATGTGTGTTTAGTATAAAATACGCTTGAAATCGCTAACCGATTTAGTTATATTTTATTCAGTCAAATACTTTTGTGGAAAAGTAAAAGATGAAGGTATTCATAATTTTACTAAGTGTTATTGGGCTCAGTTTTGCAGTTAGTATTTGAATGAAATTGATTCAAAAACATTTTTAAAAAAAATGGACGAAACGAAATCTATATTCGATTTGTGTTTGTAGGCTTTGGATATTCCGGACCATTTAAGAGCGCCATTGAAGCAAATGCGCAAAGCATGCATGGCAGAGTCAGGTGTGGATGAAAAACACATTGAAGCCAGTAAAAACGGAAACCTTCCAGATGTGCCCGAATTAAGATGTTACATATTGTGTTTGTTTGAGCACTCTGGAATGATTGAATCCGATGGAACAATACACTGGAAAAATGTTTGGCATATGTTATCGCCAGAGCTTCGTGAAACAGTCGAAAAAGTGTCTGAAAAGTGTCAAACTATACGTGAGGATTTTTAATACCAAATACTTCTTTTAGAAGAATTGTTAACCTGATGATAACATGTTTTTGTTTCAAATTTTGTTTTCAGATGGAAATACTAAATGTGACACAGCCTGGCAGACTGCAAGATGCTATCTAGACATAGCTCCAGAGGTATATTGAAATTTATTTTTTCAATGCATTTGTGTCATCTGATTTTTCATTTTTCCTTTTCAGGGTGCTGAACTTCCATAAGCTTTTTTTAAATCAAATACTTTCTCGGAGTTCTTTTGATTAAATGTCATCTAAAAAAAGGGACTAAAATATAAATTTAGTATTTATTGAAGAGCTATCATAAAGGGTTTATGATATTAAACATATGGGCATTTTAACAATACTTTTGAATAGTTTATCTCCTTTAAATGTATTTTATAAATTTAATTGAGCACGATTGAAATTCATCATCAATAAATAAAATAGTTTTAAGTAAAATATTTTGGTTTTTTTAATTTTTTTTTTTTTAGGATAATCTTACCGAATTCATGAAGAACATTCGATTTCATTTTTGGGCTGGAATCCTTCCCTTGTAAATAATAAACAATTTCTTCCGCTTTCAGTATATTTATTGTTGAATTTAAAAAAAAATAAAATCTTGATTTGAGCCCATTTGAACTCAAAATTATCAACCGTCAAAATTCAGAACAAATAGTCCACAGTCCTCAAATATTTTAAACGTTTCAAATTATTTGTTTCTTGCCAAGAACTTGATGTTTTGTTTAAAATATTTAATTTGAGATTTGTTTTTCAATTCAAAAATTTTCTTGACTGATAAGTTCTTAATTTGGAATAGTGGTTGGAAATTTGAACGGTTTACGACATATTTGAAATAAAATAACCTATTACAATTTAAACGTTCGAAATAACAATAGTGATTTTGAGCTTACAACATGAATTTATAACTCATATAAAATGTTCAGTTGTGGATTGGCTGGGCCCCGTCCACATGTGCCATTCAAGAATCTTAAATTCATTTTTGCACAGTTCTCAATTTATATGCGTTATAATGAGACTGTGCTATTTTGTATGGTGCTGTGTTTGGTAGCAAAACAGATGAATTAATGGCTTGATAATAGCTTTTAACCAAGAGAGCATCGGTTTCAGCTGGTTCCAAGTAGTCATTTAATTCACCGATTAACTAAAAATTCAAAATGGTGATGAAAACTGGCACTTGAAAAAAAAATAGTTATCATATTTGAAAAAACATGAGAATGATCACAACTCAAACTATTTCAATATACATAAATGAAACAAAAAGAATGATTTTCAAACAAAAATTTGCAGTAGAAATGGATATCTGCAGTCTATCCATTTCTTGTGTGAATTCATTTTTGTTTGAAAATCATTATTTTTGTTTCATTTATGCATATTCAAATATTTTGAATTATGGTCATTCTCATGCATTCACAAAATGTTTACCTCATTTTCGGTGCAAGAAACAAATCGCAAAACATGCACATGTTCAGACCAAATCATTTGACGCCATTTAATGTTATGTTTCAGTGCCAACGGAGCCATCACCAGACGACTAAATGTATGATCACCGTAGCTAGAGCCTTGAAATTGATCCAAGAATGATATGTATAGATTTTCAAAATTGAACTTGCCTAGAAAAAAAAGAATGCGTTAAATCATCATTTCCACAATTTATCATTTCGAATGAGTCACAACAAAATTTACCACCAAATTTAGAATTGAAATTCAGTGAATCCTGTGATTTAAATGTGTCCCCTACAAAACTGGCGAGCAAATTTTTCACGTCGGAATCCAAAAAGACATTTTCTTTGCCCAAAAACGCAATCATCGTGTATACAAACTGTTCGGTCATGCTCAGTGATTTAATGCCATTGAGATTTTGAAGTGATAAAAATGTGATGGTTGTCCAAACGACTTCTTTTTCAGGCATATACAGCCATTCATCATCGTCATCAGGTGTTTTGTACCATTTCAACAGCAACATACCGGGCCAGTCTTTTGATAGCATTGGAATTCGGTCGAAATTCTCCACTTTCATCTGGAATTCGAATCAATGAAATAATTATATTTATTAAACCAATAAAATGCTAATAAATAAAAATACGCTCACCTGTGCTTGGATGTTTGGGTTATTAATATAAGATTCGGCACAGATCTTGCCATAAGTGGACTTCAGCTTATTCATGACGTTCGGAGTCAAATTCATTTTTTGTGGATACATATCAATGTTAAAAATGAATTGGCTAAAAATGTGTAAAACGTCATGAATTTGTGTTTCCGTTAAACAGACCAACACTTTGTAGGCGACCCGCAACTGAACAGATTTATCGAGAGACTGCTGTGCAAATGATGATTTCAATAAATCAAGTACGAAACAAATTTCATGTCGAAGAAACCAATTTAGTGAAAGTGTAAATTTGGTATTTTCAGCAAAATGTTCAATGTATTGTCGAATGCCATCGTTCAACCAGGCACCTTTGTCTGGACATTTTGTGTTGTTATAAAAACGTATCAAACTGCTAATAAAATAAATGGTTGGCCGATCTGAAACGATGAAAACCGGTGAATTTTGGGAATTATACACAATCGAATTCAAATGTGGAAGCGGCTTATGGTCCTGCTGACGAAATCGGCACGATGATAAAATTCCAGACGTTTTTCTATCGACGAAAATATATCAATGGTTTAACTTGATAGTATTATGAACGGAGATTTAATGAATGTGGATAAAGAAAATTGGAATAACTTACGATAATGAACGGCACATCGATTGATACGGTGATGAAGCCAAAAAATTCGAAAGGTACGGCGACAGAAAATCACGAAATGCATCAGGAATTTTGATTGCATTCAAACAAGTTGCAAGTAATACCACTTGTGATAGCTATTTAATAAAATGAAAATAATATTCATTCAGCAAAAAAAAAACAATGAGATAGCATAAAATATTATTCCAAAGAATATTAAAATAAGCAAATATTTCGATTTCATTTATTATAATAATTCAATGACCTACCTCGAGGTTACCGTACTGAGTCGCCATTGAAAACCATTTTGAGAAACACAAACTGAGTCTCTCCGAAAAGCTGTGAATTGAATTTGATGCGCCCAGTAATGCAATCAACGCTGATGCACATTGTCGAAATAGAAAATGTGTTTCATCTTGAAAAATAATAAATTGATAAATCCATTCCAGTGTATAGCGAAGCGCTGGCATCATTTCACTGTTGAACAAATTTACACAAAAAGCCATTGTAATATGATTTTGCATAAAAATAATATTATAATTATTGACGAAGCAACATTTCCAAAAATGAGTCATGCTTACACCGAATATCTAAATATTGTTGGTGTTCAGTTTTGATCACATTTAAATGGGATTTCGTTAATACTTGTATTAATAATAATCATTATGCGTAATGCACTTCTAAGGATGACATAACAAAATTTTCGGAGCGATATTTCAATATATAACGCGTTTGACACAATTCATTTACAGTTTTCTTTAGTCTTTCAATAAAACAGTGGCCAAAAAAAAGTGGATGAAATGAAAGTTCCCATTCTTTTGTTGAGTGTTATTGGTCTTAGTTTTGCTGTTAGTTTTGATTTGTGATGGATTAAAGGAAATACAGATGAAAAAAACGATTTATATTTGATTTAATTTTGCAGGCCTTGGATATTCCGGAACATTTAAGGGCACCTTCGAAAATTTTACGAAAAGCGTGTATGGGAGAGACAGGTGTAGATGAAAAGTATATCGAGGCAAGCAAAAACGGAAACCTTCCGGATGTTCCCGAATTAAGATGTTACATATTGTGTATGCTCGAGCATGCTGGGATGATTGAAGACAACGGAAGAATCCACTTCGATGATGTTTGGCATTTCTTGACACCAGAAATGAAAAAATCGGTCTCCATTGTCACAAAAGAATGTGAAACGAAACGTAAGTATTTGAGAAAAAAAACTGTTGTTTTGGAACTCTGCTAGAGTAAAACTAACTCATTTTAGATGGAGATACAAGATGTGATACGGCTTGGTTAACTGTCAAATGCTACTTTGAAACAGAACCAGAGGTAAAATGATTTGTTTTTATCGATAAGTCAGTGTTACTAATATAATTCAACTGATTTTCAGGGATCCGAGCTTCCATAATTTGATCAAAATAGATGCATAAGTCTGAACCAGTCATTGAGGCTGCATCGCGTTGTTTTTGTGAAAATGTCCGAAATTAGCTTTACTCTTATTAATCACATATTAACTTTACTCTTGCACAATGAAATTCATCATCAATAAATAAATGTTATTTAAAACAAAAACACAAAATATAATAAAATAAAATAAAACACTTACTCTAAAAATTCGTCTGATTTAGTTATTGTAATAATGGCACGCGTGCAGCGTACTGCTTCGATCTGTATTTTGACGGTTTCAACCTAAACAGAATCATTAATTATCACTTTATATATTCTAAATATAATCGCATTTAGTAAACCTAGTAGTAAACTCACCGTGATGCTGTTCTCTTGGACAAAAATGGCCGATCTTAGAATTGATTTTAATCCTAATTCACGCAGTTGATCAATGAAACGCTCTCCATATGAACAAATGATTCTGAACAGTTTCAATGTAAACACTTTTGTCTTCTGAATGCGAGAAAATGCGCCTAGCCAAAATCAATGTTAAAATTGCCATTTTAAACTAATTGTGTGTTTTTTTAATTGGTAATTGATCAATTGACTTACGGTCTCCAGTTGAGCCGACTGTATCAAATTGGTTGATTAGACTTTTAATTAAGCTCGAATAAGATAAAATACGTTCAGCAATTTCACGACTTGTTCTGGCCAAACGAATTAACATTTTGACACAGCTTAAATTTGTCGTGTTTTCCAACTCGAATGCGGTAAATATATATCTGAGAAAAGAGAATAACGAAATTTGAGGATCAAATTGGAATAAAAACTCATTTAATAAAATAGTGTTTTAACTTACGTTATGCGTTGTAAAATGTTGGTGCGCAAAAAGCATTGAATTAAATCCGTTTCGGCCAAATGAAAATCGTTCATCGACGACACTTTATCGTCCTCATCACTAACAATGGTTTGCATCATATTTGAATTGATATTCATATTTGAAAACTGATTTTCCAAATCTACATTCCTGCTAGATATTTCATCAGCTCTGATTTCCAGTGTCGGTTCGAGTCCGTCAAATGAGCAATCAAATGTCATGTCTAACAGCACCTGATAATATATTTAAACTTTTTAATATCATTCCGAAAGAGAGTTTATTTTTGAAATTACTTCATCCGTTTCGTTGTAAAACAGCGCTGATAATGCTTTAGCTGATTCCTCAAGCATCGATGGTGTGTTATCATCGAAAGCATATCGAAGTAAAAAGAATACTTTTGAGATTGGTAGCTCAAAAATGCCATCATAGTAGCCTTGATTGTATATGCTTAAAATACCACCAACGGATTTAATGGCAGACACTCGTTGCTGAACAATTGTTGACCGTGCCAATCGAAATAGTTCTTGTAATGTGTAACCAGGGCGATGTGAATCATCACCGTGCAAATACAGTTCAGTTGATGTTTCAGTCACATCATTTTCTTTTGGTTTGAATGGCAATAGAACACCTTTCCAATCGAAACGTGCTTCGTATTGTTCGCCGGGTTTCAATTCCGGCATATTTTTTGGCAAATCACGCATCCATTCTAATTTGGCCGGTTCAATCACATCAAAATGTAGCCAATTTTTGCTATCTTCATTCTTAAGCACATCAATCTCGGGTAGAGTTGCAACTGGTGACTTTATTTCTTTCATCTCAACGTCACTTGAGACATTCTCTGTCACCTTCGACAATTTTGTTTTGCGTTTTTCCTTCAAAAATTGAACAATTGACGAATCCATTGTGCCCAGCAATCGCTTCTGCTCTTCTAATATTTGATTTTCACCCATTTTTTGCAGAAATTCAGCGTTTTCTTTGTGAATTGACACAGCGTCGGCATCCTCAATAATGTTCGACTTTAAACCAAAATCCAATTTTGATTCAGTTTGCATTTGTTCACTTTTTCCTGGTGATGGTCCAGCATTGGTCTTCTTTGAATGGAGTTGAGCAAAAATACTTTTAGTTCCTGCTGGCTCCAATTTAACCTTGAATTTATGGTAGAAGAAATGTTGAGCTAAATTCAGAAATCGTTAAAAAAAACCAACAAAATGGCACCTTTTTATCAATTCGCCGTGGCTTTGGAAAACCGTCCGAATCGTCGAATGACATATTTTCAACCACATTTCGTGAAACACCTTCCGCACGTTCAACAATATTCCCAATTATAATATTTCGCAAAGAGCCACCATCTGGAGTGGGTTTGTCTTTGCTTGATTCTTCTTTATCCCCTTGTGATTGTTTTGATCGTTCTGCTCGTGCTTGTGCAAACTTCGACATCTTTTTGGCTAAAACAAAATATAGCATAAAACAAATAATTCAATTGAAAAGATTCGAACTTTTGATCACTTACCTGGTTCAACTTTGACGAGCTTAGCAGCCGGTTGAAAACTAGTATTTTTTGTTTGCTCTTTGAGAAAATCATTTTGCATTTGCAAAATATCATCCTCTGTGTCGGTCAGTTTGGGCCGTTTAATCATTTTGCTTAATTATTTATCGTGAAAAAAATGCGCAACAAACTCAAGAGAAAATATTTCAATGTGCTCAACATTATTTGCGAATAATGTGATTGTTTACGTCTCCTTGTGTAACAAGATTGGAGGTTATGTTTTGGTTTGTTGTTAAGGTATGTTTTGTAGAAACGTCAAAATCATACTGCGATTTACACTTCCAATGACATTGAATTCTACGTTCCAATGCATTCCAATAAAACGTTCATTTCAAAAATTAACGTTTCAAAGAGAATATTTTGTGTTTTTTGAATAAAATATCAATTTCTTGGACTAAAATTTCTCACTTTATCATCGCAGTATTTAGAGTAACATAAAATCTTAAATTTAATCAAGTAAATTTTTTATTGATTGTATTTGAATAGAAGAGCATAAAAAGACACTTCAAAAATTAATCGTAACATAAAAACACTTGAATCTGATTATGATTCTTTAATTAAAGTCTATTATGCCATTCACAATTAGAGGATTAAATGATGATACGACATCCATGAGAGTCTCAAATGTTAACTGTGTGGCCAACATGCTTAATTCTCGACATTGTTTAGAAGAGCCAATAGTCGATACGAGAGCTGAACAACCTGTATTGAATTTGATATATTGGAAAATTAATTGTTTCATTGATACAATTCACCGTAGTGCCTCACGCTTAAAAATCGTTCCATTGAAAGGTCGGCGAATTTGAATGCCTCCAAGTGCAAGAGTTTTTTGTTATTTTGAATGATTCGTATGACACCTCTTTGATACGGAATATTTCTAACATACCAATTACTTTCGTACATTTGTTGCGGAATTGTTGAGCTCTTAAATAAAAATTATCACTCAAATCAATAGCAAATAAATCTAGTGCCCACAATTTAATAATCTTACGCTATCTCTGATTTTTTGACTAAACCAGCACAAAACGTATAATTCGACAAGCGATGAAAATGCATTCATTAAATACTGAATCAAATCATTTATGGATGCCACATTCGTGCCCATGAAACAGAACAGAACCAATATGGATGTGGTGCAGGCCAAATTCACAAGACTTGCAATTGAGAAAATGTCATTAAGCTGTTGGATAAAACTTTAACGGGATTTTATCATCGTATTAGTAGGGTTGTAATGCGATTGAATAGTGGTATGTGTTGTATTTTGTAATCTCTACTCACTCATTCAATTGATTATGTTTCATCACGCACCAAATCAAATGCTTATAATCCTTTCGGTTATTCTGTTCAATGCCATCGTATGCGATAATCGTTCTAGCCAAATGCTTATAATGCATATAAATAATATAGACGATGCCATAAATCATGAAATTGATGGCATTTATAGTTGCAATGTTGATGGCCGCTTCCCAACATTGTGAAAAGAAAAATACGGGAAAGAAAATACGTTGCTTTGGATAAATTGGATACGGTTCATACGGATATTGCATTTCAAAATGGTCGCCATTTCGTTTGGATTTGTAATAGGCGACCGCCGTTGGACTAAAACTCGCATAGTTAATCGCAGATGCGGCTATAATGGCACATATACGATTTAACCGTGTTGTTCGTTTGTAGTATTTATCAAGCCGGTATGCTGTATATTCTTCGTTGGTTTTTGGCATGCTATCGTCAAGATCAAGCAGTAACTTGTTTAACTGATGCCGTTTAATAAATAGAGTAAACACTTTTGCCATCAACGATGTGATATAAAATAAAGGATACAGATGGCGTCCATAAAGTGACAAACGTTCGCCATCATCAATTGCGTTCATCATTACGTTATATTGACCGTAACCGTTTAGCATTGTATTTAACAGACCCAGAGGTAATAAAAAATTTGCAACTATGTAATAGGCTTTTTCACCATTCACATGTGTCTTTATGCTCAATCCCTTTGCAGCGATTATCAACAATGGCAATTTAATAAAATCAACTGCCTTCATTTTCGACTGTATCACGATTCGTACGCACTACAAATGATCAAATACTGCTTGATTTAGCTCAGGTACACCTTTTATAGGAATTTTTATGGGTTGAATTGTTATTTTATTTGTTTCAATTCGTCAATAATTTAATCTGTAATTGATAGTGGTCAAACATAATATTTTCATTTGAAAAGGCGCCAGTTTATACGTCTTAATTTAGCTCGAACATGCATAATAATCAAACATGACCTTATGAACGAATTGAAACCATAAACCCAATAATTTTCGTTAGTCTACGAATTAGGAGTATAATTTGATTTTGAAAATATTGCTAGAAATGTTGAATGTAGTTTTCCGTTAATTACAAGTGACACAGATGTTTGATCTCGAATAAGTGTCAATTAAAAAAAAGTCATGTAGAAAACGGGATTGCTTAATTATTATGAATAGGAACTGAATTTTTTATTGAGTGGGATCAACATGTCAATTTATCAACAAATCAATTATTAGGAGGTTCTTCACTAGCATTCACACGAATGAATTGAAATTTGATCATTTGAACTTTGCATTTTCATTGAGCTTTATTTTTATTTTCAGTTGACTAAAACTAAAATCTAAGCAATACAAAAGAAGCATTGAAGTAGTGAAATGTATGAATGCATGAGAAAATGAAAAAATATAAATAAAACTCAAGCAATCAAATTAATTGTAATTAAATTTCAGTTTGATTCAAATGTCGATATATTTCCATATATTTCCATATTTTTCCTACATTTCTTTGCTCTAACTTATCTATATCCAATGTCATTTGCATTACTGTAATATATTTCTGCTGACCCAAAGCAGTGCTGATTAGCTTCAAACGTGACCAATATTTGACAAACAAACACGTAATGACTCTTGTGCAATATGTGTGTCACGATGTGGTGGTGTTGCAACTGAATAAAATAGATTGATACCCTCAATAAATGAGATTGCTGCATCCCGAAGCTGCTCTCTATCCATGTATTCAGCTGCTGTTCGATATAAATCTTCGGCTGTAACGAGTGTGGCGATTTGCACTTCAAGATTAGTCATCTCTTTGCACTGTGGACATTTCACACTTTTTTTCGATTTCTCGGGGTAATTAAATAAATGCTTGCAATTTGCATTCGAGCACCTGAGGTAAAAACCATGAATTAAATTAATATGTATCCAGATAGTCGTTTGGAGCACATATAAAAGTCCAAACTAGAACAAATGATAGCGAAATGTATGACGCAGTATACACACTAACCTCAATCTAGCCTTGTTGTTAAGCTTATCGAGAAGTGGCCAATTTTCCTTGCAAGGAATACACGCACACTTGAACCAGTACCGTGATTGCAGGTTTCTTTGTCGAATTGGAAGTGTTTGTTTCGTGAAAATGGGTCCATAATTTTCGGATATTGTTTCACCCGGCTGCAATGAATGTGAAGCGCACAGAACAATTGTTGTACCAACAAAATAACGAATGACATCCGGATAACAGCTATGATTGAAATAGGCAGCTGAATTGTATAGAGCCGCACCAACATACAACATCTTTTTACCACCAACATTCTGCTGACTTTCGAATGCTTTTGTTTCGTAAATTTCATGTGCATTAAACTGAAGCGCTTGTAGCAATCCGATAAGAATTTGCCCAATCTCAAACTCCTGCTCACTGTTCGGATAGGCTATGAAAAGTCAAACATTACATTTCGTTAACATATCTTTGTAGGCTCTTTGTTTTCCACAATACCATCAATTTACCCGATTCCGATGTGCGACGTCCAAAAAAGCCGCTTTTTTGCATAATACGCAATAGGAATGCTGACATAACTGTTCGTTGCAAGTAATCACTTGCTTTTCTTTCGCTCGAATGTGTGCACAGCTCCTGTATAATCTGATGACCCTTTTGAATAGCCATTTTAACTGAACCATACTGTGTGATGATACGAAGTGCAATGAAACATAAAATTGACATTCCCGAACCAATCATCATGTCCATAAATTTACATTCATATGCATGATATGTGGAGCAAGCTTCCTTTTGGCAGTCAATTGAGCAAAAGGCAATGCCCGCACAATTCGGACAAGCGTACGCTATTTCAATGCTATTCAAAAATGTTCAAAATCAAGCGAATTAGTTTTACATTTGTGTGTGTGTGTGTATGTGTGTTTAATGTGGATTGAGGGAATTGCTATGAAAATTATGTGATGCAATAAACGTACCGTCTCATACAATGTAAACAATGTGAACCGAAGTATTTTGGTAGCAAACATGCGGCAATCGGCTTTTCAACGACTATCGTCTCACCGGCTTTCAACGTTTTGCTTGCGACAACGAAATTACCACATTCGGACGATGATTGGATTCCAATTTTGTTCGTTGCATGTTTTAACGTTTCATTCTTGCCTTCACTCACTTGTGGAACTAATTTTCAAACGAAATCAATCATCCAGCAAATATTTTTTTTTTCTATATCCTTTCAGAGAAATGTAATAAACAGTTAAACTCGATTCAATAAATGTTACCTTCAATTTTCACGGTCGACGTGGTCGGACGGATTTGACTTATTTGATTTTCAGCTTCTTTATATTGAACACCATCTCCACAGAAATTCTTCACCAAATTCAGACAAATTTTCGCTTTGCCTTGATTTCCAATCACTAAAACAATCAACACACAAATCAATGCTAGTTTCAAAATGGAATCCATCATCGGAATTTTGCCGAATATTTGAAATGGTAAAACAAAAATATGTCATTCAATGACAAAACAGTCAGACTGCATCCGATAAACGACTGATTTTCCGAAATCGGAAAAATGCTAAGGTCGTATCAATCAATTGCCTGCACTTACATGCATTTGCTTTTGCCAGGCGCACATAGTATTCGTACTGTTTTTTCAACTCATCTAATCCATTATCGATGGCACATTGAATGTCGACTAATGCATCATTCCCACGATTTAGGTCAAGTAAAACGGCGGATCGCGACCAGAATGCTAGCGCAAGCGTCAATCCAGCATCGTATCGAATATCAACACCTTTTTAAATTAAGAGTGAAATGGAAAATTGCATTTTAAATTTCATTTATTCACGTTTTTTGTTGTTGTTGTAAATTTTCGCTCCGCTCTTTGATATTCAAATTTATGTGATTTTCCCATTTATGATAATTCAGTGGCGCGCGTGTGGTTTTCTTTTCTCTCTCACCTTTGGCTGGTGCACGAAGGATAGCATGTGTTAAGAGTTTCAATGCGTTATCGTAATCGTTTTGTTGATGCAATTTTTCACCTTCTTTTCGTCGCTGATAAGAGAATGATGTGTCTTTTTTTCGGTAGACCGGAGCTACGTGCTCCAATGTGCCAAGCAACATATCGCCCACGTTTGGCTCATCAAACAATAGACGCAATTTATCAGCATCACTTGATGATGCTTCAAACTTATTCTTTAACCACTTTTCCGTGCACGAATTTTTTACAATTTCAAACATTTCACCGAAAAAACCTTGTTGCTCCGAAAATATCGTGCGTTCACTGCAGATTTCGGTGAAATCTTTATCAATGTGTTCAGACATATTTTCTCTCTCTTTTTTTTTTGTTTTATCAAAATTTCCAAAAAATGTTGTGTGCAAAGCAACAATAAACCTTTTTCGTACACCAAAATCCAACCAACTAATCGATCAAATGTTTTTCTTGATGTGAATAAAAATACGACTTTTATGCACAGACACTGAACACAATCTGAACACGAATATTCAATTCTGACGTAACAATTTTGTTGTCTGTGTTTTTAGATACGTTAATTTTAATGATGGCTTCAAAAATACACAAATCTTACTGAAATAGATGGATTAGTATGGTTACGGTCGCCACATACGTCCATTCGATGCATACTACGGCTGCTCGAATGTGAACGTCGTTGTATACACGGTACATCTGGTCAAAAAAAAAAAGACTACGGAGAGTAAACAGCATAAAAATAGTAACTGTTCGCATTTGTTGTCGAATTGAACGACTCACACAATCGATGCCGGTTTTTCTCGCGCTTACTCTTTATGTTATTTTTGTCCGATCGACAGCCAACTCCTTGCAAATTCCCCGAATGTATCGAAACAACAAAGCGAAAAAGTGGAAATTACATGTAAAATCTTTAAATATATAAATAAAACTAAAACTGTAGATTGATTTTTAGTCGTAAGCCTATATTTAAAGCATCGCAAAATTCAATATATGAATAAATTTCGAACAATTTCACCATTTTGTACGTGATTCTGACTTTTAATGTTATGCAATCTTTGGGTCTTTAGCTTCAATCGAAAATTTATTACACCACAAAAACATTTCATGAGGAAAAACTCTCCGTGCAACATATTAATGATGATGGTTTTTTCAAAACATAAAATCGCATAGAATTCCGGTGGTTGGTATTGGGGTTTTAATCCGTATTTGATTGTTCCGAACAATTTGTTCAACAAATAGCATACAAAAAACTGTAAAACACATTTGATGCGGATTGAATGAAATATTTATGGGAGCTTATTGACAGATAAGCAGCACATAACAAAACAAACATGTTTTTTTTTTGTTGGTATTCACACCATGGGGCATTTTCTTTTTGCACCCAACAGCAAACCGGCAAACAATTCGCATGTAAATTTCAAATTAATGATATGAAAAGTAACTGTTAAATCCCCCACTGAAAAACATTTTAATAGACGACGTTTTTTTTACGATGTGTCAAACTCCAATTGAAATATTTTTCGATGAAATACACATATGTACATTGTATATTGACACACACACGCACGTGATATTCGTGCAGAATTTTTTATTCGAATTTTTCACATGCAAAAAAAAGCACTGATTTATGTTCAATGGAACTTCAATAAACAAAATATTTACTTTATTTATTTTGTATGATTTCCATGTACTTTATTTAATCCCTATCATTCACACTTGAATCGTACGAAAGTCGAAAATCCCCAGCGCATACAATACGATTTTTTCCAATAACTTCAAGTATTCTAGTTATTTCTGTTTTTCTTCAGTCATGATCATAAATTTGCGCTTGAACAGATTTATTGAAAGTTGTAGAAACTCCATCCGCCGGCAAGTACTTTTTAACAACAAAACAGATATACACACAAATTTGCACAGAAAATCGTATATCTAAATAAATTTGCACGCATAAATGTTTGCATGTTTTTTTTATTTTGCTGTTCGTCCGAGTTGAATTCCATTTGAGGTTATTGAAACAAGCAAACAACTCACATTACCAGCATCTTAATGAAATCGTACGAATTGCTATTACATTTGTTCGAATTCATTTACATTTTCATTGTGGATTTGCCGTTCGATGTAATTTTTTCGCTTGAGAAATGTTGTTGTGGAATTCGATAGCATGGAACGTGAGCCCGGATTCGTTTGGATTCAAATGTATTGTAACATGAATGGAGAGAAATGTAATACATTCGACCATATTGAATTCGATTCGTCGAACGAACAATGCACACAATTTTCCATCGCACATTAGCGTTTAAACAAAGACATAATGAAAGTGATTTTCGAAAACCATGAATCACAAGCACGCAGTCGAGGGTGCACTTTTTGTTCAATGTGTGGTGTGCGGTGTGCATGTACGCGCGTGAGTTGTATACATGTTATCGTCAATAAATGATGGATTTTTTTTAATGTGATTTGCTCGATTCAATTTCGATTGAGTTTCAGGATAACATTGGCGCGTATCTCATGGTCCTGGAAGCTAGTGAATCTCATGTGTAATTGAGCGTAAGTGATTCACATTGAAACATTATTGCTTCAAGTACATCTATAAAGCGAATGATCGAATCAAATTTACCATTTCAATTGAAATTTAAGTTGGCGATGGATTGCAAATGCAATTGAATTCTGCTGAATTACTCCTGAAGCGATTCAGAGCTTATGAGAGTCGAGCAATTTCGATTAGTAACCGGATCCAGTTAACTTTATTCGTACGGGGGGGAAATTGAATCGCTTACAGGACCGGACTTGCACACAGCAAAACAAAACCTGTTTGCCAAATGAGAACAATTGTTAAAGACTTTTGTTTGCACACTGCGAACGTTGAATATGAAACCTTTAAGGTTAGTTTGAAAGAGAACCAATGAATGATCCGTAACTTGTTGCAACCCATGTGGAATCCTTGAGCGATGAAACAATACTAAACCACTATCACATCGATGTGTATTTTTCGCTCGCAAACGATGTGTTCAAACTGATCTTATTACAGTAGAAATCTACGGGAAAACGCATGCTAGAATATAATCAATCAAATGGTGTGCGACGTGCATTTTATGATGCTTCTGCTTCTACACAATTGTTTTCTGAGCGGGGTTACTGTTTCCAATCAAAATCCCACAGATACAAAGGAACAATGCACCTTTTATTGCAATTGCTGCGATACAGAAAACACAATGCAAACTGTAACGAACACTTTTCTCTGCACAATAGCATTTCACCGAAAAAGTGCCACGATCAAATCTACTGAGTTGGATGTTTTCAATCCTATTCGAAATGAACAAAAATCGAGCTAAGCAACAAAAATAAAAATCCATAAAATTCACAAAAATAGCCAACCAAAATAGCCATGCATATTTCATGCTCGAATATTAATATTCTCATGAAGTAAAATGAATTTTGTCATGTTTCGTGCGCTTTCACCATCCAAATGCTGTGGCACTGCTTTGTATCATTCATCTGTTCCACATTTTATATTTATGCACATTGCGAATTTTCATGTTTCAGCACGAAAGAAAAATCGGAAAAAAACGAAAAATAGCGAATGCATGAATAACCTCAATTTCTTCTCGCAAATTCTACTCTTATTTTTGTTTTATTTTCGTGTGAAATGCACATTTATTTAAACATCTCATTCCATTCAACACTCGTTTCACTTCCAAATTGATACAAATATCCGTTTTCACCATGGCTTCATCATATATAGAAATGTGCGCTGTTTTTGTTCGTTCAATCTCATTTTGTGTTTCTCGTTTTCATTTCGATGCAACAGTATCAACGCGGGATTGTCGTTTGAAGGACATTTTCACAATGCGTTTATCCCATTCACTGTCATCAAACGATGAAATATTCAATTCAAATGGTATTACTTTGTAGCTAATGCGGTTTTGGTTTATCTCATTCGGTGGCTGCCATAAGTGGTCAAGTGTTTTTGGCGAATTTCGGGCATTTTCAATCAAATACGCCAAATACTAATATATTACACTAAAAGCAATATAGAAACAAATGTTTTGAGTGAAACCATTTCATATGCATGCGTGGGCTTGCCATTTGATGCATGAAAATTCAA
The DNA here is from genome assembly GCA_030463065.1 of Aphidoletes aphidimyza. Classification (NCBI taxonomy): domain Eukaryota; kingdom Metazoa; phylum Arthropoda; class Insecta; order Diptera; family Cecidomyiidae; genus Aphidoletes; species Aphidoletes aphidimyza. The sequence goes on from CM059999.1 coordinate 19,112,596, forward strand.
GTTAATGTTGGTAAATGGAGACAGATTATATTTGCTGGCCACCAATTCAATGTTATTCACGTGGCAAATGTAACAAAAGTGTTCATTTTCCGACAGCAAACATGTAAAATTTATTTCATTTCCTGGCATAAATTAACCTGGTGCATATTTAACGTGCAAGATTCCAATGATATGGAAATTCGTTTTTTTTTTCTTTAAATCGCGAGACAAACACCATTCAACTCTTTGGGTTGGTGCAAACAAACGAGAAATTCAACCGACCACGCAAAATTGTTCAAACAGCAACATCAAGCGATTTGTTAGCTTTAAATTACAGCCGATTGTTTCTTTACACGGAATTTCATGCTTCATGATAATCAGAAATAATCATTTATTTGGGTGCAAAATTCACATTTTTTTTCACTGTGCTCGCCTAATCGTCTGGAATCTAAAGTAAAATCACCACCTGCTTACGTTTCAAATGCACGTTTTTCCACACACACACACAAAAATATAAAACATACAGAAATATGTGCTGAAAATCAAAACTAACACATAATACAATGTGATTTATGTGATTTATGCTGATTGTCCTTACCTCTTGTCGACACATCCATAAAAGGTTCAACCATTCAACACTCAACGTATACAAAATATTTTGAAATATCATGAACTATTTAACATTTCAACAACTTATACTCTTCAGAGAGAAGCAAACCTTTAAAGGTAGTAACGAATGTGCGTTTGCGTTTGCGTATGTTTGCATTAATGTTGTTCGTCATTTTGGCTCGGATAAATGTGATAAGTGAGCTAATATTTGAGCGCTTCACTCACGTTTACCACGAAAATACGCATGATGAAAATTGAACGAAAGCATTTACCACTTAGAATCAAACCTCAACCATCATTTAGCTTGCGTACATAACGTGAAATGTGTAATATGCGTGTTTGCCATCATCATAATTCCAGCCCATACGCTAGATCATTCGTTATCGGATGGTGTGGAATGATAGTTTGCCAAAAGCCGCACTTCACAGTTGTTTATAGCACAGCCACGAAGCTGCATGATCGGATTTGAACTAAGCATTGTGTTCATGGAATTGTATATTGCATTAAAATGCTGCAAATCCTATGAAAATTTTTGGTTAACAGCTAATCTGTGTAGCGCAGCATGTCGACACATAGCAGAAAGCCAGTTGAAAGTCAAACAAACCAATTTTCCATGCATTTTTTTCGTCGCTATGAAAACTTACTGGTATATTTAGTCAATAGCGTATGTTACGTGCGATACTAAGATCAATGGACATAATATTGTTATGAGTAAACGATGCTGCAAACTAAAAAAACAAATAAATTATCATCTAATCCAGACAATGTGCAAAATCTGGTGAGTAATTTCCCGTTACCAATCCGGCATCGGCATGAAAAGCAACAAACAGACGAATAGACATCTAGTTTGCCTGTGTATGTGCGATGTGCTTGACGCTGACAAAACAAAAACAGCTTTCAGTATGCATTTGTAGTCCACTGGGTCTACAAATACATTGCGCACGGTTTCGTTTAAAGGAAGCGTTACGGTGTAGAACGTTCGTTGGCATCGGTATCAGCGTGCTTAATAGGACCGTTGTCGATTTCGCAACTGAGACCGGAGCACGTGGTACGAATCGCAAACTAGCATCATCGCCTCAAAATACGGCTACCGAAACTCATGCGATTTAATGATAACAGACTTTCCAAGCTGGAATGGCGCGAGATAGAGCGTCAACTCAGAGTGAGAGAGCGGAAAAGTGAATTTGGTGTTGCACAGTTTTGCAAAAAAAGGAAAAGCGATACGATAAATGTTGATGAATGTGATCGAAAACATTCAGTCTTCGAGCCTTCGTTATGCCAAGCGTAGCGCTAAGGCTATTGCTGCTGCTTTGAACTGTGTTCCGTGTATTTGTTCCATTAAGTGAGAAAATGAACGTTCATTGTAACGGTTGAAAAATCATCGAATCAAAGAGAGAAAAAAAACGAAAATATTCAATTTCCGTGGTGAACAAGTGGGAGTTCAAGTTTCTTGAAACATTTTACCATCCCGCGGTGTTTGATGGTTTTTTATTTTGTTGTTTTTAATCGAAAGTCATTTTTGTGGAAAATTATGTTAAACTGTTTTTAGTTGTAGTGATTTGAAATTCAAGCGGTTGAATTTCCGTTCGGAGTTCAATGAGAGTTCTGATAATTTGTGCGGTTCAATTTTTCGTGCAACATTCATTATGTTAGTTCGCGTTAAATTTTTTCTTGCTGAGCCACAAAGATTGGATGGAATCAAAATAAACAGAGACTCTAGCTAAATCCATTGTTCAAACAAATGAAATATGCAACCATCGAATTTAACCGAAATAAACGAACAAAAACAAAACGAGATATTCGATGCGAAAATAAAATGAATAAGCTCACTGCTCACGCTTATCGCTAATATTTATTTGATTTATTCATCTGCATTGATATACACTGTTGTAGAAGCAAACATTGAGTTCGATATATTATACCCCGTGTTCGTTGCGTTAAAATAATATTCCGAGTGAAAATCAAGTGAACTGGCCCAATTTGAAGTTTTACCATTTATAAGAAAAAAAAACAAAAACGATATAAAATGTGTTGCTATCGAGAAACCTCAACTTTATACTAATAAATTGGCATCTCATCCACATTTTCCATCCACATGAGAAACAATAAAGCAAACCTCGTTGCTATTACGTTAACGCATTAATATGGGAATCCATTTAAAATCGATTGCATATGAGTTTACGCAGCAATCTGAAAATCATAATAATTGAACCGCATTTTGAACACTTAATTAGCAGTTAATTATAGTGGCTGGTTTTGTTAACGTGTGTGTTAGACATGTGTTGATGCGTGCGTATTCGTAGTTATTCGCTACATTTGCATGTGATAGGCATACAATAATTCCACATTCAACTTGTTGACTTGCTGAATGTCAAGCTGTGTTAATTTAACCGATGGATTTTGTTGACGTGCATCATGCAAATTGAATTATTTATAACAACAAAATTGTTATTCGGTCAGTGATATTATCATCATTATTATCGTTGTTTTTTTTTTTGCAAACCAACGCAAGTGATTTCGAACATCGATTGATCGAGAAACGGTAAGTGTTCGTTGGATGTCAACTCAACCGAAAACCAATTATCAAAATTTGACCACATAAAAATCACTCAACCGAAACACAAACACAATAAAGTAATTGTGTCGAGTGACAACCAATTTTTTGTTGTTGTTCAATCAATTTCCTCCTCAACTTCCCTTAATATGGTTTTATTGTGAACAACAGGAAGAAGCAACCGACCAAAAATTGATCACATTTTCTCTATAAATAAATGATATTGGAGTTTTCCGTTGTTATTGGAAACGCATGTCTGTGATATTCCACAGGACATGTTGCAATGTTCAGTTCCAAATGTGCTCGGTTTTCTTGTTTCATGTTCAATAAATAACCAGAAAATCACATAAATATAATTTACACATTTTCGATATCATTTCTAATTTATAAAATCGGTGTTTATCGACCAAACTAAGCTTGTGTGTGTGTGTGTCTGTTTTTTTTTGGATCAAATATTAATTTTATCGCAAAAATGTAATCTATTGTGAGTCACTTGTTCTTTTTCTCGCAAAATGAATGATGTTGACCTTCTCTGAAATCGAAAAATGAGTGTTTAGAAAATACAGACCCGAGAATAAATTCATCTGTTTGAACAATTCGTCTGAAAGTTTTCTCATGAAAATCCTATTTTTGGAGCCATTGAAATAACAGTAACATTCACAATGTTTGCTTCACACAGCATGGAATTTCCGTTTGTAGAATAATGGCTCAATGAAACAAAACGATCATGATTGTTTGAACAAATGTAGACAACGAAAAGTCATTTGTTGGCACTAAAATCATGGGTGGTGGAAAAGGTATTTCCTCTGGAATTATATCACCCCGAGCATTTTATTGGAAACGCATACCGAAACTGTGACTTTCTAGCAAGCCAGTAGGTTGATTAATGAAATTTACTTTGACCAACGTTTCAAATAAGGTGTATTGCACTTGACACATGTCTGATAGCGTGCGCCTGTGAATAGATATCCAATATGAGTATTTGACATCTAATTCCTTCACCTGAGTCAATATCGGTGTCCCGTCTATTACACAATCGATAGAGTGTATTGAGTTCATGACAACATTTGCTAGCACTCAACATTTAACGTTGTCATGGAGAAAATGGTTTATGGCTTGCATATCTTTTGTGTTTTGTTTTTTATTTTAACAAATAATAGGGATGAGCTGCATAGTTTCGATATGCTTTTTGAAACATAGTAAATTTGTAATTTATTCTCTTGTTGATTGTTTAAAATCGAAGCGGGTTGGAGTGGTGAATGCATAAAATTAGATACAAAATCAAATATCCACCGAAACACAATGCCAAAATCATTTGGCTGTGAACCGAAAAAATTGAAAGCCATTTTAATCCATGATGAACGATCATTATTATGTTGCATGTCTATTGTAACATAGTTTTCATTTGTGGGCTACAATTTGAGTGGTTGATTCAACTCCTATTACAAGACTATCTAGAAGACTATTGTATCGATTTTCTTGGTTTGATTGTCCCTCAAAATGTTGTGGATTGGTTCCAGACATTGTTGCTCATTTCAACATCCTAATTGAGGTCATTTTCCATACATTAAAACATAAATCGAGATTTTCCAACTATTGTGGATTGTGGCCGTTTGATCGCCCCATTGTTGGTTAGTGTTAAACCAAAATAGATATATTCAAAGCTTGGCATTTGCAATGCGGGTGGAAATGTTTGAGCATGTATTTTACGTTTTTAATCGTTTTCTACAAGTGAAATGGCCTGAATGTATTATATCGTGATGACTTTATATGGATCATTTTCGGTTCAAATTACAAGACCACTTTTATGTTTCATTTGGTTAGAGCATAGCCAAAGGTAGAAATTGTTGAGTCATTTCGTTGTTCGAATGAAGAGAAAAGAAGAAAACAATAACTTTATATTTGGAAGTTGAATAGGTCAAAAGACGCCAAAATGCCATGACAGCCGGACAAATTTCAGCGAGGGTCGTTATAATACAGTCTTTTTTTTACAAATGTTTCAACACATATGTTCGATTTTGCCGACGGCTAATAAATAATCCAATCAAAAAAAAAAAGACCCAGCCGAAATTCATTTTCAGTCTATTTCTCATCTATATTTTTTTTCCAAATAGTAGGTTTTTATTTTTCATTTTGCCAATATTTGCCGCTTACCTTTTCTTGTCCATCATTTTGCTGTTGTTGTGCTGAATGAAAAAAAAAAAACCTCTCGGGTCGTTATTTTATTGCAGAACACATTTGATATTTCCATCTTTGAAACTTTCGAAGGGTTATTGTAGCATGCGGTGATTAGTTGTTAAATTGCTTGATTTATACCTAACAATGATTTCGTTTATGCACTCAAATATGTTTGATTGAAGCATTCTAAAAAGAATTGCCGACATTTTTGGGGCCCATAAAATAGGCAAAATGAAATTTATATCAAAATTTCAAACAAACTAACAAAAAATATCACAATTTAATCTTAATGGGCTGTAGCTAGCTTTGGGCATAGCATTTTCTCTATCATTACGAAACATTAGAAAGTGATTTGTTCCAGCAGATGGTTATAATATATATTTTTTGTTTACGTTTCCTTGTTCGTTTATTTTTTTTTATTTTCCTGAATGGTTTTTAAGCTCTATCAAAGCTTATCGAACCAAAATGTAGTAGCAGAAATATGATGAAAACAAAAATGCGTTTTTTGTTGTTGTATTCATTTCGCAAATAATCTGATATGGAATGCTTTTAATGTTATCAGAAAAAAAAATCCTCTTTTCCGCTGTCATATGACAACCACTCATTTGACAACCACTCATTTCAGTAGATTTAAAGTGTGTATGAAACGTGTAGCTTATTTTTAGCCATTTTATCTGTGACATCTCTTATTCGTAGACCTGTAGTTGCTGTAATATGCTGGGGCGTACATAAAATCATGTAATTCCAAGAACACATCTTCTGTATTTCTGCCTCTCCGTTTATTTACTTAAGCAGTCAAATGCGTCGTCTCTAGTGAGTTTTCCTTTTTTTTACATATATCAAACCTTCTGAGCACCGTTTGATATCACCGTTTAGGATATTCAATGTGCAGAACGTACGATGTACATCGTTTCGTTCAGTTCAATAAATTAATCACAATTACTGCAGACGTTTTTGTATCATATAATGTGGATTTGTGTGTGTGTGTGTGTTTATTCCAAGCCAAAAGCCTTGGAAAAGAAAAAAATATGTTGTTCATTGTTCAGCAAGTATGACAACAAACAGCGTGTACTGATGAACTCTATACGCGCATTGAATTTTCATCTTTTACACCGAAAAGTACACAAACTCATGGAAAAACCGATGCAAATATGTTCGATGCTCTCAATTGTTTTCTCTTCATCGTTTCGGTGTTGTGTTCGCTGGTAAAATATTTGCCATCATGAAAAATTGCGCAAAACTAAGCGTAAAAATAAAGAAGAGAACATGCTAATGTTGAGTTTAATTACAAATTCGTTTGGAAGAAAAAGCTCAAGTAAAAAGTTACTAAATTCCATACAAAATGTATTATGTGTCATGTGACTTGAAGCTATCTTCGTGTATGCAGTGTACATTTTTCTTTTCTATTCTATTTGCATGCGTCGACATCATTGTCGACCGAATAACATGAACATACGCTTTGTAGAGATATTCACCGCATCCAATCCCGCCCACCCTCTTTTTGCGTTCGTTTTCTCTGTTGCGATAAACATAAATACTAAATTTGTTTTCATTTTCCCTTGGTTTGTATAAAAAAAAAAAAAAAAAACTTCAACAACAATGAATAAAAATTGGAAAAGTCTGTGGAAGTTCACATTGAATGTAGAACACAATGAAACTTAAAATAAACAATGTGCGTATGAGATTTTTAGAGCTTCTGAGAGGCTGAAGGTATTTTCTCTTGGAATAAAAAAAAAAAAAAAAAACAGAAACTCAATGAACAAAGAACGAAATAAGCCACAAAAATTAAGACACTCAATCCGCTTCAAGCGTTTTTAATGATAAATTTACATCCATTGACATGCTGATGCACATACAAACATTTGTTACATTATAATGTCTGCCTGTTTTGGTTGCTGGTGTTGTTGTTGTTTCGCATATTGTGTGCGACGCAACCCAAAATTTGAAAGTAAATGCATGTCGTTTGAATACTTTTGTTAGTTAGATTGTATGCGTCTGAATACAATGGATCGCCTTTGTTGATGGTTACCATTAAAATGCGAAGCATATCTAAATCATTTCACAGCTTCAGTATGGCGGCTCCGTCCCCCTGGCGACTGTGATAGCGAAAATCGGCTGAATGGCTGAAATGGATTTCAACGAATTTTCGTTGTTGTTGTTTGCATTTGTGTGTGCTTTTCAGTAAAACGCCTGGGAACGAATTTTTCATTGTTATACTACATTGAAGGGGCTACCCAAAACGACAGCATCTGCCACTTATGGCATTGATATGAACGAACAACTCTAGACAATTTGGTGTAAAATACACATTAAGCTCATCAACATTTCACCATATTTAGCCGTCTTTGTTTTGCCTTGAAAATACAATTTAAATTTTGCACATTATCTGTTTAAACTATAAATCGGTTCAAATATTAAATTATCACGTATAATACCGTAAATTTAAAACGGTATAGTTTAAATGGTCGACGAATGCTGTAGGCATTAAAGTGTTTATGTGGCGCATGTAATAGAGTACGGTCAGTAACAGGTGAATAACAAGCTCAAAAATGTGCGAGATCCTGAATATGAGATGCTATTTTCCTATCCAAACAATCTACAAAACTTTGCTGATGCATTTTATAAGTTTTGTGCAAAACTTTGCAAAATTGTTACGATCTTTATCGTCTCACACTTATTTGCAGGTGTAAAATGATGCTTTTCACGAGTGCCACACTTAATACACCTTGTAGATTGTAGACTATTCCAATTAACACCGACAAAAAATTGCAGCCGTCATTGAAGTTGACGTGCAAATTTGCTTAAAATTCAAAATTCCACATTATCACTGAAAATAAAAACCGAAAAGTCATCAGTTTCAGAGAAGAAGAAAAAAGCTCGTCATGATTGAAATAAAGTGACTACAGCTATTTGCAAGTAAATATTGCAGTAGATGCTTTTTTTCCACGGTTTCATGCTCTCACATCAAAGTTAACTGTGAATTCGCATACGTTGGGAAATTTATTCACGAAAAAAAGCCTCCACATTAAATGTCAACATCAAATTTATTTTACAGCATTTGTGTTTGATAAACAAAAAATGTGTTTTTATTGCTCGCCAAAATGAACGTGCCCACGAATAAATGAAGTAAAGAGAATTATGACGCTTTTGCAGCACATAGATTATGAATCACAATTGGGAACAGTGGTTTTAGATTGAAATTACGCGTCGCCTTCAGGGAGACAGAAACATCGTTGGACACACGACACACTGCTCCACGTGGTGGAATCAGCAAATCATGAACAAAACGCGTCTGTATTTGTATCAAACGCTATTTTTGATGACCAGCAGACGGTAGCGGTCGTTAACATAAAATAGAAACGGTTGGTTGACATTTTACATTACAGAACCACTTGAATGCAGACACACATTCGGTTTATAGACTGAATTTGTCCATAAGGTAAATTTGTACCATTTACCTTTCTATCAAGCCTGATGTTCACATGTATATCGATTTTATTTCGATAAAAATATACACAGGTTTTTTTGAATGAAAAAGGTCAGTTTAAGTGCGAAATTATTTTTTTTTTAGAACCAAAACGAAACACAAGAAAAATTGTGTCTGAGTGGGTTTCATAACATAATCTTAACTTATGCATGAATCAAACGATAATTTGATTGGATAGGTGTAATGTTTCGATAGTCTGGGATGCCAGACGAAAAGTTCAACGTGTTTCGTAATTTCATACAATTCGGAAGATTTTGGCTTATACGCTTGAGACGAAATATAACACGCTGTAATTCAGCTGCGAGTCTATATCCATTGATCGAGATTTCATTGAGTTAGTCCAGCAACGATTAGATCATAATTTATTTAATACGGCAAACAATAATTCCTTTTCATAGGAATACAGATTATTTCTTACGGCTACAGATTATTCATCGGATTTATAATGTGGAAAATATTGTTTATGTTATTTGCACAATGGTGATTAAAGGTATCAAAACTAAGTTTCTTTGTCGTCGGATTAGAAATTGTCGACAATAAACGTGTCTTTGTGTTAGAAGGCTGTGATTGAGGCTATTCACTGATTTCAAATACCGTTCGGTGTCTGGCTCATTTCACATCTTAAAATAGGTACAGAACAATTCTCTTCAGTGAATTTCGTTCATTGTTCAAATTCATAGGCATTGTGTATAAATTCGACGGTATAATTTCACCTGTAACAAAATAAACAACATTATCAATCATTTCTACGCCGATGAACACATTACGCGAATATTTTTATCAACACGTTGTTTTTTTTTGTCGATGCTGCGGTTTGGTGCTGTGATTTTCTATTTTCTGAATCTCTTCAACATTAGAGAGATGAGAAGAAAAAAAAATTTGATGAAAATAACATGTGACGCAAGACAACAACACAAAAAATAAGCTTCAATCACTTGAATATGTTCACATTGTAGATATGTATTATATCCAGATACGAGCAAATGAAATAATAATCACCCATGCAGACAGCGCAGTCAACGAGAAACCAAATCTTCTTGTGGCGAATGAACGACGGATAGCATCTATGCGACACTATGAATGAAGTTCTATTATTATGGCCATGAAAATGACGCATATGGTCTCCCTCATTCAATTACTTCACATCGGGTTCAATCACATCGGTCTCAATGTGCCCCCATTGCAGCAAGGGATCAGCACTACCATAACAATTATTATCATCATTATGCAGCCGCTTGATGCTTTATAATTAGAATCATTGCTGTGGTTGTCACCCATGTGCGTTTTACATGTTGAACAATAATTGACACTTCATTGTGATTTTTTTTCTACTACTTTTCGTAGAATTCCATCAAATTCGACTGAATAAATTCAACAACTCATTCAAAATTGCCCAAGTTTTGAAAGTTTTTGAAGCTTGAATATTTAGTTTGTAGACAAATTTCAATTCAATTATGCAAAAGAAGGAACATCGAACGACTTTAATTTCAACTGTTTGTGTTTCTTGCAAAAAGTCTTGCAGTAATATTTTGTGTTCAGTTTAGTTTTTATAGTTGAACATTTATAATTGGTTGCCATTTGTCAAAACGTTTAAAAATCAGTTTGACAAAATAGTTTCCGAAATTGCTGATGTCAAATGTAGTTTGGTGTTTTCGCCAGTTCACACTCATGTTAAGCATCATTTTTTTTTTCAAATGCTAGCAAAAAACAGAATCGCATGGTTTTGGTGCCGTTCACATTGTACCGTTGAAAGCAAGACTGTTCATAAATTCTAATTAGTAATTGCATACTAAAGAGCCATGCATTTAGTTTTTTGGTGATCAAATTTCGAATTTCTGACAGTTCCAATTGTATTATTCTGTTTCATGTCGGATATTCAATGGCAATTTCAATGTAACAATTGTTTTATGGTGGCGAATGCTTTTCCGCTTAAAGTTCCTCTAGCATTTATGTGAAATACATCACATCATCACATTCGGAATAAATGATTAACATCATCCAAAATTAGAAAAGTATCATCTAAATTCTGAAAATTACCATCTAAAATGAATTTTCTGATCATCTATTTTTGATCATCTATTTATCAAAAATATCATCAAATTCATGAAAAATACCATCCATAGCAGCATATTTAGATGATATTTTTTCCAAAAATAGATGATCATTTTCGACAATTAGATGATATTTTCTTAAAATTTAGATGATAAATTTGCAAATTTTTTATGATAATTTTACTAAATTTTGATGATACTTTTTATGAAAATAGTTGATTAAAAAATTATTCAAAATCAAAACATCTATATTTGGAAAATTGAAAAATTGAACGGACGAAAGTTCATATCATTTGATGAATATAACAACAAGCGCTTTGCTGTTTTTTGGACTAACAATTTGGATAGAAATGCATGGATGGAATCAAAATGCGACTGTCCGCATTTCTTGAACAATTATACATGTAAACATATCGTTGGAATGGCACTTCATGAGAAGTTATGTAAATTGCCGAAAAAAGCACACACAGAAATTTCTCTGGCTCTGCTACATTGTCTTCTATTCTTCTGTAAGCCACTAACACATGCGCAAGAAGGAGAAGTCTTAAATGCGTGCGACTAGAGCACCGTACATTCTTACGATTCCCCTTTTTACGCACGATTGTGAATTTAAATATCGCAGAATGAGTCCTTATCCAACATATCGTTGAACAATCTCTGAGATTTCTGTCCTCTTTCGGACACCCAGTGTCCGTAGTACATATTTTGTATGTAAATGTATCAACTATTTCCATAAAATGTACCATCAAAATTGAGTAATATTATCATCAACAATCGGCCAATTTATCATCTAAATTTTTAAAAAATATCATCTAATTGTCGAAAATGATCATCAATTTTTGGAAAAAATATCATCTATATGTGCTGCTAAAGATGGTATTTTTTGTAAATTTGATGTTATTTTTAAAATATAGATGATATTTTTGATAAAAAGATGATCAAAAATAGATGATCAGAAAATTCATTTTAGATGGTAATTTTCAGAATTTAGATGATACTTTTCTAATTTTGGATGATTCCATTAGAATGAGCCATCACATTCACCCACACACACACACACTATGCGGAATGATGAATTGTACATATTCCACTCACAGCAGAATAGTTGATTACAATTTATTCTGACGCTTTACCATAGCCGTACTCGTTTTACTTTTAACCTAACTCAATATCAAATACGTTTTGCTCGCAAAACGTATGCAAAACATACAAAACTATATTTAGTATCCGTGAATTGAAACAAATGTTGTTAACTTGTTACAATGTGTTGGAGCATGTTTTCGTCACACAAAAAAAACTCGCCAGTGTTTTAACCAGGTGAAGTTAACCTGGTCCAGGTACAGTGCATATTTTTGATGACAACTTTGATACGCTCTAATAAACCTTCATACATCAAAAATGACATTTACGTACATTTTTTGTCTCACTCTCTCTCTCTCTCTCGCTCTCTCGCTTGTGTACTAGCCCACCCACACTGTTTGGCAAACAGTGTTTGCTAATAATTTGATAAATTTTATCTCTCGTTTTGCTGCTAGATCTGGTGAATGACATTCGTTGGAAAACTAAAACAGTCGCAAAATACGCAAAAATTATAAATAAACTAGATGGACATGGAAGCCATTTTAATTGCTTATAATGGATTTGAAATAAATTGATGAAACCATGTTTTAAACAATGCAATGGGATGGAGTGAAAATGTCAGTTTCAGTGCTTTTAGGAGTCGAGCTTTTATTATATATAGCCACAATTGATATACCTCTGGATATTTTATATCTATTTTTGGAACTAAATTCATCAGAATTGTTGGATACACATTCGCATACTTTGCAAAGTTGAAAAAAAAAATATTTTCGTTCAAATAACAAATCTCATATGGAATTCCAAATCTATGCTTATTTAGCAATAAAATTGGATTTATTTTCCCATTTATAGTAGTGATTCAGATTTTCTCTCCCTGTTCTCTGCAGTAGACACATGATAAGTTAAATCATTTCGTTAGCAGTGAAGCTACCGTTTGTACAGCGGCAACAAAATAATATTCGAATGAATAAAAATGAAAAATATTATTCAGAAACTATAAAAACTTTGCCTATTTTGTAGTTTAAATAATTTAAAAATGTGAATTCTACTCGAGTAGCCGCAAAAGTTTCGCCGTAAAATGTTCTATATTTGCTCTTCATCACAATGAATTTAATAAATCAAATCATCTACAAAAACCACATCCACAAAACTGACCCAATTCATAATCCGTTATTTTTCACATTTTGTATTCAGGAACTTGATTTGCAACGAATGGATTTATTTGCTCTGGCATTTGTTTGTTCAGCGAATGTTGGTTAGTCATTTTATATGCTATGTTTATTTTAAATGGGCTCTTTTTTTGTGTGTGGCACGAAAACCAATTATATATTATGATGTGCAGAAACAATAGTTTTGATCCAATCATGTTGCGATGTCATTTTCAAGTGACGGCTGTATTTTATCATATCAAGCGCATTATTTTTCGCATCCAAATAGAATCTATGGTTGTTTTGGCATCGTTGAAATTATTTGCAAATTTTATTTCGCTTTTCACTAGACAACAAATCACTTGAAACAGCTCTAGCTGTGAAAATGATGAAAAAAAAATTGTACGCATATTTGTGCGTTATTTATTCATGCGATTATCACGCAGTAAGCGCAATAAAATCTGTTACAACGGCTTAAAACACACAACATAACCATAATAATAACAATTGTGAAAACATTTGTTGTCGGCCTATGGAACGGAGGCAACAAATTTAACAAATTTGTCATCATATCGGATCAGCTGTCGGCGCCCGCTTCCTTTAACAACTCATTTTGTACAATGCCAAATGTCAAAATGAGCTATTTTCTAAACGAAAATCTCATGTCGCTTAATACATTTTCAAGAGCCTTTCTTTTGCAGCTTTGCGCTTCAGCTAAAGTACAACCGAAAATATTTGATTACAACTGCAGGCACTGGCATTTATTTTTGGGGCCTGAGTGTATTTGTGTCAAAAGATCCCATTGTGTTGAGCTTTTATTATTGAATGTGCACAAGTTTCTTCATTTTCTCGTATTTTTTTCTCGCTTCGCATTTGACAGCACACGATGGCAAGAATAATTTAATGCTTTTTCTTCTATTATGCAAATGATATTTATGGTGTTGAAAATAGGCCTTCATCTCTCTCTCTCTATTCGATCACAGCTATGCGGAAAATACAACCATTTCAAGTGTAAGAGAATTACATCTTTAACACCCTCGCTTCGCACTCACTTCAACAAATCAACTATTCGAGACACAATGACACCCTTATCATCTTATCAAAGTACTTGAATTGCCAGATGCATAACACGATCCCATGAAATACTCGGAACATATTTTCCGCATAGGTGTAATTGCTATGTAGTACTCGCTTTCATCTTTCTCATGTAAAAATGCGTTTATTCTTCGTAAGAAAATATTTTATCAAATCACTTGAATGGGAGTGGCATAGATGATCTTCAACACTAGCAGTCAGGTGATACACTTTCATATCCTGATGTTATGCAAGTTATGCGCGCATAGTTAAAATTCATGACTGAATAATACAACCATATCACAATAGCAATGGAATTTAGCTATTCAGCAAATAAATTTCATTGTGACATTTGTTTGATTTGACTTGATGCCGTGGACTGGCCGCATTTCCAAGGGAATTCCGGTGAATAGTAACTTTTTATTTTCATCTGTATTTTTCGGTGTTCGGTGTACTGTTCGCTGTGGTGTATGATAAGTAAAGTGGCAGTCGACGTTTTGTCTGATGTAATGGAGACATATTTATTGACTTGCAGACTCTTTAGGTTACGAAGCTTTTTCATACTTTGTTTTTATTTTGGATATTATGTTCATTTTATTTTTGCGTCGAGACTAACAGTTGAAAGATGGCTCCATTGATAAATACATTTATTCTTATTTCTATTGTGTTTTTTTTGTGTGTGAGTGTTTTTTTGTATGTTTTTTTATGCTTGATGTTTTTACTGAAATATGGATAAATCATTTGAAGGTCACCGTTCTTTTTGAATATCTCGTTTGCTTACAAACACTTCGACCGACAAACAACTGTGGTTGGGTGAAGCAACTTTGGTCAGTGGCTCATTTATTTCAATCTTCTATTCATTTGTTTCAATCTATTTGTCTACATTTTGGTTTCTGCATGCAGCTACTTCATTCAGAAAAAAAAACAGAAATAACAAAATTTAAATAGTGAAACAAGTTGTAGCCTTATCAATATTTGTTTGATGAATTGGCGGAAATTGTATGCGCGTTTTTGCATATGAAAACTTGCTCTCGAATTTATTGGTAATTCAACCACAAAATTTTGCTGACGTTCGAAAATCAGTGAATGTATTTTACTGCGAATTAGATGCGCGTCAGCGTTAGCAACTAACGTTAGCTACTAATATGTAGCGTCAACCGATGCTAGAGTGTGATGCGATAGAGAGTCGATGAAATGAATGTGAATGTGTGAGTATACGCGTCCTTTACTCTTTGTTCTCGACCACACTCTACAGCGGCCATTTTGTACCGCTCAGTTTAACTGCTGTGGCTCTCTGTCGCACCACAATCGAGCGTCGGGTGACGCTAACGCGCGACCAATTCGTCAGTAAAATACATTCTCTGTCGAAAATAATACGTTGAGCACGAACATTACAAATAAATGGTGGTTTGAGTTTACAAAATGCGATTCAGAGTGAATAAAAGGTTTATTGGTTGGAATTCTAAGAAATTGTATTTTCAAAATTTGATACACTTTGAAGAGGCCGAATGATTTATTACACTTTGCCAATCATTTCATTCAAACACGTCAAATAAATGTACCAATCTGGCTGTATCTGAAAACTCATTTTAACAGAAAAAGAAAAATGAAAAAAAAGATCAATCAAAATCATTGCGCACAAAAGTTCACATCGTGATTCGATTTTCTTCCAAAAATCGATTGTGAGCACGTTTTATTTACAACACCCGCCCAAAATTCCGGGTGTATTAAGAAAACCATTGACAGAAGAATTTCCACGCACTCAACCAATGTTTTTGCACCGACATTTCTCTGTAAACAACACTGTTGCTGTTTGTCTTTTTACATTGAAAATTACAAACTAGTTGGGTAAAATTGTTGTTTGAGACGTGTTTCTTGTCACTTGTGTTACAAATTTATTCGTGCATTACATGAAAACCATAATTTCATTAAATCTCAAAAGTTTTTGTACCACTTGACTACTCATCGTCACTCATTAACTTCATATTCAAGTGTAAGGCAAAAGCGCGTCCATACGAAGCGCACACTGAAAGCTAAGTTGGTTTTTTTGCCATTTGAATAAAAAAGTTTTGCTCATTCGAGTAAAAAGTGTGATGATGTTTGGTCGGAGCTGTACTGCTACGGTGACAACACGACAACACGCGAAAGGAATAGTCACCGAGCAAAAGGAAAATAAGAGATTGAGAATGCTTGAACTAGCTGAAAATTTGTTTTCGCATAATTATTCGGATATCATGCCCAAAGATGTGTATTCTCTTTTCTCTGTACGTGTATTCTTGCTTGGCAGAGACTCACGTATTTCCAATGAAAAATTGCATTTTCCTCTGGTGGTGTATGTGACGTAAGCGTTGGTCCAACCATCTTCGTAGTGTCGGATAAAAAAAGAGATTACATTTCATGATGTCATTACAGTGCTGAATGAAAAGAAGAACAAGAAATAGTTCTTCAAAGAAGCACGAGCTAAAAGCAAATTATTTATGTTAAAGTACCAATATTATAACTTTTTTCTTTCTTGTGCGTCATGATGTACAGTGTACACCAGACTCGATTGCAAAGCACACAGACGATCGCCGTAACGACCATTTTACCAGATTTGATGACGCTTTTCTCCATCATTTCTCTCTCACGCTCACCAAAATACTGGTAAAATACTACATTTTTTGGGTTTCGTTTTTCTTCGAAATATTATGCGCACTATCAACAAGGAAAAATTCATAAAATGAACGAAAGAACGAAATTTTATTTCTTCAAAAACATACATTCAAAATGTAGTTTTTTTTTCGAACCACTTCATGATGCTGAAAATGAACGCACGACAGAGAGCAAACGAGTAAAAACATGCTGGATCATTTTGTATATATATTGACATGTTCTGAGAAAAGTCTGACATTTTAACTCCTTTCCGTTCTTATCATATCTCCGGTTCCTCCGATTTCCCCTTCGCTTGCTTTTGATTTCTCGTTTCGATTGATTTTCAGTCTTCTCTTAGTTTCATCTTACGCAGTTTTATCTCGCAGTACGACCTCCCAAAGCACAAACATTGCACTGCAATTCAATGAATAAAATATGATGCAATATTTCATATTGAAATGAACTATCTATATCGTTTTCGTTTGGGGTTGTTTTCGTGGAAATAAAGAGTAGACAAATTTTGTACATTTCCGCATTTTGACCCATTTAAGAAACAAACAATTTGGTTAAATTGTCGACTTGTAAGCGTTCAAGTGATTGTCCAAGAAAACAACAAGTCCACGCGTCACAGTGATGTTACCATTTATTATTATCAAATTGTTACGATGGAAATTAAATAAATAACAATGACAAAAATTCCAATGCCAAGCATCGTTGAGCTTGAATTAGTTATTTTTGCCAATACAACTGTTCATGTGAAACGATTCATCAATGTCAAATGCAAAAATATGTTACGATAAGAACGGCAGAGACAACAAATGACGAAAGCATCATAATTTCCGGTGAAAAGCGTAAGCTTGAAATGTAGATAACTAATAATCATTGTTTCGTTTGATGTCAACCGTATGAGAATCGACGAAAACTTAACAACATAAAAGCAGAAAAAGAAAAAAAAATACATGAGCCGAAAGCAGCCATTATTTTCGTTCAAAACGAATTTCAGTTCGTTTCTCTCTTTTTTTTCCTACGCTCATGTTCTTTTCGGCAATTTATTCGATGAAAAGGCACAAAGAGAACCTAATCGGAAGCATGTTCAACTGAACGAACCACTTTCTCGATATACCATATTTAATTTAGCAATGTAAACGTCGTTCAAACATGACTTTGACAAGCAGTCTACATTCCGACCATCTAATTACTTCAACGGTGGAGCATTCATTGAAAAGCAAATATTTGTTAGAATATTGAAGCTATTTTGAGCGCTTTCACAGTTTCGTTGGCTCGTACGAGCGAGTGTGTGCCTGTGTGTGTGCGCTTATATGGAGATGTGCGTATGTAATGTGTATGATGTTGCCATAAACTCATCCAATCGTTACGTTCATTTCATGGGAACTGCGCTCACTTTACCAAATAGATTGCATAGTTTGATTGTCACCGGTTTTGATATAGAGATAGAGCACTCCTTTTTGCCAATCATATTATTCTGACATGTATGGGGCAAACAAAAGAAGCAAATCGAAGAAGTGAAAATCCAATATAAAAGGGAGAGAGAGAGATTACGCATAAAAGTGTGTGATGGTCGATGTCCTCGACAAATGCGCTCATTGTAACACACGATATATTATTGTCTAGTTACTCAAGTGTTCATTGTTACAATCTCCATTTCGCAACGCAATGCGACAGCTATTGATGTAACCGAAATTCAGAAAACTACCAGACTGCATAACACTGGGAAGCCCAGCCAACGCGTCAATATAAAAAAAACGAAAATGGAATTTACTTAGCAGAATCGGAACCCCTGAACAGTCTACAAATCTTCTGATTCAATATAATTTGTAAATATAACGCATTCGCACATCCCATATTCCATCACCAATTATTTTTCTTTCACACGAATTCATTTTCGATTTGGAAGAAAAACACTTTGAGTGGGAGTGCACGTGGCCTCTTCAAGCCTGATGTGATGAATCGATATAACCCCGAACCTGCGAAAACAAAATGATTCAATGCATATTCATATCTATGTTCCCCATTCACATTTAGATAGTTACAGTTACAGCCACAATCATACTCTCATTCTCTTTTCAATTCGTCGGGTTTCCTTTTCAACTCTCAACCAGCAGCTTCGAAATGGTAAAACTTCGTTATGGATTCGTTTTCATTGATCGATTTTATGTTTGCAATCGAATTAACACAATCCAATCCAAACGAAGACCAATGTAAAAATACGTCTAAAAAATAGCTGACTCAGCGGTCGCACGGAAGTTTTGATATCGGAACACAGCACCACATTAGTAGCATACAAAATTAACGGCGTCTTAAGGGCTCCAAAAATATCTTTCGTTTAGGACGAGAGCCACATGAATAATTGATTAAACTAATAAGCAAACGAAGATACGTCTAAAAAGCTTGAGTAAAAACAAAAAACAACAAGACGATTGGGCGGAACCGAAAATTTTGATAATGACAGATTTCCCTAGCATAACATTTTCGGAATGGAAAAACTATGACGACATTTTCACGTGAACGTTGCTCATTATTTGGAGGATTTGCATCACTGTGTGTGAATGAGTTTCATTTTGGAAATACCATCTTTTTCACATCATATTCAACAAAGATTTTTCCATTCACACACTTGTCATGATTCCAGCATGGATTTTATTCTGGGATTTTCAAAGCGAAAAATCATAGTTTCTCTGAGAATTTTACCTTTTGAAAATGTTCGATGACAAAAAGGTTTGCACACCCTTTATGTGTATTTGAGATACACAACCCAGAAACTCGAGACAGTCTGCTAAATGAAAATGAACATTGAGTTTGAACCTGGCCATTACTACACAATTCGCAGTGCTTCGTTACAATCGCTTTTATGCTTGATGGCATTAAATAGAGCATAAAAGGCAAAAGATGGTTTCAACTATCAAAGAGTGCCGAGTAACAAAGAAATGACAACTCTTTGCCGACATATTACATTTACTATAGTAAATGTCATAACGGTTCAATCTTGGTTCAATCGTACCGTATTCTCATGGGTATTATTCATTCGGCACCTTTTCAATATTACTTGCGTTTCCCTCTTTCTTTTTTTTTTAATACGAGGAAAAACTAAAAACAAAAGCAAATTTGTGTCATTCAAAAAAGTGATGAAACAAAAGAACGAAAGAATGTTTCGGAAATGGATTTAAAGGTTGATATAAATGAAAACCTTTTACCTGATACCAACGGTGCCGAATGATCGACTGAGATGAAAGAACCGACCGAGTGGAAACAGACACTGAGAATACATTTGTACGCGCAGTTGTTTGTATCGTTCATTATTTGAAACGATATCATACGCATATGAGTGACAGTGAAAGATGCCGAATTGTCGCACCCATTTAACTTTCTTGATATTTTGTTTTTAGGTTGATTTTTTTTTGTTCATCTCAGAATTGAACTTACTTTCCCGTGCGATTATTGAAAACACTTTATATATTTCCAGAGGAGGAGAGAATAAAATATATGCTCATAAAAGAGAAACAAGACAGACAGAACAAAAAAAATAGCAGGTAGACTTTTTCAAACACCTCGAACACTTGCATATTCACAAAGACAACACCAAGTCGTTAGAAGTGAATTTATTTTGGCTTTGTTCATATTTGAAAAAAAAAGAAACAGCGGTTCCCATATACCTTTTTTCATATCGAAAACTTTACGTACGTCAAAAGTAATTTATTTTCACACTTTTTTTTCGCCTGTTGCCACATTTTGTTGTATTAGGTTTGATAAAAATGAAGAAAAACGACGTATATAGCTCGAGAAGCCTACAGCTATTGTTTTTTCTAGTAAATTACCAATGTGCACGTGTGTAAATGTGTGCGCATTTCATTTTGTCAACGGAGTAATGTGTAAACGAATGTTAGCTGAACAACATACACACGCATCAAAATCAATAGCACTTACCTGACTAAAGTAAAAATGAAATGGTAAGGATGAGATAAAGCGAGAAGAAAAAGCGGTGACGGTAAAATGTGCGGTGCAGAAGATAAATGCTACATCGAATGTTGAATGTAATTGAAAAGCGGGCGACATTAAGAGTCTTAATACGTGATGTGAAGCTATGGAATGCATTCGGGCTGGAAGCGAATAAAATGAATTGGAGAAAAGAACGCATAAACATGTGTAACAAACCGCAAGCTACACACATCAGCTCCAATCGATATGTCTTCCATCCAGTTGACTCAATGGTCTCAGTTCGAAATTATTTTTGGGGTGAAACATTTTTTCCGGTTTTATCGACCATCAACGTGTAATTATACTGAACTTAGAATTTGATTGCTTCAGTCATATATTTGGATTTGGATTCCATTCACGCCAACAAAGCGGAGATTTTTCGTCACGTTTCGATAATTTGTATTTGCATCGCTATTCGTTTGCTTCAAGCTTACGTTCACATCGAACGAAAATTCATAAGTAATTTACAAGTCAATCCAGTTGGTGGCTACTGTGTTCTCTCAATCAAATCTAGACATGTGGGCATTTCTAACAGCATGTGAATTATTCCATCGAAATACAAACACAAGTGATAATTATATTAGTTTGTGCCGTCCCTCGTTTTTGTAAACAGTCACATTTGTTTTCCATCGGTGTTAGACGAGATTTATTATTCAGGGTAATGCTCGTTTGAATCAATCGACAGATAGAGAGAGAAGGGGGGCAGGGAGAGCGAGGGAGTAAAAGTGGGGGAATTGAATTTCTGTTCATTCAAAAAACAAGTATTTTTCCATCAAATAACGCAAATATATATTTTCGCAAAAAATAAATTGTGTTTCAATTCAAACACGTTCGAACGATGCCCTTGAATGGATCCATTATAAATCGCCCAAGAATCTAGATTCCATGATGGGATTTCCATCACAAATCTGTCCACGATTCACGCAAAATGAATTTTTAATAACGAACAACGAACAAAAATAAATAATCAAACATTTTAAAAAGATTTAAAAATATTCTCATCACGATAAATTTGGTTTTTTTTTGCACTTGAAAAGCTTTTATGCGATTTATATAAAATGCAAACTGTGAAAAATAATAAACTTAAGTAAATAAAATTGAACCCTCTGGCACAATTGAATCGTTATCAAAACACCAATAATCTAATATCGATTGAACTGAAGCATTTCATTTGATATTAAATGTCAATGCATATCAAAAAAGAGCGAAAATATACACACAACAATTTACATGATTTTTCTCTTCGATATGTAAACGTGTGTGATATTGAACATAAAAAAAACGCGAATGACTGCTATAAAAGCAACAGCACCGAAGGGAAGGCTTCAACAGAATCACAAACTGAAACCACAGAAAATGTTATAACATTCAAAAGATACGATGACTTTTGGCAGAAATTATGCAAAAATCTCTGGTACATTTGAATTGGAGACAGCAAAAAAAAAATTCGCTTCGATGAGAACGGTTGAACGAGATAAAGACTGTCCCTGATACAAGCGGTTAATATGGCTCAGACCAAAAATTGATTAAACATGAAACTTGAAATGCAGAGCATGAAATTTACACCTCTTACGATTATACCCACGAAATGTGCAAAGATTATTGAAAAATATCCAACCAAGAAATTTTCAAACTCCTAAGCTTCCTTAGCACCTAGTTTATTTCAGTTTTGCTTTGTGGGTGGTATCTCTGGATAGCATCTGCACAATCTAATTTGTATGGCTTATTTACTTATTAAATTTTATTTAATTTGATTTTGACAGGTTCTGTAGACGCACCAGAAGAACAAATTCACCGAAAAAAAAATGTTATTCAAATTATGACGCATACATATTTTGCTCACAGGCTATTTTTCATAATTTGACTTTTGCCATGTTGACCTACTATTTTTCGTGAAAGAACATACTATCACGTTGGACTGTCACTGAGTCTCAGTGGAAATGAGACTTCAAATTACATAGAAACGAAGTGACAGTCCAAAAATGATATAACTTTGAAACACTGTTCTTTGCAAATGGTTTTATTTCAATATCTGTACAATTATACAGTCATACAATTTACTAGCAATTGACCCATCGTCCAATTATTTTAGTGAAAACAAGTTCAACATTTTCGCAGAAAAACTACCCATGGTGATATCATATACAGATTTAATTTAAGTTTGTTTGCATTTGAATTTGAGATGTTGAAAAAGCAAAGAAAAAATCCGAATCAAAGGCGATGATTGCATTCATTTTCGTTAGCTTTGAAAAGGATAATTTCAAAATGTTGCTCGAATGTGGCATTCATCTGGTGCTTGCACTGGAAATGCTGCTATAATGCAAAGTGTTGGATGAAATGGCTTGAGTCATCATTCTCTTGCAAGTCCTTAAGTAGGTCAAATAGCGATTTCTGTAAAATCGTTTTCGATTTATACGACACAATCTTTCATTCACCCACAGAACCAAATTATACACCACATTATGCGAATGATAATTTCAAAGAAAAACTTTGAACCCAAAAATAGCCGCACGTTTCATTCGCTTCAATTCAACCAAATAAAAAAAAAGGAGCAGCAACTTGCTATTTTATGTATTTATTCACTGTTAACACCATTTTATTTGTGCTAACGCGCTTTTTATGGTGATCACAAATGTTGTATTGTTCTCCGTTGAAAACAAACAAACACACACACACACACACACACAACACGAAACAATTACTTTCCGCCTCGTAATTCAATAAGCATTCAACACTAACAGTTCAAACTGTTTGCAAATTGGAAATGGAAATATTGCACGTTCGTATCGATGTTGTGCATGTTCTTTTTCGTTTTTTTTGCGGTGTTAAAATTACGCATTTTACAAACGTGAAATACATTTTGTGGATTGAGTCTATAAATATACGAGCGATTTGCATGAAATGAACAGTTGTTTAAAATATTTTGAACTTGACTATACAAATTTTTTGAACGTTGAAAATTTGTTGGCGATAGACGCTAAGTGGTGATAAAAAATGGAAATTTGTTGTTTGCCAGAGACGAAGTTCGGTCAGAAATTTCGTGTGGCAAAGATTCAAAAGAACTGGACCGCAGTTGTTTGCACAGTAAATCGTGATGTGCCGTTGAGTATTTTAGATTTAAATGATGATTGCCTTGAGGTGATTTTTATGAATTTCAATCTCAGGCAATTGTTCAATGTGATCGTCAGTCATGCACGTTTTTTGACTGCGTGTCGTCGAGTGTTTACAAAAAAATACAAACAAAAAGAAATCACCATTTCGGTTGTACAAACAAACCAATTCAAATATCCAGAGGTTTTAAGTGTTTTAGGTGATGCCATGCCATTTTTACGCGTCACTTATGAACGCTTCACTGTCGGTGACCAATTTAACCAGCAAATTCATGACGCCATCATGCACCACTGTAGTGAAACTTTGATTGAAGCAACTTTTAATCACATTCCAACCACGATACGAACCAACACAGTATTTCGGCAACTGCAAAAGCTAAACTTTAACCAAGGTTGTGTTGGGCATACAACGTCCGAATTTAACAAGTGGTTTCCAAAACTTTGCAGTTTACAATTTTTCTTCAGCAAAACTATCAACACCAAATGCATCGAACACACATTTCCGAATTTGCTACATTTTACCAGCGCACATCACAATTTCACATTTCACAATCTTCGAATATTCCTTGACCTTAATCCACAGCTGCACACATTTATAATTTATAGCCATGATCGCAAACTCATTAGTCAATTGGATGCGTACACACGATTGAAATTTAAATCATTAACCACCAAATTCGAAACATATCCATGCTATTTCTCATTCGATACTGATTGAAAGTGGTCGACCAAAACTGGGCCACTCGTACACATTTTAATTAAGCAAATTGATGTATATTAAATGAATTTAATAAAACACATCAATATGATACAAAATTAATGAATTATTCGAATGTGTTCAATTTTTTTTTTTTGCAAATGTATTACGTGCGATAATATCAATCGAAAACAAGACAAACCGAAACAATGGAAAAGGCTTTTCGTTTGCTAGTTAATTAAATGCAGTGATTTTGCATTTTACATTTGTATGACAATAATTGTGTTTATTTTGACATTCGATGCAGTAAATTTACAGCCGAACACCGAATATCATTGGAGGAAGTTATCAGTTTTGGACAAAAGTTTAAATTGACAATTCAATGATAAATTGAATATTATTTTAAATGTGTCTTTTGTGTGTGTGCGTTGTTTATTGTTCGTTTGAAACCAATTAAAATGTGATATTCCAAAATAGAATATTAATTTAATGGAGTACACTGAAAATGGAAATATTCTTTAATACGTGCTGGAATACACTAGAAATAACATTTGCTCGTGTTCGGTTGCTCTGCGTCTATCGTGGACGTCCATGAGGTTGTTATTTAGGAAAACAAGCATTTACACACAATACCAAATGAGGGAATATGAAATTCAGTTGGGATTATTTCAATTAAAATGAATTGGTGGAATGAAATAAACTCGATGAAGAAGTAAATGCAGAGAAACGAGATGAAATGAGAAAAAGATTTCGACTAAAAAGTCCAATGAATTATGGTCAAATGGGGATGGGGTGCACAGACAACACGCAAAAACATTCAACAATATGCCGCACACAAAAATGAAGAAAACTTTTTTTTTGCACAGATTGAATTTTCAAAATATTCTCCCCCTTTCTTTGTCTGCGGCCATTGTTGTTATCGAGGTTGTTGCTATTTAAGCTGTTGTTGGTGGTTGTTAAACCTCAACAGGCCATAAACAGGAAAGTTTATTGTTGTTGTGCGAATTTTATAAGAATGATATACCGCAATCTTTGAGCACAACAATCAATTTATTTATTTTCTAACATCGTATCGTAAGTAATATTAAGCGTAAATCCAATCAACGTTCTTGGCCCACGGCAAAGTAAAAATTCACTACGTCTAACTCGTGTGGTTACGTTCTTTCTCCAGAGGGAATCAAGGGGAGCGCAAGCACATTGTAGATTCAAGACGATAAAGTGAAAAAAAAAAAAATAAGAAAACAGCAAATGTGCAACATTACATGTTCTGAGTGTGGGACAACTCCATTGTTACGCCTGAAATTTTATGTCATCAAATTATGTTTGCTTCATTATGTAATGAACATGGCTTGTAATTACAGTAATCACCTATTATGAATCCGTCCAATAAATTCTTGTGAATTGAACCACACTGAAAATCACTGAGTACTGAATCTACGCTACGGATTTATCCGTAGATTAACTTGCCTGTTGAGTGTCGTCTTACGTTAATATTATGTAATACTTTTTGATTTTACCGTAGCCATTGTTATTTCTTTGTTGCTGTTGCTTGAAACTCGAGTACATTTACCCATTAACCGATTTACTATCAATGGAAAAATGAGACTGTAACAGGTGATGTATTAAGTTGTTAAATTGTGTTACAATGTGCACGGAAATGAATTCAAAAGAAATTGAAACTTCTAAAATTGTGAAACGGAGGCCAACGTAAATTGAGTGAGAATGCGTGTGGCAACATTATGATGAGCGTACGTGAGCGTTTCAGTCGAAAGCACAAAATGGTTTTTATGTGACTAAATCATAAGTTGGAGAGGGGAGAAAAAAAAATGAAAGAACCCAAACAATTATGATAAAAACAAGACTCGAATCTAAATGTCTTTTTTTTTGTTCAATTGGCTTTCTCCGGAAAATTCGTGCAATGTTTGGATGCTAGACATTATTACCTGGGTGAAAAATGTTCTTTGAAATGTATTTTATTCTTCATTAAATATCTAAGCCGTGGGTAATTGAAAACCAACAAAATGGCTGCTGAAATTCAAACAAGATAGACCCCAAATTGTTCATATAAAATCCTTCAAGTGTTTTTTTTTCTATGAAGATAATTTTTGGTTTGCTGCAAAACATTGCAAACAAAAGGCACACAACCATAATAATCAATGCCAGAACAAAGAAAAAAGAAACGAAAAACCGCCGTCTAATTCATTTGTCTCGTATTTGTTTTTCTGTGACGAAATGAAAGAAAAACAGATGTGTTTTTTAATGAAAAAGTTTCGCTTTGGCTGTAGCATTGTGGTTTTTTCACTGTCGCTTTGCTATAAAATTTGAAGAGCATTTGGTCTGCGCTGTAGCTCTGTTGCCTCTATACGTGTAAACGTTCTGTGTGGCATTTGAGAAGCATGAATCTAATTGCGAATTGAACTAAGGTGGCATTTTACTTTTATGCCATGGTATTGTTCCGTGAATGCTTTTTGTATGCTTGTGAGCTACTTTTCAAGCATCGTCAATTCGTATTCATCAGGCAAACACCGAACATAGGATCTCGACACGCATTGTCGACCTATTTATTATGGTAATCGAACGATTCGGTTGTTGCTCCTCTCCGAGGCACATTGCGTACATGCTAACGCTGTTTCATGACAAAGCACCATTTACACGCGCCTGGAATGTTTAATATCGAAAATTGCTTGTATCAAAATAGAAAATGGTTTAATTTGTCATTTGTCGTGTTGTTTCATGGCATCTTTGATTTTTGCATTCGAACATTGAATATTTGGCGAATTTCCAACGAGCATCTGAATGAGCAACAGAAATATTTTCATTTGAAATCAAAATATGTAAATGACTAAGTGGATGCTTTGAATATTATAATACATACGCTACTTATGATATAAATTAGTATTGCATTTGGGGAATTGTAATTCGAATCGGGCTTTATTATGTGAAAAAGCATTTGAACTTTGAAGATTTCTCATGTTTTCCATGTCACGATTCTATTATTAATTATGTTGAAAAAGTCACATTACATCAAATTACAGTGCGATATCGTTAAATCATACGATTTAGATTCGAAAAGGCGAAATTATCATTCTTTTGATTGTTGTTTAATTCTTGACACTTCAAATATTTATCTTTGAAAAAATATATACAGAAATGATATAAAATGATATGACAGGAAGAAAAATGCGTAATTTACGCGACCCACGAATGGTAATGAAGTTGCTTGAATTTTCAATTTTGAACCAAACAAGTTGGCGATAACAATGAGATACAATTTTAAAATCGCAAATGAAATTCGCTTTCATCTCTAATCCCCCCCCCCCTTCTCTCACTCTCTCTCTCGCTCTCTCTGGTCTGTACAAACCTCGGCTCTTCATCGGTGTTATTGTGAGATTTGCATTTGGTGCTCGCTAAATATATATTAAACTTGAAGATGTTCTCCTTTGTGGCGTTCTCATTCACAGTGCTTTCGCATATGTACACAAATACACGAGGCAAAAATAAACCATGACTAACGCAGATGGTCAAATGGCATGAAGGAAACCATAAAGACGATGTTAAAGTCGATGTTAAAGTTCATCAACGATATGAACTCTGACTTCACCCATGGGATCGATACAATTTTCTCAGTATAAAGAAGCAAAAAGGTAATTTCAGTGTTGTTTGTTAAAGCGTGTGTGTGTGCATGCAACGGCGACTGTAGTTTGTGATAAAACGCCACGTCCTACACA
Source organism: Aphidoletes aphidimyza (assembly GCA_030463065.1). NCBI lineage: Eukaryota > Metazoa > Arthropoda > Insecta > Diptera > Cecidomyiidae > Aphidoletes > Aphidoletes aphidimyza. Next base: position 19,140,915 of record CM059999.1, read on the forward strand.
CACACACGCGCGCCACGAAACTCTATCCACATGAGAATAATCGCAAATGATATTGGTAAATTGGGTAAACAGCAAACGTACCGATGCCAAATAAAATCGTAAATAGAAAAAAGAAATGCGACAGAATGAGAACGAGAATGAGTAGAAATTATTGCATCAAATTACATCGTAATGAAGTAATTCAAATTGCATTTGACCCCATTTGCTGCCATATTCAATTTCAACGTAAATAAATCTATTTTGTTCATTAATTTTCGGTCTAAATTCAATACAATGGACGGTCATTTGACTGAATTGAGCTTTTTCTAGCGCTGTTGAATTCAACATTGTCTTCATTAATGACAACAAACAAACCATTTGTTAGTCTCCGGTCTCTGTCTTTATGTGAAATTCCATAGAATCTAATAGCCTTATTATTTGCAGAAGTTTCTCTTGTGTGTGTGTGTGTGTGGTTTTTTTGTATGTTCGCCTTTGCGAAGTATTTGGACGGTATTTTATGTCCTTTCTAAAGAAAAAAAAATAATTTAGAAGCCATTTTGTTCATTCGAATAAACACTTTGAAATTAAGGTAGTTAAACTCAACGTTGATGCCGTTTCGCAAACAGTCATTTAATTTTTATTAATGCTCTTTAATTTGAGCCTTCATGATGGGCGCTCTCATTTTGGTTTGGTTCGCGCGTACGTTCGCATGCGACCAAAACCATGACAGTTCTGCTGCAGTTAACACAATTACCATTCAATTTACACATTGTCGTTTTTTTGCATTGCATTGTTCATATTCGGTTCAAGCTTTATTGTTTGTTTTGTCGTGTCTTTGCCGGAAAGGTCAAACTACAATGTAAAATGTTACTCCGATTCCATTAATGGACATGAAAATATTGTCTCTCAACCTCCCATTTGCTGGCAGCCAACGATTTTACAAAGATGAGGAAAAAAAAACCAAATTATTCCAAGTGAAAATTAAATTCAATTTAAATTAGAGATGAACAGCGAATAATTTTGTGAAAATGTGATGATAAGCGTTGGTTTCTTTTTCGAGTTTTTCATTCGCTGCGGGTTTTTATTCGAACGTACGAAGGACGCAATTGCGATGGCAAAAACAGATTTTCACCAAACAATGGAACTCTGTTACCGCTTCGAACTGTTTTTTTCTCAACTGTTTTTTTATTCTTCGAATTTTTTGTTTTTGCTTGCAAATAGTGATTTTTTCGCATTGCATGTTGCGGGTACTCGTTCGCCTGTTCAATGCGTATCAACATAATGTTGAGTATATTTTTTGAACAGTCATTTGAACTTCTGTTTTTTTTCTAAAATATCAAAGCGGATGCCCGATGCTGAACGCCATAACCATTCGTTACGCGTAATCATTTACATGTTATGTTCATGAAACCAACGTAGCGTAGATAATGGAGACTGAAATGCCGAAATTCCGTTTCTACAGATTCTGTTCATATCTATTGCTTGACCGCATTCAATTATTTGCAGCCCTTCTTAGCCTTATATCATATTACCCCATAAAATGCAAATATCTTCCGAAGAAAGAAAAAAAACAAACCACCACAAAAGCCCATGTTCATTCAATACCCACCTTTTTAGTTACATAAAAATACCAAAGTGAGGTTCATCCCATTCAAAGTGGATTTTGTTCGCCTCTCTTGCAAACCCTTTGAAATAGTATTTTTGATTCATTTTTTTTATTTCATTTTTTTTCCACCACTTTTTCTATGTTTCTTATCCATATGTTGTGTGCGCTTCCATGAGTTTTAGCAATAGGAATTTGCTTTTGAAATAAACTGATATGAACTATGCATAGGCTAAGGTTAGCTACCTATCGCTTTTGCTCTTTAAAAAAAAAGCTAATCGAATAAAGTGATTTCCATTCGGGTGTGTTTTTTTTCTCCACCTGGTATCAAAATGTAAAAATGTTTGGTGCAAAATGTTTCGCGCCTTTGGCTTCTCTGAACGACACGAAAGGACGAATATCACGCTCATGAATGTGAATATAAGGTGTTTTGGTATGCACGACATGGTTGTTATAGTTTTTGCTCTCACCTCTTTCATTTCCCGTAAGAATCGAATCAAACCTATTTTATAGCTACATACATTTCTTTTTTTCGTATGTTGCACATCCGATGGCAATGATTTTGCTCTCCGGTGTGCATAATACATTTCGAATCGGTGGAACAGGTGCTGTCACATTCAAAGCGAATATGATAGAGAGCAATCTGTTTTCAATCGTGATTCTCAAATCAAAGTGGTGCAAAATATTATATTTTTTTGAACCTGATGGCTTTATATTTATGGTTCTCACAACCGGATAAAAGCAATATCGCCACCAAAATGGATATCACTTTAGCCTGCATAGTGTATATCAAACAGCGAAAAGCAAACATTGATCAATCTAATGCGCAAAATGCATGCAATTTTCAAACAACGTCATTTCATTGGTTTTGTCCAAATTCCCAAAAATGCCACATCGGGTGGCAACCTCTCAATTTAATCAATAGTTTTACTGTTGAAGCATTCATATCGCTAACTTGAGTGATTTATTTCAGCGTGGGAGAGTGTATGTGCGACCGTGTTTGTGTGTGTGTGTGTTTCGGTATTTTGTTTTTTGTGTTTCAACTTTATTAGCCAGTTTCAATTGCTTTTGCGTCATCAAATATTAGCACAAATCAAATGAAATTGCAATTCAATTCAACTAATTTAAATATTTTGCTTTGAAACTTGATAAATATTTAATAAATTGGCTTCGATTAAAATTTATTGGTAATTCACGCATCCAGTTTGGCACACAGACACACGCACATCCCAACACATCGTAATACATCGAACCGCATCATTTGATATTGAGCCCATTAATTATTCACAGAACACACAGAGAGACTGTCTATTTTTCGTGTGACTCATTGCGCACAGCGGATTTTTGCTTGGCTATAAATATATGCGCTTGGTATAAATAATATGATGCGGTATAATGTGGTTGTTTCAATGAAATGGCATTGAGTTTTTTAGCCGTGGAAAATGCGTTGAAAATTAACTTCAAACCATGAACGCTTCACTGATGAGAATGAGAGCGAATCAGTTTTCAATTTTATGGTTAAATTGGATTGAAGCACAACAATAGAATAAAATTGTGTACTGAAGCGAAAGATGTGCTTGGCAAGAGAGAGAGAGAGAGAGAGAGAGAGAGAGAGATGGATATTGAGAGTCCTGGAAAATGAAACGAACGAGATCCGAAGAAGAAACAGCAAAAACACATTCAACACAATTCAACCGCATTGTATAGAATGGCTTGCGTTAGATATAATGATTGGTTTTCAGCATAAGCTCACTTTATTGAGTAGCTGGCTGGTTTTAATTCTCTTTGGACGTTTTCGACGTTTTCGACGTTTCAACGTTTCAACGTTTCCGGGAAATCTTTTCATTTATTTGTACACCATTTCTGTGTTGAAATATATTGAGTTAACAGTGAATATTTATTTTGCAATTATAATAATTAATGTAATTCCATGTGTGGGTGAATAGCTACTTCAGACCAGGTGAATTCATTAAACTGCAGTGCAGTATATTTATGCAACGGAATTTACATGTAAGCCTGATTCGACGGTTCATCGTTGTGCAACCGTCTGCAATATAGACTGCATAAAATGATTTTGCTTAAGCAGGATGTGAAGCTCATGCAAAATGAATGGAATTTACTGCAGTCTAATACATAATTGAACGCCACTAGGTTCTTCTCATGTAATCCAACATCATTGTTTGGATCTGTCGTGCGGATTTAAAATAGCGACATAAGGCAACCACACAACAGACTGAAGCAAAGGACGAAACGAGGATGCCATACGAATTCATTTATGCCATTATCTACAGGCAAAGAAATGATGTTATACACGGCATCGGTGTGAATGCATTTCGATGGCATGTCTTCTCTAAAAATCGAGCACTTGGCGAACAGTCACTGAAATGACGTTAGCTGTCGATTGAGCATTGTAAGCAGCTGATTTCTTGGAACTTGACATTTTCAGAAGGAAATCCTTTAGAAGCATTCAATTGCATAGAACTTTCAAGTGACATCGAATTGTGTTTGCGTGAGGAGTAGTGCAGATATCTAAAGCACAGAGAAGTGCAATGAAATGACACAATAATATGACAATGAGATGACAAAAACTTGAGTTGATTTTCTTGTCTTAAATTGAATAGTAGTCATTTGCTTGACTTGAGATGATTTTGTACGCTTCTTTTCTTCCGTTCGATTCTGTGTTTCATTGCGAACACACAGGGTATTATTTTTTTTTTTGAGTAATTCTTATAAAATTACAAGCGACAGAAGTAATTTAACTGAAAGATAAATAAAGCGTCGAACCCAAATGTCAATTCCAAAGTTTCACTAATATCACATAGAATAACGGACATGAGATATTGTATCAAACTATGTTTTTTTTAAAGTTTGATTGAAACAGAAACTGTAATATTCTACGATCTGTCCAACCAATATATCGAATAGTGATTGCGCAAAGGCGATTACAATGAACGCCCTGTGTCTTGTTCATGTCTTTCCTCTCAAGAAAGTAGTTTAAAGTTCAATAAAATCTACTCGCTACCAAATAAGCTGCATTTTATTCGATTTTATTTACTCAATAGAACTTGCTTTCCAATGGCCAACAACAAAAGTGTGTGTTGATTGAAAAAGCGCAAATGTTTTATAAGGAAGCTTTAAAATGGCTGTAATGATTCTTTAATAGCACTCTTAACAATGGATCGTTGAGTTTATTCGTCGAAGCTGTGAAAATCAGAAGCGAGAAAGAAAATTGAGAGAGAGAGAGAGAGAGAGAGAGAGAGCAAACGAGCAAATTGAATGTAGACAATTGAATATCAGCTCACTATTAACTGAGTACGTTCCAATTAAAATCAATTCAATTCATTTCACAATGGAAAACTTCAGCACGCACTAAAATAAATATTTAATTTCATTTTGTTGAGTTTTTGATGAGCGTGCACTATTTCTTCTAATGAACAATCTCCTTTGAACTACATCAACTACCAGTGAATTCAAATGGAAGCATCACTTTCAAATGTGAAATCCAATTACTGTGGGTACAAAGTGGATATTACATAAATGTAAATAAAATAACCGAAGAGAATCAAAAACCAAGGCACACCACATTCGGCTGCTGGCAACAATTCGTAATTAGTATAACGACGTAAGACAGTCACTTTGAATTGATAATAATTATCATAATTTAATTGCGAACATGACCCAAGTCTTCGAAATTTGAGTACCCGTTTGGCCGTTGTTCATTAAATCCAAACCTTTAAAAAGCTTCTTCATCGAGTGCATTTACTGAATATATGATGATTTTATATGCTAAATTGATGATTATACAAAATGAATTTTTAATTGATTTATTGGAATGAGATATGATGCGAGTCGATTTCATAACGAAAATGAACCTTAATAAAATGGAGCCCATGATGCTCTTGATTTATTGCCTCCACCTCCCGCTCCCCTGTCGATTCGAAAACTGTCGTCGGAAAGTCGTTGAAGTAATCGGATTTCAATAAAATACCATCATCATCGAAATGAAATTATAATCTTGAAAGCTGACGCGACTACAGTAATTCAACCATCAGACATGCAAGATAGCTGCTCTTTAAATTTCATGTTTACAGTCTGCAACTGCTGTTTTGAACTTGAATTTTCAATTTACAACCATTGAATTAAATTAAATTCAATGAGGTGAAAACTTGAAATTGGACTCAGGTGAAAGTGATAAAGAAAAAATGTTTGCCAATTCATAACGATCCATAAAATAATCATTTATGGAAAAGTGTTCCATCGACATTCGACATGCTCAAGACATAACAATGATTATCAAAAAAAAAAATTGATTAATTTTAAAGTTTAAATCGCCACAAGAGCTTTCCACAATAAAGTTTGTTTGTTTGTTAGTTTTTATCCAATAGATTGAAACTGCAATTCATTTGGCAAAAGCCCTCTAGAATTTAATCGCTTTCTGAAGAGAGAAAGAGAGAGAGAGAGAGAGAAAATGTTTCGTTTTTGTTAAAGCAACACAAACCTTTAATTACACTTTCATAGAATATCGTTTTGACATGAATTACCTCATACTGTGTATTAATTTTTCCTTCAAATTTGCCTCGTTTCAGAATATCCTTATGATGAATGAATAAATAATGTTGGAAACTTCTGTTTGATTATTCTGTTAAAACTTTTGCTGAAAATCGAAAAACCGGAGAAAGCGAAGGAACGTGGAAACGAGTTTGACATAGGGTAAATCTATTCTTTAGCATGTTTAATATGAGTTTTAAGGAAATTTCAAAGTAATTTTGAGTTCCTTGTCCTTCCGTACGCATTAAATTCGAATAATTGAGGCAATTTTTATTTTTTAAATCCTGGGTTGAGTTTTATGACAGACATTTATTTTACAGTCTATGGACGTCAAGTGAATGCTTTTTTTTCTCTCTCTACTATTTAAGAATCTTCAGATCAAAACGCCTATGAAATGTTAATGGTGTAAACTTTCATTATGTCACCATTTTTTTCTAAACAGTCATTATTTTGTTTTCCTATATAAATTGTGACACCGTCACAATGAAGCGCCGAAAATGGGATAAACAGTAGATGCGATGTGGTATGCGTCATTAGCAGACCTGGAAGCGAGTCGAGCAAGCTCCGCTTCGACTCGAAGTAAGATAGTGAAATCTCGCTTTGTTTGGAGCACGCTCGACTTCCAGCATTATTGGCCAACAAAAAACATCAAAACACAATTGAATCGTACAGAATTGATGATGAATTGAAATTGGTTGAGCCTGATCGTATCGATGCTCTTTGAAGAGTGAGGAAAGAAAGTTCAACGTAACAGTTCCTTTACTTATTGGAAAACTCGACTAGCTTTCAGGTTCGGTCATTACTGCCTCGGCACTAGTCTTAATCAAATTTTCATTCGATGCTTTCGAAAGTTTTACAAAGTTCTTTTTTTCTTTAAGAAAACAAAGAAACCAAAAATATGGAGAACAAAAGCAACCGCCATAGACTATGCACCGACATAATCAATAAATCCTTGAAAACCAGTGCGAGAGATTCGTGTCGATTTCAATTCTTTTTTTCTTGCTCTCATGCTTAACTTAACTTAGTAAAGCATAACAGTGCAAACTTTTGCCACGCTTGATGTAACGTCGAAAAAGTTTTTGCCATTGTTTATGTTCGGTGTGCCGAAGTACGTAGCGGCTTTTGTTCTAGTGAATGTCAATATAAAGCCATTCATGAGAATGTGACTTATAATGAAGTTATGTGACTTGCTTTGATTCCATCACTTTGAGATTGAATTAATTATTAACGACCATATTTAATTTGTTCATTTCAAGTAATGATCCAAAGTCACATCGAATGAATCATAAAAATCGAAATGTTAAAACAAATGGGCGGGAAAAAAATGAAAAGGCTTATGCGATCCAAGTCATTTATCTTATTCATATGAAGGCCAATCACAAAATGTCTGGCCTGAGGATTTTTTTTTCTTGATTGTGTGGCGCGCGTGAACAGCGACACAACGATGCTGATTTATGATTGCGCTGAACTAAGCATAACGTTTGGCCCATAAATTGTGTATTCTCATGAAGACATTCGAAATTGAGAGTGTTTATCGTTATTTATGAGGGATACGTTTGGACATTGGTGATGAAAGTAACCCCAATGACATTCAATGGACTGGCTGTGTCACTGTTGCTTCATCGGCCGATACAATTGCCGTCATTGTGGTTCAGTGTAAGAGTGTGACCATTTATACATATTATGGACAGTCGTGCGGGTGATTTTGATTCAATTTATGGAATGAACATGATGTTACAATGAAAAGTTCGTTGACGAGCGAACACAACATGGGTACCGGCACGCATTCGATACGCTCAGAATGTGAGCCGGCTTTTTTATTGTTTTTGCAGCAATTATGTGCTATTAAATAACAAATTTACTGGAACCAAAAGTTATAGGCGTCATAAATAGTCATGAACAGAATGCCTGCTTTGCGGCAACCGACAAATCCACGACATTCTTTGTTTGTACATACTTCAGACTTTGGTCACACTGTTTTTGTTTTTTGGCGTAGCAACAGATATATTTTGTGTGTGGATTATGGACTGAGTGCTGCTCCAGCATGAAATGCTATGTTTTATTTGATCTTTTTCCACTTTTGACATCAGTAAATGCATTTAGATGAAATTAGTGAGAAATATACTTGGGTCATGGATTCAAACCGCTTTCGGAACAGCAATTTCGTGGATTTCATATAAAATTTGCTCACTTGAGTAGATTATAGACTTATGGGCACTTGAATGGGATCGATTTGGAAATGAAATTCTATAAATTGAATTGAATCACAGTCTCTGCAGACAAACTTCCAAGTATTCCAATTGGAAAGAATAATGAACACTTTGGAATTATTTTACAAATATATGAGAAATACATAAGTGTTGCCACTGTTTTTACATAGTGTTTATACATGAACTGTCAAATGATTCCAATTTCGTATAAAAATTGAACATTATTCTTTGGTAATTTTGACTCTCGTTTCTCAATTTATGCTATTCAATATTCTATATTGATGAAGGTCAGTTATATATACGCACTGCGTATTACGCAGACAATACAAATATATTCATTGCATTCAAGTGGAATAGTATACACGCAATTGTATTGAAATCAACTTTAACGTTCACTACGACAACTAAAATTGATTGCGAAACCAAAAAATTGCATTTGTTCTGTTTGGAATTCGTGTTAATTGGCTGGTTGTCTAAAAATGGATGCCATTGCAGCAACCAGTACCATAATTACCAACACACCTAATTGTATAGAACGTTTGCCATTGGAATTTTATAATTTGTGTCTAATAGACATTGTCTATACAGGTCTGCATTCGGTTTCTTTTTTGTTGTTGTTGAAAGATGCCAGGGACATTTTCAGTGCTTCGTATTTCATTTCAACAGCAAATTCTTTCTGCTAATTCCTCTCTGTTTTGTTCTCTCATTATTCGGTTCTGTTTTTTTTTCTTTGTGATAATTTCTGCTCCAAAGAATTCCGCTCGAAACAATACGGTCGATGTTATCCATGTTCTGACTAATTATCCAACAGAAAAATACAGCAAACGCTTTTGGTATGCAATGAACACGGAATGTTTGGAATCGACGCATGAATCGACGCGACGATGTCAATATTTCTTTGATATAAAAAGAAAAAAATAATTAATAATGAATTTTATCTGGTGAAGCAGGTGCTCTTAATAAATGGCGTTAGCACTTTTGATGCCGAAATCTAATTGTTTTTGTTTTGTTTTTTTTTTGTTCCGCTGAACAAAATAATGAACATTCTTCTCTCTGGATCGTATATGCCATGGATGATGCATACCTAATACATTACGTATTCTGAGAAAAAAAAATCCAAACTGATTTTTCCTCGAATTTTTCTCTCTATAAAAGCTTTAGAGCTGACTTAGTTAGTGAAGCTAAATTCATGTTCAATGAAAAACTAAAATTGACGTCATATCTACGTCATTTCCAATGTATTACCCGTTGAATGTCATCCCATTGCTTATGTTGGTTGAATAGCTCATGCAAAAATCATAAAATTCGTAATAACAACTTGGTAAAAGTTAGATATAGCTCGTTAACATTTTAATTACATCTTTGCGCCGCCATTGAAAAATTCATTTTTCAAACCAAATTTTGGTTAACAAATTGGAAACTGATGTATTTTTTTATGAAATTTACATTTTTGAGCTAAAAAATAACTGGTTGAAAGAAGAAAACTTGGAAAAAATGGCTTTGCAAATGAGAAAAATGTAATATTATTCCAATGAAATGGAGACAGTTTGCATTTAAAAGCATGTCCATTAAGCCAAAAAAATATCGACCGAAAAACTCATCCGAGATTTTTTTTTTTACTGCGGATCACACCCAACGACGGAATTTGGTGATGTGAAATGGCGTTTTTTTGCAAACAATGACACTTCGTGAAGGTACCAAAACTACACTATCTCCCAATCCCTCTTCCATTCAATAGTCCCATTTCATTTCGATACCTCGGTATTTGTGTTGTTTTCGAATTTATAGGAAATTTATTCGCATTGAATTTCTAACGACAGCAGCTTTTCTCTCGGGATGGGCGCAGTGGAACAATTTCTATGGAAATAATTTTTATCAGGGCTCAAATTGTTCATAGGAATAATTTCCGGAGATAATTTTTAAAAACTATTTTTGGAAATACTTTTTACATTGACCAATTTTTAAATTACGGAAATAATTTTTGAATGAAATAATTCTGAGAATTATTAATAATTATTTCCAACAATAATTTTTAAAAACTATTAGCGGTAAGATAAATGGAAACAAACACGGTGGAGAAAAGTACGGATTACAAACGTAATTCAATTTATTTGCAAGCGATTTTTTTTAATCGGTAAATCTCAATGCGCTATAGCCCAAAAGCTGCTTCAAATCACAGACGAATTTATAGACGAATCGCTTCCCTTTTACCTTTGAAATCATATCTCCGTTATAGTAATACCTTAAGCCACGTGACATTTTTTCGTAGTTCATTGTTGGTTTTTTTTTTCGATTGCCCCACAATTCTGCCACACGATCCGATTCAACTAGCTTGAATTCCCCAAAATTCCCATGCCATTCAATGATACTTCGATGTTCTTTATCCGTCAATAACTCTAACAGGAATTGCCTGGGACGAACAAATAAACGATAAGTGTTTTGAATCAATCAAAATACAGGGTGTCCCGCAATTACGTGGTGCAATATATTTAAAAAAAAGGTGCTCACCACAATTGAATTTGACAGCATTTCAATGCCAGAAGCATCCAAAGCACCAATCACTTTTGTTTGTTTAATTGGTTTGTCACGAAAATGTTCATTGGTGATCACCTCTTTATCATCTTCGGTGGCTGAATTTAGATCGCCTGGAATTGCGATAAATTGACATTTTCGCAATAGTTCCAAATGTGTCCAAAATTTATTGCCTGGATCACGTGGGATTATCTTTTGAAAATCGGGCAATGTCAATTCGCACAGCTGCTTGCCATTCATACGCCAATCACTTTCTTGGAGTCGCAAATTAAATTGATTTATGGCCCATTTTAACCAAATTTGTATATGAGCTTCGGTCCAATTCTTCGGATCATCGGGAATATTGTATTGTTTTTTCACAGACAAAAATTTCTTATCGACCACCCAATTGACAAATTTTTGATTTGTTTCTTCGTCCTCACCAATGGATGCCACAGTGATTGCTGTTCATACAATTGAAAATTTTCATTATTTTGCGTTTGCATTTGCAAATACTGTTATAACTACGCAAAATGTGTGAATTACAGTAACGCCCAATCTTACAAAAATCACTATCAATAGCAATACTCACAATCAGGCGATTCGTTGCTATTCCCGTTATCATTTTCATTCATAACAATGTCGGTGTCGAGACCAACATTGACACTTTCCATTGCAATTTCCACTTCTTCAGTAGGTTCAATTGGTTTAACCACATCGGCAATATTGATTCGTTTTGGTCCGTCCAAAATTTGTGCATTCACTTGAACCAGACCTTCACCTTTGACACACTGATCAACCAGTGTTTTGAATGGTTCAAGCATTTGCACATTTTGTAGCCAAACTTCATAGTTTGAGAGATTTTTTTTGGTTTTCTGCTGTAACAGCACTTTTAATGTCTCAATTTTTGTTTGAATGTCCATGTAAACGTACATTATTTCTGGCTCATCGCCATCACATTCCAATACTCGTCCAACACCAAAATGTTCAAGTTGATAGCGTGATATGTAATCAACGTGATCGATGTTATCCAAATCATCATCCAATCCATCGTTCATGTGTTTACTTTTGTAAACGCGTAGAAAATGTCAAAAACAACAAAACAATTACAATGCGCCATTGTTTGTACCAAAACAAAATTACATCACATTGAGTTCAATGTTTCACCATGAATTGGTCACAATGAAATCAATGTGATTCGTTGTTGCCCATAGATTCACCGAATTAACTTGTCTACTTACTTCAATTCGGCATATTCACGATATCCAGCCATCGTTTGTGATTTTTTTCAACTCGATTTATCAATTTTGCACAATTGTATGGTCAAATATTATCCTGACGGTTATGACATTTTCAGTGAATACTTTTTTTATTTCCATTTTCCTTGTATTTTGACATAAATCTAATTGAAACCGTTTTTATGATAAATGAAGATAATGAAATCAGTTTGCAAGAGTTGGAACAAGAAGAAGAAGTGGAAATTCCTCTACAAGAGCCTTTAGCTACTGGCAGTCAAGTGGAAAACAATATTGTTGCAATCAGAAGCTCTACACAAAAGAAAAATGACGTAACGCTAGCTGGATCTCAGAATAACGCATTTAGGAATGAGAAAGGTGGCAAGCGTAGTGTGTATAAGAGAAGAATTGAAAGTCAAACGAACAGATATGACGACACTGATGATTCAAGTGATGATTTCGACGAGGATATAGTTCAAATCATGTCCAGATATACGCGGAGCGGAAAAATGACTCTACGCATTCGCCAAAGAATTGAAGACATCGAATCACGTGGTAAAATTGAAATAGATAAAGACGATACCACATGTATCGTTGGGTGTGGTAGGAAAAAAGACACAATTTTACTACCTTGCCGACACCAACACACATGTGAAATGTGTTGGTTCGTCTGGAAAGTAAAACAAATTAAAGATGCTTCGATTGATAACGCAGATGAAGTTCCGAAGTGTCCAGTGTGTAGAGAAGTAGTAGACAAAGAGATCTCAGTATTTAATTGAGCCACCATATTTGAGATTTATTGGCTAATGGCCATACTTTTGTCATTAATGTGATAGGAAAAAATTGATGGTCTTATACACCTTGATTCAAGCTGAATGCGTAATTTTCCAAACATTTTAATCTATCAAAATATGTAAACATTTAGATGCGATGAAGCTATTTTTTTAAAAAATAAAACGGATTTTATAAATCAAGCGTATTTTTATTGGTTAGAAGAAAAAAAAAACGTACTAGATTATTCTGTTTCGTTCAAACTAAGCTGTCAAAAGCCGCTTTATTGAACAAAACAATCATAGTTGTTTAAGAAAACCTCTTGATTGACACCAGAAACAATGTATCGCCAGTTTTTAGTATTTATTTGTTTTTTAGCTAGTTTTCACAGTTTAAGTGCATCACTAGATAAATTCAATGAAGAATTGTTTATTAAAGCGTTACATTCTGATCATGTTTACTCATATTTTCAATTCACAACGGAATGGCTGGTGAAAAACAATGAAAGCTGTAAGTAGTTGTGCAATAAAAATCAACATTTTAAAAGACATTCAAACGAATCATGTATGTGGACATTTAATTTTAGTTCATCACACACATTTGGTGGCTCGTCCGTTGGCGATATGAAAGCTGGGGCTATCCTGTCGGTATGTATAAACATTGTTTATTAAACAATCACATAATCAACATTGTTATTATAAATTAAATTGTCTTTCTAGTTGATGCACCGCCAGGAGCTGAGTTAACGGTATGGTTTAATGCAAACAATCGAACAGACGAGTACATCGATGAGCAATGGAAAGAATTGTGTGGCATTTTATCTGGACTATTTTGTGCATCGTTCAGTTTCATTGACAAATCCAACACCATTCAACCAGAATACACATTTCGACCAACATTTTCGCCAGGCACAGGAAAATCATCTCTAAATACTGTCGATACCGGAAAATATCGTGTACGCTACGCAACATTACCACGTGAAATTGTATGCACTGAAAATTTAACACCATGGAAAAAGTTGTTTCCTGGAAATCGTCACGAAGAGTTGCGTTCACTGCTCAACTCTGGATACATTCACACAACCAACTATCACTCACTCGGTTTGCACGTATAATATTCTAGTCCATGATTCACAATTTTAGGGCTAATAGTTTTGGCAGGAAATATTTCATTCAAAAATAATTTCCAAAAATTATTTACCAATTTTAGGGCTAATAGTTTTTAAAAATTATTTCCGGGAATTATTATTAATAATTCTCAGAATTATTTCATCCAAAAATTATTTCCAGAAATTATTCCTATGAACAATTTCAGCCAAGATAAAAATTATTTCCATAGAAATTGTTCCACTGCGCCTCGGGATGGTAGCAATATTCGAATAAATTTTTAACGCCTTCGGTCATATTTAGTATTCTTTTGTGTAATGGAATCGGCTGTTCGCATAAAATATGCTGATGTTTTTTTTTTCTCGAAATGGAACGATGAAGACAAAAAAGAGGCGAGCCAACTAAGCCATAAAATCGTCAACTTGCATTCGAAGCATTTTCTTCATCCATCTCTTATATTCCTCTTGTTTCAAACCGAAATCATTCGTCTGTGTACGCCGATACTATTTTTCGTTTGGTTCGTCATTTCATTCTGTGTATGTTTTTCTCGCAATCATTTGTTTGTGAAATCACACCGAAAACGCATTTAATATCGGTTGAATTCAAGAGGATTTTTCGATTGTAATGGATCCCTTTTATACATGCTCACGGTCGTTTTGCAAATATTTTGATACTTTGACAGAAAACAAAAAAGAATTGAACACCTCTTAATTCTCCGAATAGCTTTCAAAATCTCAAACTCAATTGAATTTGGTAAAGTGGAGGAAAATCAAAGCGATTGAATTTGACAGCAGCTGTGAACATCGAAATCCGAACCAAGAACAAAAACAAAAAAGACACAGAAACAAAGCAAAATATATGAAAATGTTGTTAGTCAAGCTCATAACTTGTTTTACTTTGTGAGTTGTTTTGTTCTTTAATCTATTCATTGTGTGGCATTCGTGCGTCCAAATCCTTTTTTTAGTTTGATGGTGGCAAGCACAAAAGCACACACACATGTGTCGCATTCAAAACAACGATCAGAGAACATGCATGAAAAAAGGTCTTTTTCGGGATTTAAAATCAGTATATGTACGATGCAAGAGCTCACCATTCAAAACACGTCGTTCATTTTATGCGACACTGGAAAATAAGAAGAGAACGAAAAAAAGCGGGGAGAACGAAGTGGTGAATCGACTTAAGTATGTGTCAAAGCCATAAAATAAACCTGTTTATTCTTTGACATATTCCTAAACTAATTTGAGATAATGGCATTTTGTTTGCGTGCGTTTATGGGTGTGTTTGTGCGTGAATGAAGTTTGTTGAGAAACGAAAGGTGATTGTTACGTTGTCTTACTAAGTGTAAATGCGTACAAATTCACACCATTCATCGGATATTTCTTCATATCGAACATCTCTTTCATTTTCCTTCCATATTACAAATAAAAATCCCGGCGAATCGTAATTTTCTATTACATTGACAGTCGAACGTAATTTTCTGCTTCAAAATGTCGATTGAAGCGATTCGTGTGATGTGTATACATCAATCGTAATTCTTGTGAATATTTGAAATTTTCAAAATTTTCATCTATTCGATACACGAATCTAAGGGAAATGAGAAAGCAAGCGAATGAGCATACCAAGAAATTGGATTTCGTGACACGCTTGAATTCAAATAGATTCACCTTCAATTAAGTAAAATCTTGATAACACGGAAATACATTTTACACTCGGAAAACGTTACCAAGGACAATTGCACACTTCGAAACGATAAGAATCTACAAGAAGCTGAACAGAGAATCGTGTTTCGTTCTGTTTTATGGTAATTTAAAGAAAAATTGAAACCACAAAATGTGAACATGTGACGTTGCGCGTTGTCAAATCCAAAGGCTCAATAAGCAATAAGTGAAATGAGTAATAAAACCTAGAATAAAACACTGAAACGAATGATTCTAATTTGGAAAAATGAGAAAAATTTGGTGAATAAAATTTAAATGAATAAAAACATCAGAGCCACATGGGATAACAGTCAATGTTATTCATAGCCCATTTAAATGAAATCATTTCAAATAACAAGATGAATGGAAGCCATACGAGAATTCCGTTTTCTGTTGGACCATCTCACAAATTTCGAAATGCAAAATAGTTGTCCCAAATAGTCAAGTTATGAAAGAATTCCATTGAGGGAAATGCTTCTATTCGTATTAATTTGCTATTATATAAACATGTCGTTATATTGAAGCTGTTGGAAAACTTTTCATTAAAATTGATGCTCCTTTCAACGCATTCTAGTGCACTTTGAAATGTTGTGCTCCAAATATCAAAAAACGATGCATCGATGCCAAGCGTGCATTTGTGAATGCGGTGCTAATGCAACATGTATGATGAATGAAAGTGTCAGAGGATAAAGTAAACATAAGATGAGTTGTCATAGTTTTTGGGTGGACGTGTGAAGGCGTGAACTGTATAAACTAGTTGAAAATGTGATTGCCACATCGAATTTGAAATGTGGCAATTTTGTTGTGTACACCGTGAATATTACAAAACGTCTCATGTGATGTAGAACGTGCAGTGGACATAGTTACACAATGTTGTTGTTGCTGCTACTTCGGATGATGTTGATGACACTGTGAAAAGGTGTACCACATAAAATGATAGAAACCCTGTAAACCTAGGGGCGAGACACCTTACGAATACAAGTGGATTCGTAGAATACTGCGAATCCAGAAATCCACGAATACACGAATCCATTTGACAAAAATAATGTCAAATGTCATCTGCCAAATCAGCTGATTGAAATGTCGATAATACCGCATGACCGAAACTCAACGAATCGATTTCGAATTTTACCGAATTATTATTTATCGAAAAAAGTGTCACGCAATAAGTTTTAAATAAATTAAATTACCATGAAACGAAATTCTTTTTTTATTTGGCTTTTTAATTGATTCGGATTCCGTTTACATTCGGACAATTTTTGAGCGATTTTTCCATATCATTTAAATAGAAATTCAATCTGCTTTAAAGTGTATAAACAACAATAAATTCGATTGCGGATTCTTTAAGCAAAACTCCGTTAATTTATTCAAGAAGCATAAATGAACTTTAAAATCAATAGATAATTGTTATCGTTGTTTTTACACTTTAAAGCAGATTGAATCTTTATTTAAATGGTATGGAAAAATCGAGTAGAAAATCGCTCAAAGATTTTCCGGATGTAAGCAATTTTAACGAGTCAAAGACATCGAGTCCACCTGACCACAAAATCAAATCTCTTGAATGTCACATTTCGAATCAATCAAAAAGCCAAATAAAAAAAGAATTTCGTTTATTGGTAATTTAATTTATTTAAAACTTATTTCGTGACACTTTTTTTGATAAATAATAATTCGATAAAATTCGAAATCGATTCGTTGAGTGGTCATGCGGTATTATCGATATTTTAATCAGCTGATTTGGCAGCTGACATTTGACATTATTTTTGACGAATGGATTCGTGTATTCGTAGAATACTACGAATACAGAATCCATGTGTCTCGCCCCTAGCTGTAAACGCATAACATCAATATTTCAAAATATCCATATCCACATCCTCTCGATATTGGTTGATCGATCGGGCAGCACGTTCCCACCGACCGGCATGTGAGCAAACAAATTGTGAAAACTGACTAATTGCAATATTTTCATGTAGTTGCACAAACACGTTTACTCGTTGATTTCTCACTTTTGACACAGCCATCGGAACTTAATAAAAAGCATTTGCCATTAATGTTGGAACGGGCGACAGTTTTGTGATCTCTGTGCAAATTAATTAAATTTTTTTGGTTTTGCAGTGTTTTTTTTCTCTCTCTGTATCCAACTCAATAGATGACATCTAATGAAAAGCGCTTTTCATTCGCTAGAAATGATCGAATTTCTGTATAAATATGTTTCGAAAGAGAGAACGCATTCGGTGTATTTGTTTTTGTAACAAAATGCGAATGTAAATACCATTTGAAGCAACCATTTCGGTCGCTTATTTTGTTTCGTTTATTTTAATTAAAGAAATAACAAGCAAAATGGGGTTTCATACGAACGTTTTGAAAACATTCATTGCATGTATGACGACAACTTGTGATTTGTCTTACTCTAGTCTCTAGTCAGTCGCCTGGAAATGAATGTTTATTCGTCTGTGTAATATGAAAGCTCTTTCATCGTAAGCTTGTACAATATTATTCTTTCTCTCTCTCGCACCCTCTCTCTCTCTCTCTCTCTCTCTCTCTCTCTCTCTCTCTCTCTCTCTCTCTTTCTCTCTTTTGCTCTCTCGCTCTCCCACTCTCATAGACGCACACACACCCAACAGCACTGTGTGACCCAGTGCATTCAACTCTTGTTACACAGAGCAAATTATACCGAATCGACTATTCTATATGAGCGAACTTTCGATTGAAAACTTCCAAGTTTTCTACAAACATTTCATTATCAATTAAATTGTTGAAATGTTTAGTTGCTTTGGTTTGTTTGTGCAGCTAGTGGAAAAACTTTCGGTCTTGAAATCCAATAAAATAATGCAAGCAAAGAATGTTCCACAAGTACCTCATGAATTGTGTCCATTTTCCTTCATAATCGAAATACTTTTAGTGGCATACAATAAAACAAACACACATTGAACTTATGAAAGTACAGATAGAATAATATTCAAAGCTATTTTAATATTAAGTCTGTTCTAAATTTGCAATTTTCAACATGAATATTGGAAAATGTTCACTTGAATGATCTTTTCCTTAATTGGAACTTGGTATGAGTGTTTCTGTTTTGTTTTTTTCCCCACTCTTCAATAATGGCAAAGTCGAGATTCTTCACCACAAAATCTGTTGGAATAAGAACATTTGATCGTTTCTTTCAAGTATCTATTTCTCTAAATCATTGTCCGTGCTAGCAACAATTTTCTACACATCATTTTGTTTAACTCACAGTAAATGTCTAACAAATTGTTCGATATCATGCTTTTGATGCGACCAAAGTGTTCCTCTTTTCAACTGGTCCCTTTCTTTTGCCGCTCACGTTTCTGTTTTTCCCTTTCAACATGAATGTGCCAACGTTTCAAAGATAAGCTCCTAAGTGAATACCTTTTATCTTTAACTCGATTCTTCTATAACAATAAAGTCAAAGCATCTATTTTTCGGTGTGGCTCGTCCACACTGCTCGTGTGACAACACTTTGCGCACACACAGTGATGGCTTAGCCCTTTTTATGTAATTCATTTGTTACACTCTATATATTTCATTGTTTTTTGCAATGGATTGCGGCAGCCGTTTACCGGATTGACACGACTTTATTGGCGACCATGGTCGGCCACTTGTTTTGTGCTTTACATTTATCTACCACTTCTCGACATAGAAGAATCATCTTCTAAGAAGACACATTTTATGTGCGAGAGTATTTTTCTCTACCGAAAAAAAGCGCTTATCATTTTTTATAGCATTTGTGCACACAAACTTTGTACCACAAAAAAAAATGGATTTATTCGTGAAATTATGAGCAACGATAAAATCCTTTTAAGAGAGCTTACAACAGGTAGATTTGGCATTGTTTCATGGAATAAATTATTACATCTTCTATAATAATTTGTCATTCTTTACCCAGTTAATTGACATGCCCAACAAAAATGTATGAGACTTCATAAATTATGTGTCATTCATTCGAGCTCATGAAAAGTTAAAAATCCATGCGAATCAGCAAATATGTTTTCATAGTTTAATAGATTCGATGAAATAAAATACGCTACAAGTAAGAAGTGGGACTTTGCTAGGGCGTACTTGAGCGGTGAAACCAAGGAAATAAACCTGTTGAATATGAATACCGAACTAGCGAAAAGGTGGTAAAAAACCACCATTTTCAACTGCACATACTGCACACACACAAACTTATTTAATATAAATTTCGAAAAGTTTTTGAAATATAAAGCGGCTTCATCGAAGCCGCTATTTTACTTGTTTGCAAATTTTCCAACCATAAAAACCAGAAAAACTTATTTCAAAACTCTTATATTCGTGAAATAATCATGATTACAATAGCAAATGCCTGAATGTGTATGTAAAACAAGTTATAAGATGTATGCTGAATTCTCTTATTCGCAGCGCTCAATTATGTACCTTGATTTCTGCAAAATTGATTAATCTACGGTTTGAATGAGTGTTTTTGTTTTGTTCGTCGAACTTTATCCAACGGGATTCAATAGATTTGTAAAAGGTTGTTTTAACTCGAGGGTAATATGATGTGCTTAGAAGCGCATAAAACTACTTTCCATCGAATACGAATGTCTGCGATTGAAGGGGGACTACAAACACAATTGACTTTCCTGGAATTTCAAAAAAATATTGAATTTTCTAACTTTATATTATAAACACCAGTAAATCTGTGTTGTGTATGAATATTGAATGAATTATTTTGAATGAATTTGTATTGTCTTACTCCAGTTCGATATTAATGTCAAAACTTTTAACCCATTGAATTGGCAGTACAAAAAAAAACAAGTTCCAATGCATTGGTATTAGAGCAATCAATAAACCAATGTTTCCTATATTTTATACATGGTTCCCGAAACATATGTATACTGATGATAATATTTGGAGCGTATGAAATGTAGAAAATATAGAAAATGGAAAAAGTTTCTAAGCCGAGTTTGATAAAAAGCTTAGACTGAAATCAATTATTGATGCATGCAACACTCAATGTGTGGTATTCACATGAATATTTTGATATTATGAGCATGTTGATGGTTTGCTATAAAATGAAATTTCATTATTTTGCATCCAGCTCGGTTTTTTGTAATATTCTCGTTCCATATTATTTACTGCATATGTAATATGGAGCAATAACTTTTGCTTCCATTTTATCGCCTTTTTTTTATGGTAGTACTAGTCTTCCAAAATAGGTATATCACACTGCGACACAATTTTGCACCCATGAAGAAGTCGAATTGAGCGTTAAACTAGAGGCCAAACGGAACTCAACGGCACCTCCCGTTTATCGAGATCAGTTCGTTTGCGATTTTTAGACAGATTGGCATTTTTTCCTATATTTCGTCAATAACTTTGGAACAGCTTGCTCAATTTGAACATATCATGCTCCAAAATTGATGAGAATCAATAGACCTTTGCAACGCTTGTTCATTAAACATGATACAGTATGTAGTTCAGCAGACTCGTGCTATCAAACCGCGCTTCATAGGAGAAAATGACGATTTTCAGCGAAATTTTGCATTTCCACTGAAATTTAGCAAATTTACATTTGTTAAATCTATTTGAGAGTATCATATTTGAATTTAGCGAGCCGTTTTCAGTCTGAATTCATATAAAAATGGTCAATTTTACTTGATTTTTACGCAAATTACACCAAAATGTAGAGATTCTCTACACCCCAGAACACAAAAAATGCCAATCTGTCTAAAAATCCCAAACGAACTGATCTCGAGAAACTGGAGGTGACGTTGAGCTCCGTTTGGCCTCTAGTTTAACGCCCAATTCGACTTCTTCATGGGTGCAGAATTTTTTTTCATTTTGTCTCAGTGTGTATTTATCGAAATGATCAGTTTACATACTACACTACTATCATTAAATGCTGCAATTATTTTGATCATGTTACTCAATTTAATGTACTTGGCAAAATAATTGTTAACGATTCCACAACAATTTCGATTTAGATATTCATCAAATTTATAATATTTTCTATTGTGCAATAAATATGAAATATTTGTGTGGAGTTTTCATTAGCTTTGAATGATTATTCAAAATTAAATTCCATCCATTCAACTCTGTTCGCTGCTCTCATCCAACTTTTCTCGTTATTGACTAATGAGTTCAAGGTCATAAATATTGACAAAAAAAAAATATACATTTACTAAATAAGGGCTTATCATTTAGCGTAAATTATGTACAATATTAATATCCATTTTATTAAACATTATTCCATATAACAAAACGTTAATTGATGAATAGGCATAGATTGTGGTTTCAATGGTTAATGCAAACAAAACGAGGGTTTCAAACCGCTTCTAAATAAAATACCATTACATTTTTCGGCATCGAGTTGGATAGCTTCCAACTTTGTAATCAAGAGTTATTTTGACAATAAAAATGTATTATGCATTGTCTATGGGCGTTTATGAGTGCGTATATGTGTTCATAAACGAGCACAAAATTACACGGAATAAAAGTAGCAAATAAAAGAGCGGTGAAAAAAAAAATCGATGTAAACCACACAGCAGAAAAGGACACATGATTTTTGTTTTTTTTCCTTTGCGGATAAAAGAAGTTACCTGCACTGCAGGTCCTGCAGGTAGCTCGAAAAACAAATTGTCCCATTTTCATCATCAGTGAATACCGTTTTTTTTTTCACACAGATACATTTGAGTCGTTACCGTGTACCGAAATTCTCGAATCGAAAGAACCTAACAAATTGTTAGGAGTTCTAATTCTTTTACCACTTCAATAATTTTAAATCACATTTTTTGGTAATGAATGTAACTTTTTTTTTCTTTCAAACAACAGTTCTTGATTTCCTACGGTAAAAGTAATTACAATTAATGAACTTTTTTTTTCTCATATAAAGTGAGTAAGTAACTTAATAAATGTTGAATGAAAGAATCACATTTCAGTTGTTTGAAAAAGTTACTTTCCGTTCGGTTGCTTTTATTTTATTAAGCAATTTTAAGCCTTCATCCTAAATCAAGCCATTCATCTAAAGCAATGAATCAATACTTTTTCGCCTGGCAAAACTTGACAAAGAAACAAAAACTGCTAAGCACTTACCAGTAAACATTCCCTGTGTTCAGTTATTTTATGTTGAAATTGTGATTGGAGTGGTTTGTTAGAATCAAATAGCGATAGGTGTCAAAATTAAGTACTCGTTTTAACTTCAACAATCTGCTTTTATGTTTAAGTAAAATAAATTGAAACTCTTATGGTGCTTATAGACACCAAGAGGTGTGAAAGGTACGTGTCTCTTTATGTCGGCGACATGATACAGAACTTTTATTTAATACCTGAGTAAGTTTTAGACTGAGACAAAATGTGCAAATTCCACCTGTGCCGAATTCGAATAAAAAACGAGGAAAAAAGCCGGAAAGACACCAAAGAACATGTCGAAGGGAGACTAGAAGAAGAAGAGCAATCGAAAGGTACGCTATCTACATTTTCAAAGTATTGAAACAAGTTCACCCAGACACTGGAGTCTCAAGTAAAGCCATGAGCATCATGAACCGTTTCATCAACGACATTTTCGAGCGTATCGCAGCTGAGGCTTCACGTTTGTCGCGAGGTCCAAACGGCTGTTTGGTTCTTGTTGCCTGGTGAATTGGCCAAGCACGCCGAGAGTGAATGTACCAAAGCTGTCTGCAAATACACCAGCTCGAAATAAGCTGCTTTAGAATTATCTACAATTCAGCCAAATGTGTGGATCGCGGATAACTTACCTCAATAAAAAGAGCCGCGGTCTTGAAGATGATTAAAATTATTTGCACCGAACTTCATTTGATCCAAACAAACAACCCCATTTAAAACAAAAATTCACTTAATATTTGGAATGTTTACTGGTGGGAAAGATGATGAAAATATCCAAATTCGATACACGTATCGTTTAAAGGCTCCATTTCAAAGAAATGCCCGAAATGGTGGTACAATGTACATTATACACTTGTAGATACTACACACACGTCCACTCAATCAAAAAGGTTTTTTTTTATCTCCTTCAATTTCGAATGGAATTTCATCCGAAAAAAAAAATTGAAAAGAAAATATGAATCGTGGTTATTGACGTTGGATTCGCATCCATATCATGCATCAATGTGCCTACCTTATTACTTTATTGAATAATGCTATTTGGTGTTGCGCCAACACACAAATAACCACGGTCATCGACATCGGTAACACTGCAGTATTTTCAGTGCTCTTGTTCTAAATCGTCGAGACGAAATCAAATTGTGAATATTGTGCTCTTTTTTTTGGTGTCTGGAAATTTTGCGATAAAAGTATATATGTGCGGTGGATAAATGTATATACATTTTCATAAAGCGATTTGATAAACTTTGACATTATCTGTTGAATTTTAAGCAGCACATTTACTTTTTTTTCAAATGGCTCAAGTGGCAGCAGCTTTTCGGATTTTGCACGAAATTTAAGATTAAATGTGAATATGGCAGACGGGCTTCATTTGTGTATTCAAATGAAATGGAATACTTTTCAAGAGAAATACTTACAAAAAATGAACATCGAATGCCAGTGTAACCGATTGGCCAAAGCGGCGAATAGCCAACATTTCAATTCCTGAATATTGAATTGAGATATATAAATGTAAGAATGAACATAACGTTGGTTGACAATATACAGTTCCAATGATGCAAATGAGGATCCATGCACTTCATGGGAAAAAGTGTATGTGGGCGAGCGAACGAATGAAATGCGGAAAATGCAATTAAATCGTTCACTTTCAATTGGACATTTCAACTTAATCAGAACGTTCATGAAGTACATTTCAAGTGATATGTGTGGCATCGCTTTTTGCTCAATGAACGAAAAACGACCGTTAAACGTTCCATTTTGTTGCTTTTCATGGGATCATTCGTTGCGCTTGATGCAAGCTTGTTTTCATCTGAATGAGCGTGTGTGCTGTTTTCTCTTATTTAAATGGATTTTCGTCGAGAAACTTTATGCAGACAATTATCACATGTATCTGCTGCCACTTGAAACTTTGGTTTGATTGTGGATGCACACATAAACCAATATTCGTATTTCCAAGTTTACCATGACAAGTGACACACTGAGCGAGAGAGAATGAGGTGAATCGTATAAAACTCGTTCGACTTCTCGATTCGAAGTTTGCCTTATGGAAAAACCATTTATATTTCATTTTCATTTCGATCTTTATGACATGCGTTGTGTTCAAATGTGACCAGTGCATGATGCAATTTTGTATATTAAAACACTTCGTTAGCAGCAGTAATTAAAATCAAACATCATGATCCGGTACGATGAGTGACTTTCGAACCAGTGAAATTCGTTTTATTCTTGGTTCAAGTGGTTTTGGGTTTTTGAGGCTTGAAACCACTTGACCTTTTAATTTACAACAAACCGATTTATTCATATTGTGCGCTGAAATGCATCAAGTGAGTGCGAATGAAGTGCAGCACTGAAACCCAGTAGTGAACAATCAATGTGAAAATGTGAAAATGTGATACGAGTTATGAATATTATACGCAATAAAAACTAGTCCACTTGGAATCTATCAAGATATAGCCAGCCCATGTGATTGAAGTAGATTTTAAGTAGAAATTTTGCGGTTTGCAACAAACAGAACGGTGATTCTTCTCAATTAAAGCAAATATGATTGGATTGATATTGAGCCAACCGAAATGATGGTATATGGTACATAATACGTTATAATCATCACATCGAATCCTCATATATGACATAAAACCCTTCTACTTTATAAACTGATACTTGACTTGCTATTTAACATTCAACATCAACATTCTTTAAGTGGTATGCTATTCATTGGAATCTAGCCAATATACCAATTAGTCAACCGGGTGAAAGTGACACAATTTTAAACCGTATCCATTCAATTACAGAAAATTTAAATGTCTAATGTTTGCTCTACAAATATTTGATTGATTAATAGCTTGACTTTTACGCAAATGGATCAGAATTCATCATTTTGAGAAATGTATTAGATCATCTTATATAGATGGTATAAATGCAGCAATTGAGACGTGACAGTCAAACGCTTAAAATATATATGTTGAAACGGTTGGATAAATGAGCCAATGTATCCAGTGTTTTGAGTAGCAAATTCACAGCACCCTTTCAATGAAATATAATTGCAAATTGCTTTTCATTGAAAATTAAACTGGTATTTAAATGCATACGATAGCTGCATATATGCATATAATATATTATACATATTTGGTATTTTGAACCGTTTTATGATATTAATATCTGGCCCATTTCAATTAAATTTGCAGTCGGTTAGAACAGAAATTGAAACAGATCCCACTGAAATATAAATGTTCACAGATTCAAAAACATATGAAAATGAGTAGTGAAACGAAGTGCATGCATCCGAATGTTAGCATCCGAATGACATTGATACGAGTTGTTTGTGTCCTTGAATGAAGCTCAATTTGCGTATCGCATCCATGTAAATGTTGTACATCACTGTCACCCAGAAAACCATTATATATTTTCTTTTTATTTATGTATGCATCACCAACCAGCAGGTTAAACAAACGAAAAACAATCTATGGCTTCAAAATGATCAATATTTCATGTCAATTTTATGATTTCAAATAAAAAATGAAATGTATTTCCATGAAAAAAATAAACAGGAGTAAGGAATCACAAACAATCGCTATTTGGATATACCATCATAAAAAACGTTTATCGTTTTGGAGCATGTGTCGATTGGCGATCAAATTTGATTCGTTTATTTGATGAGTTTGAAAATGGATTTTAAGTTATTACGTGGATAATTTCCCGAATTGAAATTCACTTGAAATCGAAAAAAATCGATTTGTGTTTTTGCAGTACATGTACTGCAGTACGCACACACAAACAATACTCCAGCAATAATTCTCATTCGGTCCTCGTCAATGCAAATGCTCCATATTTACTCGATTTGTTTTCTCGTTTTTCGATGGCTTGCAGTACCAATTGAATTGGGATTCATTTTCCTTGAACCGTGTTTACGATGCTCAAGCCTGTGAACTGCACAGTGCACACACACACACACACACACACACACACACACACACACACACACAGAGAGAGAGAGAGAGAGAGAGAGAGAGAGAGAGAGAGAGAGAGAGAGAGAGAAAGAAAGAAAGAGAGAAAGAAAGAGAGAGAGAAAGAAAGGGAGAGAGAGAAAATACCTTTTGTAATGCGAACAGGAGTTAATTAAATTTTGAATTGAATTGAACAGAAAAATGTTGCTGGCAATTCTGTCATTTTGGATATATTTTCTATTGTGTGCTGAACGAAATCCCAACATTCAATCGCTAGATGCTTTTCGCTTGAGTGGGATAATTGCATGTGTTTCAGTTTGTTCACTGATCAATCATCGTCCGCAATGGTTAACGGCGTAAAAAACTGTGCACGTGATTTTTTGCCACAGGATAAAACGGTTGAATTTAAAATCAATTTTCGTATTAATTTCATTAAACGCTTCATGTAAAATGACCGAATCCGAGGACTTATTTAAATCTATCTGAACAATTATCCTGATAATTAATGAAACTTGGAACTGACTAATTGTGAGTTTTAAATGTCAAATTGAATTGAGTCATTTGGATTGTACCAATTGCTTTAACCAAACTCCATGTGGATTAAATCATACGCATTAATGCTGAAAGCAGTCGAGAACAACAATTTCGAATATCAACAAAGTTAGAAAAAATGCATGTTCATTAAATGAATGGATTCATTTACTACGGATTCGATATTTTCCATTAAAAAAATGTCTGACATAATTAAATTATTTACTTCTGTAGAATGGTGGAATATTGAATATAACAGACAGAAGGAGGAAGAGGCAGGAAGAGGGAGGAAGAGATCCAATGCTGCGGACGTCGAAAATCATAAAAATGAAAAAAAAAAATACGTTGAAATTTCCAATAAGTTGTGCTGATTTTAATGGAATATTGCAAGCCAAAAGGATGATAAAGGATGAGGCGAGAGCATGTCGTCTCTTCATCTCTCTGTTTCATCTCTCTTTCGTCGTTCACGATTTTTTTCCTGTATACGGGCACTTTGAACTATTCTTGTGTTTTCAGCATTTTATATATTCACATTTTTCTTCTTCGTTTAGTCGGTCCTTCATTTACCATAACTTTTTTCCCCTTGTTTACTTAAAGTTTCACAATGTTGTTGTTGTTGTTGTTGTTGTTGTTTTTTTATGTTCATTCGTTCTTTTCATTCATTTTTCGCATTCAAGTTGGGATCAAATTTTCTGATGAAGGATATGATAAATAGCGGAAAATTTAATTCTCTCTCGTTTTCTTGTTTAAACAATAGTCTGCCGTAGACAAGGCATTATATTTATGGAATATGCAAGCCGAAGATCACTTAGTAAGCCCAACCATAATCCAATACATTACACAAACAATTTTGCCATTCTCTTCTTCACCACATATTTATTCCAATCAACAAAAAAGAAATTTTATATGTTTATTTTACAACATGCGGAAAAGAGCTTGTGAACATCTTAATGATGATGAATATAGATTGGTTGCCATTCTTTACGGAACCATGAAAACAAAACAGAAAGTTTATTCGATGACAAAACATCAACAAAACGTTATTTATTTCATTTTTTTTTCATATGTACTTTAGATTGAGTCCTCCTATGAATACATAATGTAATAATTAGGTTGGATGGTATGACTTGAACCATAAACGAATACACATTCACCGCAAGTTATAGCATGAGTTTGAAATGTGGCAAAACAACTTTCTACGGACAAACAAATTTCCAAGTATTTTTGACGCGTCAAAAGTTCAATACGCTTGTTCGATATATTCGGTCGAATAAACTGGACAGCATTGAATCATCGATAAATCAAGGCCCATCCATGGATGTAAACATGCCGCACACTCGAGACATTATTTGTCCATAACTTTGTTAAAGTTTTTTTTTCTTCTTTGATAAATGTAACAGTTTCATAACGGATTTTTAATAGATATTACGAACCAAACATAAAGTTTTTTTTTCATTTTTACTATTTATTACAATATGCCACTTTGTCCATTGTTCGGAACACCCTTACGTCCATGCGGACATTTTTAAACACACTCACGCTAAATGCCTTTATAAATTGCTTGCATATTTTCCACATTTCACCATGAAATTGGATGTCAATGAGAATGCAACAGTAACCAAAACGGTAGCTATGACCCAGTACAAAAATAAAACTTACTCACGGGTTTCACCGAAGCAAAAAATGCTCTGACCAAGAATTTCAATTCAAATTCGTTGGAAAAATTCACATTTGCCATTTTTCGTTGTAAAAATGCGATTTTCATTTCTATATTTGTGCCTCTTACTGTTTTATCTCTTTTCTTTCAGCTGTTGAATTACCTTCCATTGATTTGCTGTCGAATGCTTAAAGTGAATTTTACAAGAATAGAAAAATGTCGTCATCATCGTCAGCACTCCATCCGATGTGTAGATCATTTTCGGCTGAAAGCCAAAAAAAGGATTGGGGCAAACGCTTATCGTTGAGGGGCAATCCACGCTCTAAAGAGGTATTAAGAATATTATTGTTATTTGATATTTTATTCACTTTATTTTTATTTGCCATGGAAAATTGCGAAATCAAATGTTGAGACATTTTTATTATTAAACATTTCAAGCTAAAGACTTGATTCAAAAATCAAATATAATTTGTTCGAAATGCCTTACAATCTCGAAGTATTTAAGTCTTGACGACCACAAAAAATGCTTGAAAACGTGATTCAAGCAATTTCATAGTTGTTTTGCGTGTATTTATTAGATTTATTTGATGAAAATGGCATTTTTTTTTAAACAGGAGAGAGATGTGAATTCACGAAAGGGAATTGGTCGACGCTCGACATCATTACGACAGACTCGTTCACCTCAAATTTCGCTCGAATTACAAGTACCATCGTTGCATTCACCCATAATTAGTTCACTGACCACTGCCACAGCAACAACCACACCAAAAAAATCCAACTGGGAAGTCATCGAACATTTTAATAATGCTGAAAAAGGTCGAGGCTCCGTCAGCAGTAGCTTGATTGCGGTAAGTTTTTTTCTGTTGACAAACAGAATGACAACAACATCAAAAAAAGAGAATTTAACGAGTCACATTGGCGGTTGTTTGGCACAACTGAACTGTGGCTGCATTCAACGTTTAAAAAAAATGGCACGTTCGTGCAGTTGATTGATTATTGATCCTTCGAATATTATTATTATTATTCGTCGATATTATAATAATAAAAAAGCAACAACAAAAAAAAAACATGTTCAACACCCACAGGTTGGTGTGACGCGTTTCAATATGGATGGCTCTGGATCGAATCATTCTGTATCAACATCAAATAGCCCAATGATGAACAGAGACGTGCAACAACCTTTTAATCAAGGTGAGTTTGGATCACAGGATTTCATATTGTGTTCGCCCAACTCGTTATAATTATTTTAGCATACAGCAAATGCAAATTTATCGCATCACATCTGCTTTCTGAGAGTGTATTGTGCGCACTTATGCTCAACAGAGTGAATAAATGAAAACAATTTCTACAGATTTATGCAAGCGAGGGTTTCTTGACAACAAGATGGAAAAACCACATTCACAAACACAATATCAATAAAAACGAAATTTTATGGTTTGCATTTTTTTCTTTCTTATGCCAACTGAGTGCCATTAAAAAAATATTTATATCAACATAAAATGATGGAATATTTTGGGCACATCAAGTGGTTTAACATTATTTTTATCGTGGCAGAATTTTCGTTCAAAAACTGGCATTCTTTAATCAAGGCATTCTTGAAATGATCAAACGGCCCTCGCCTGAAACTCTTCTGTTCTCAACATATTAATCAATCAGTGAAGATGACACTGAACAGAACAAGTAAAGAACATCATCAAGTGACAACACTACCAAGAGATCCAGCGCATCTTTTTTTAAGGAGGGGAAAAATCTAATATTCATTGCAGTGAAATGTGTCTCTCGAGTAGAGACGTGCGAATAAAATATGATTTGTCTTCGTTGTCGTTGTCGTTGGGTGCAGACTTATTGCGACAAATTATCTACGTCTTGGGTTGATCTAATGTATAATACACTTTTAGAAGAAGAATGAATTTGTCAGTTAAGTTCTTCACTGCATCGTTTACATCTTAGTTTAACACGTTTATCAAATTGATGGCAGATGCTTGAGCTTTGACTCCAATTTGAATATAAATGTTTTTATTCTTGCTATGTCGCTAATTTGCTGCATTTTAAGCTACTCGACGTGTAACACTATTTTCGCAATAATTCTTCCGCATGAAATCATTTTTGTGTTCACTGTTCACTTAAAAGTAATTTGTTATGCACAATATTTTATTTACATCTGTTTCATGATGTTAGGTGCTGGTGATGAATGTGCAGGACTGTACGATGCCAGTGGCGCAAAGGGATCATTTTGGATTCGACTGAATCGCTATATTATTCGCTTGTGCAGTACACATCAGTTTAAAAATTTACAGGTAAATTAGCTGTCAGCAAAAAAACCATTTTCAAAACAAACAAACAAAACATGTAAATGTTGTATCGAAATAATTGTTTTTGATTTCAGGTGGAAATGTTATACCAACGTTATTTTCTGCGAATGAACCAAAGTAATACGACACATATTTTAAGTTTGCTGTTGGCACTGGTTTTATCACTAGCCGCTGTTCACATCATTTTGATACCAATGGATTCAACAAGTCAATTCCACCATAAAACACTACAACGAAATCGATACAATGACACCGTCAACGGTAATGGCAGCAACATTTCAACATTTACCGCGCTCAATCGAAGCGACAACATCACAAATCACGCACCCAATGTAAATGCACAGCAACAAAATTTCGTCCGACTAAATTATAATTATTCGACGGACAATGAAACAGGTAAAATTGGCTTTTCAATTTCACATCAAATGGTTACGGGCTGTGCATTTGATTGATTTTCAATCGATAAACGCACAGGAACGCAAATGCCAGTTCTATAAATAAATATGCCAAAATGTTAATATTTCCATTTACATTTTCAAGTGAATGACAGAAAATATTCGAGGAATATGGTGCGCAGCCGGCGAGCGTATGAAGTAATTGCGGCCGATTTGAAAAATCACCATTTTGCATTGACAACAACATCAAAAATGCGCCATTTCAAGGATCATTATCGACATCATGATATCGAAGCAACGAGCCAACAGCAAAAATCTTTTTCACCGAATGTAAACAGTTGGAAACGACAGAATCAATTTATTCGGTATGTTCACATTCAATGAAACAGTTTCAATTGACTTGTGATATTTTAACTGATTTATGCATGAATTTGAAAAACAAGACACTTCATCTAATGTGAGCAATTCGGCATGTTGAGTGAATTTTCAGGATCCTCTGTGTATTTGCACTCAAGTGGCACACACGAGTATTGGAATTCAAATAAATCATTTCCAATGTGAAAAAACACTTGTTTTGCAATATTTCCATTTACCCAGTACCTGTTCTATACCTGTTACACTGTTTTAACTTACACACGAACACCAACATAAAACACGAATTTCATTTCCCTCCAGCTCAACACAAGTAAAAACATTAGCCCAAACTGGGTGGAAAAAAGTTAAAGCTAGTTAAATTTTCAACAAGTCTTTTTTTCTCTTACACTCACTCTCTCACACTCTCCCTCTCTGGATGGTAGATAAAAAAAGTCCACGCTGATGGAATTCACTCCAGCTCTCTGGTCAAAATATTTTTTGGATCGTAATCAAAAGTTACAAAAGCTTTGGAAACTGTTATCGTCCTTAAAGGTTAGGGAGGGAACAAAATCGTGTCTTTTCCATCTTTTTATTTGGATGTTGATTTCGAATGGAATGTGAACGACTCAGAAACAACACACAGCCAAAGGTCAGAGATGACGAGGGAAAAATACAACTTTTATTAAATTCTCCAATTTTTTTTTTTTTTTTTTGTATTTGTGTAAAAGCAATGATTCCCCGAGGCTTGTTCTGTTGCCAATGAATCTAGGCATTGGACTGTGACTGGCTTTACTTTTCTCGAAGCACAATCTACGAAATATCAAATCATTCAACCGAAAAGCATCCAAAATGTATGGTTTACTCTTGGCAACAGCCAATGATGTCGTTATCTTTCAGAGAAGTTGTTGCCATTTTTTTTCTCTCTCTCTCATCTTTTTGATTGAGCATATGAGCATGACAGCATTGCAGAGAGCTTATAGATTCAATGGATATGATGGTCGTCACTATGATACATTTAAAACTAAACTTTTTGCAGTGTAATTGTTTTTCACGTGGGGATTTATTTGAATAGAATCAAAACAAACAGGCAAACCGAGAACGAGAGAAAAGGCTTAAAAACAATGGATAAAAATTGAGCATCAAACATTATTTATTTACTATACATCAAAAGCATTACAATGGATTTTTTTTTATTTTGATGCCTGTTCAGTGTTCACAATTGTATTGTTTTCTATTCTTCGATTTGATTTTTTTTCTCACTTTCTCTCTCTTTTTCTTTCCGTTTTTTTTTTCTCTTGTTCTGGTTTCGATTTTCCATTTTGCAACTGGCAAAACAAAGACTGAAAAAACGTGAACTAGACCAACAATCATCAAGTGAATGGAAAAACGATCGAGCCAAAGATGTGATTGACATTGACGATAATATCCCGTTTAGAGTAAACAATGCAAGTACAAATGACAGCTTTCATATTGGTGCAGTGACTTTGAATGCAACAACATTCGCATCATCGAATGGCATCAAAACGGTTGGCGGAAAGTTTATGTTCAAATCGACATCATTGAAGACTGAAACAATAGTACTACTATTGATGTTTGGCATATGCACAATCATTTATGGCAGTAAGTATCATTTATTTTGACATAGATGTGAGATCTACTTGAACACAACACCGTCGAATGGATTGACAAGTGGTTCGAAATGTGTGTGTGTGTGTGTGTTTGGTTGAATGCGTCTGAATGAAAGACTGAAGCAGATTTGCTTGTGAAAATAAATGTGGGGATGTGGTTATTATTTTCAAGTGTATACGAAAGCTCAAACCACTGAAATACAATACAGAAAACTACTTGAATTGCTCAAAAGCTAACACAATAGCGAATAGAAAACGTTTGCAAAATGCGTTGCAAGATGCAAACGACCGTAACAAATAACCTTGATTCAAATTGCAATTTCAGTTTCATTTATTTGCAATCATTTTCTGTCTCTATTTTCAGCATTGTACCAAATTGCTAGTGAATTTGGACTGATTAGAACTGTGTGCTCAATTCTATTTGTCATAAACGATAGAACAATCAAAAGCATTTTAAAATTATTGTTATTTTCGTCTTTTTTATTCTTTCATTGAAATGATGTAGTGTGGTGTAATTACTAAGTTCGTTTCTTTTCTCTGATGCCCCTTACCAATTTCATTTTGCGTCACAATAAATTTATTTCCTTCAATACCTGCTGTAACGCCATTTATGGCAATTTTAGTCATGTTCTAAAAACATTTCCTTGCAATGCTCATACAATCGTTTGTCAAACGAAACTAATTAGAAATGGAGCATTCAACATCCATTCTCAGTGGTCTCTATTGCATTGTATTGTGTTGTTAGCTTGGTATATATTAAATATTGCTATAAATATATAGGCAACATAAATATTTCGAATACAATCAGCCTCTTGTATCTCTATCATTTCAATTTCTTTCTCTCTAATTGCAGTTTTGTTAGCTGTTCTATCGAAGCCAGCAATGAATGAAATATTTCTGGTGCTGGTGTCGTATGTAATTATATTAACATTTTTGGCTATAGAGATTTGTATATTTTTTGCGGCCAGTAACAGGTATGTGGAAAATGAATCTGGACATTTAAAAGACAAAGAGCTTAACCGAACCGAACTAAAATACTTGAACAACACAAAAGAGCAACCGGAATAATGGATTTTTTTTGGTTTTGGCTTTGTTTTTGGTTTGTTTTTGCATTCGTGCGTATTTATTCGTGTAGAAAACGGACTTATTTAATTTTTCCAGTGTTTATGAATGTTTCCATCCTTTGAAATAAAATACATAACAATTTCACGCACACGCATGAAAATTGTGTGCAAAGTTATTTGAGCTATTTCATATATGCTATTCAAGGATTATGTGGATTTCGGTTACATTTCAAAGCTCTTTGTTTTTTGGTTTTTCGCATTTGTACTTTGTCTCTCTCGTATTTATGAGGCCAATAAAATGCGATGCTAAAGTTTGGTTTTCGTGAGATTTTCCAGACGAATTAAAATCAAAAGTAAAATTACTTTATGCATAGGGGTACCACATCGGCCAATGGATGTGTATTGATTTTTGTATACATGACCTACACAATGCTGCCGGTGAGACTACGTGAAGCTTTGTTCGGTGGACTACTTTTATCAATTGTGCACGTGTATCTCAGCGCCACTTGTTCTCTTCATGTTAATTGGTCGGAGGTAATTTTCCATTAAAATACACATGAAACGCTTTCGGGTGTGTAATGACGCCAACCAATTATGCTTTTGAATTAGCTAATGTGAATGCGTGTACAACACTCAAACACATACATTTTACAAAATATAAACGATAGAAAAAGAAAGAAGGAAAAAAACATGTTGAAAGCATAAGAAAATTGGCTAACGTCATGCGTCACTGTCATCTTCTACGGTTTCAATCTACGGCTGGATGTATCATTCGAATTTGTAATTTTCGCCTATATGTTCATATTTCAATTTCATATGCACTCATGTGTTATTAACAATGTAAATGAACAACAACAACAACAACAAAAACAGATTGGCTGCACAATGATAGCATTGATATGTACGAATTTGGCAGGCGTTTTCACACATTGGCCCCGTGAAAAGGCACAGCGTAAAGCATTTATTGAAACACGTCAATGTATTGAAGCACGGTTGAGAACACAACGCGAAAATCAACAACAGGTAAGCGCCACTGTTTAAACAAATCCAAAATTTAAATTAAAACTGCTTTGATCTAAAATCCCAACAATTCAAGCGATGACTGAAGAATAATACTAATTTACGCAACGTTTAAAAGGTTCCACGGAAATCAGCCAACAAAAAAAGAGATTATGTTGTTGGCATACGTGTCGTAAATCCCAACAAAATCTCATAAATAATAATATACTTAACGTCAAACTATGTTTCATATTTACTTGAATTCCTGTAAATTCAAAACCCGCACATTACGAATAAATGTGGAACACTCTGCACCATTTTCCATTACCATCGTAACCGAAACAATTTCGTAACCGAAAGCACACAAAATGAGAAATTATCTCTCGTTATCAAATTTCAAACTGAATGAGACACTTCGAGTGACTTGAAATGAGAAAATCTCGTCACATCCATTTCACAGAGAGAGAACAGATACTTATTTAATTATACTCCTCTTTTATATTTGCTTTTACAGTTTTAAGCTGAAATACTTGACTATGGTCAACAAAAGAGTGTAAAAATCTTCTGCAAATCTTCACATAGTATTTTAAAATTCCCTTTGTAATGTACAAATTTATTTCGTCGAATATTACGATGTTTGAATACTTTAGTCTCATGGCTCTAGTTACTAGAATGCAGAATACTATATGCTGCATACAATTGAATTTGGCAACAACTATTACAGGGATTTCTTTTGGTATTCGCATTCACAGGAATTTGCGGCAGTAATAAGTTAAATGAATAGGAAACCCTTTAGAAACTGACACGTTTTATACGGTGTTGTCAACGGCTTGACAACTATGTGTCAGTTAATATTCATTACAATTATTATTACTACAGAGAATTCTCTGTGAATGCAAATAACAGCTCTCACTAAATTCATTTATGTGTCTGCTGAAAAGCTCATTGTTGTGGTTGATGCATATAGGAAACTTTCTTCGTATTTGAACATCGTCAAAAAATGTCGTCATTTGTTTTTTGTCCAGTTTCTAACAACAGGTTCATATTTTTGGTATATTTTGTAGGAACGTTTACTGTTATCTGTATTGCCACGGCACGTAGCTATGGAGATGAAAGATGATATTGCTGGTAAACCGCAGGAAGCACAATTCCATAAGATTTACATTCAACAACATGACAACGTTAGGTGCGTATTTGTGAGCGTGTGTTCCAATTTAAAAAAAAAAAAAAAAAATAGGGAAGAAAATCAGTTCATTAAATGCTATCTCGACCATGCCTCCTATTATTCAAATTGAATGAACATGCATTTAATTAGATTCCAGACAACTCTGTCTCTCTTTCTTCATCCGTCAGGTCTATGAGAGATGGAATTCTGTTCTTATTAATATTCATAGCTGAATTCTACTGTTGAAATGTGTACTATGTGTCGTATGTAATTTTCAAAGTTTTATCCAAATTCATTTCAGTATTTTATTTGCGGATATTTGTGGTTTTACAACGTTGTCAGATCAATGTACAGCCGAGGAGCTTGTGCGATTACTAAATGAACTTTTTGCCAGGTAAAATAAATTTAGTGATAAAACAAACGAAAATCATTTATCATTATTTTGACATGATTTACTTCATCCACCTGAATTATCAAATTTCCGCTTTGCTTGTCCAAGTTCGTTCTACACGCATCCTTGGAAAAAGTAAAATGTATTGCGAAAGATAAGACGAAAGAAGAGTGTGAATAATTAAAATAAACGGATTTCCTAAATCATTTGATGATTCTGTCTCGTTTATCCCTCAGATTTGATCGATTGGCTGCCGAGCATCACTGTTTGCGTATCAAATTGTTGGGCGACTGTTATTACTGTGTATCTGG
Source organism: Aphidoletes aphidimyza (assembly GCA_030463065.1). Lineage (NCBI taxonomy): Eukaryota > Metazoa > Arthropoda > Insecta > Diptera > Cecidomyiidae > Aphidoletes > Aphidoletes aphidimyza. Next base: position 19,178,424 of record CM059999.1, read on the forward strand.
ATTGCCTGAGGCGCGGCCCGATCATGCACATTGTGCTGTTGAAATGGCCTTGGATATGATTGATGCGATAGCGTATGTGATACTTTATTAAATCTTTTCATCGCAACTTGGGCTGCTGGATATTGAACTTGTGTGACTTAAATCAATTTACAAAATCGTCAACTCCAAAGAGCAGAGATTTGTTTACATTTCCCGTATTCAGAATGCATTTGCTGATGCCTTTTCAATTCGTTTATTTTTCTCTATTTTTTTTTTTTTTTTTTGGTACTATTTCGCATTTCCATATGATTATAGATTGGTGCGTGAGGTGATGGCGGTAAATGTTGACATGCGTGTTGGGATTCATTCGGGTCGTGTACATTGTGGCGTTTTAGGTTTAATCAAATGGCAATTTGATGTTGGTTTTCAGCTGTTTTTATTTTTGTTGTTTATTACAATGCACCCAAAAATTGTGCACAGTAAATGAATTTAACCACAAATGTTCACTACCTTGTCATTAACAGGTATGGTCGAATGATGTGACATTGGCAAACTACATGGAAAGTGGCGGAATACCTGGGTAACATTGATTTTACCAATTTTCATCGTCACACTCACTCTGGCATCACATCTCTTTTTCTCTCTCAAATTGATGCCTATCGCGCAATAAATGAAGCTAACCAATTTCGAAAATTGTATTACAGCCGTGTTCACATTACCAAAGAGACGTTAAAATGTTTGGATGGTGATTACGAGGTTGAGGATGGCAAAGGCTATGAACGTCATTCGTATTTGAAGGACCATCAAATTGAAACGTATTTAATTATTCCGGGTGATATTTACCGTTTGGTGGGTTGACATTACTTCAATTTACTTCAATCGAAGTGAAATTCGATTTAACACCATTTTAAAATTGCACACATTCATCGCACTAACAAATATTTTTCGGGCGTGGGTCATTTTTCCACTTGAAATAGAATAAACGAGCTCACCACTCCACCTCAATTAATGGGAATATATCGAAAGAGCTTCGCATGATGGGCCACACGATGAGTACACAGAAAAATTCAGCTCGATTAGGTTTTTCCGATTCAAACGACAGCAAAGATCCAGAAGATGAAGTCAACGATTATTTAATGCGTGCCATTGACGCACGCAGCATTGATCGATTACGTTCTGAACATTGTAAATCGATTTCATTATCGTTCAAACAACCAAGTATTGAGAAAAAGGTAACGCAAAAACAATAGACAAATAAAATACCTATTTGTTTGTATGACACTTCAAATAAATTGCTCTTTTAAACCGTTTCATTTCCTGTTAAAATGTGTTTTGTAAAAAAACTCTATTCCAGTACATATCAGAACCAGATCGAATGCTGCCCAAATATTTCTACTGTAGTTTGGGCATTTTCATTGGAATTGTACTCATCCGAATCATAGTCTATCCATTGTAAGTGGATTTTCATTTATCAATTGACGATGATCACGTATTTGCTCTCGATTTTCAATTTTAAAAAAAGAAACGAATATAAATATTTTTCTCATTTTCATTTTCATAGAAACGAATTCAATTACTTTTCAATTGTGATGTTGGCGATAGTTGTGTGTGCATCGTTGTTTGTCATTGTGGCCAAAAAACTTAGCAGCAATGTAAGCGCATTTATTCCGCATTTTAATTCTATTTTTTTTTTTTTTTCATTTTATTGCTAAAAACCAAAATAAACAAACAATCTAAATTCACGTTTCAACGTTATTTACACATTTCAAAATGATTTTGTGTTGTTGTTTTTGTTGTTTATTTGTCCATCACCAGTTTGCTTTTGCGCTAAAAATATTCTCAACCCGTTTACAAGGCAATCGAACGTACGCCCAAGCGATGGCATTGTTAGTGGTGTGTGCTGTAAAACTTTTGGCTGTTTCAAGTATTGTAAGTGAAGTACATAAATCTCTTTCCCGCTCTCCCCTTCTCTATTGGCGTATGTAATCGGAACGTGACGTTCATAGATAATGGAAATCTGATCGGTTTGAAACGAGGCGCTTTCAAAAAGCTTTTGTTGTCATTTTTAATTTCCGTATCGCATATATGGATTGTTGTGTTCGCATCGCATTTTTGCTTCTATTTTTCTTTTCTTTTGTCTCGTTCTCTCTTTCTTTCTCTATGTGAACAAAAAAAAAAACAACAAATCATTGTATTCTTTTCATGCGAACCTCATTCATCGCTCCATTTGGCTGAATCGTGATATCGATACCAACAACAATAACACAATAACAACATCAACAAAAATATATATATATGTATAAAAAAAAATCTCGAAACCAGTTCTTTTTTATAACACAGAAAAATTGTAATCTAAATGATACATCGATTATGCAGACAGATGAATTTGTACCCAGCATGAATGCGCATTGTGAATACGATATTGCTGTGAATGTAAGTTAAGAGTATACTGTTCTACAGTTCAAATATTCAATTCATAGCACAAAACCCAATTATTGACAATGTAAAAGGAATGAATTTGAATGTTCATGTTCATGTTCACCTTTATGTTTGCTGTTTTCAATTCTAGACACTTCTATTGCTCATATTGTTGTCGATGATGAATTGTGTTGTCCATCAAGTATTGAAAATTTTGCTCAAAATAACGCTTGTAATTTCGCTGTGCATAATTTTCTTTACGGTTGCAACGGTGGAAAGCATCCATTTGGATTTATTCAATCGCGAGAGGTATGACTTTATTCAAGCACACTTTTGAACATGGTATAATATTTTTACGGCATTCAGATTACACAGAGTATTTGAGTACTTGTTTTTTTTTAGCAAAAAATAACTGTGTTGTTTTATTACAAGAGCAACGCAAAAGTTTCAATGTTATTTTTTCATCTGATGTAGCATTGACTTCGTTGATGAGTGTTTTTGATGGGTTTCTGCTTTCTGTTTTTTTTTTTCGTTTTACAATCACGAATAAAAAAAAAATAGGTACAACTGGAAGGACCAAATCATCGCATATACTACCGACGCAATTTTCATATTGATTTTCGTGTTTGCGCTGATATTCCACAGCCATCAAACGGAAGCTACTTATCGATTGGATTTTATATGGAAATTACAAGCAACAGGTAATATTGCGAATAAGTTGTGCTCTGTGCGCTCTCCTCTTTCATTTTTTTTTCATCCTGTGAACTCGCTGTTGAGTGGTCTCATTCATGTTTTCCATTCACTTTCACTTGCCGGATGTGGCAAATCGGTTATTCATTTTGTTTTCTGCTCCTTTTTTTTCATTCCCCAACAACAACAAAATTTTGTTATTCCACATTTTTTCCATCAACATTCCATTTCACATTTTTCCGTTCTTTCTCTCTCTCCATGTCTCCCTGTCTCGCTCGATCGCTTGCTGTTTCAAACGCAGAGGAAAAAGAGGAGATGGAACACTTACAAGCATACAATCGAAAACTACTTGAAAACATTTTGCCCGTTCATGTGGCTGAACATTTTCTGAGTCGCGATAAAAATATTGAAGATTTATATCATGAACAATGTGAAAGCGCTTGCATTATGTTTGCATCGATACCGAACTTTTCTGAATTTTATGTGGAATTGGAGGCGAATAATGAGGGAGTCGAGTGTTTGCGATTGCTCAATGAAATTATTGCCGATTTCGATGAATTGCTCAGTGAAAAGCGCTTTAGGTAAATGTAACTTTTTGCTTCGTGTTTTTTTTTTGTATTCACTGTTGAAATAACTCAATGGATCAATAGATCTAACAAGAATTTTATTTAACTCCCGTGGTTACCACCTCGCAGTGATATCGAAAAAATTAAAAGCACTGGAGCCACTTATATGGCAGCTTCAGGTAAACTAACAAAGTTAAATAACTTTGTTTTTATTCTTTGCGTATCACTTTTTTTCGAAATCTCAAATAAATTCGTTTTCCGAACACACACACACACACAAACACATTTACATTTATATATAAACAGGGCTAACGGAGAGCACGTGCGACTTAGTAGACTTTCGGCATGTCACTGCCATGGCCGATTACGCCATGCAATTGTTCACCAAAATTGAAGAAGTTAATGAACACTCATTCAACAACTTCCGCATGAGAATTGGTGAGTTGGCGTAAGCTTAAATCGAATTTCTTTTTTGTATTTACGGTCGGTGTGTTCTTTTTTTCTAATCCATTTCACAATACTCAGGGATTAACGTAGGGCCAGTTGTAGCGGGCGTAATTGGAGCCAGAAAACCACAGTATGATATCTGGGGCAATAGGTAGGCGTTTAATACTACCAATATAAAGGGCAAATCATTTATACTTAAGTTCAGTAAACAGAATAAATAGTAATCTATTTTTTTTATGTAAAATCTATGGCAATAGTGTGAACGTAGCCAGTCGAATGGATTCAACTGGTGTTTTGGATCATATTCAAGTAACACAAGATGTACACAACATTCTTGAGCCAAGAGGCTACAAGTTGAAATGTCGCGGTAAAATTAATGTCAAAGGAAAAGGTTCAATGATAACATACATTTTACAACGGAAAAGTGCTTCCGATGACGATGCATTAACCCATCAAGATAGCAAGGTGACGGCGGCCAGTGAAGATTACGAGGTACATGATGTTGATGATCAGGTAAATGCAGACAGTGACCGTTTAACGCAAAAACGCAAATCGTTGTGCCGGCAACACAATATATTTTCATCGTTAACGAATAAAAGTTTGGCGTCCGAGCACTCAATGGGTGGTAGTCTCGATTTAATGGATGACGCCACACCAAATGAACGTACCATGTTGCTAGACAACAACAATCAATCAAATACATCGCCAGCAAATAATGTTGTTAGTCCAGATACATATCTTAAAGGATTCAAACCTAATCTACCCGCACACTGCACCACATTCATGGATTCTATCGAAAGCTTAGAAAAACTGTTGAAAAATGACTTGAATTTATCGGACATAAGTGCACAAAAGCATCCGACCACGCAAAATGTAATCACAAAATTAAGCACCGACAGCACCGAAACGGCCAACTCAATTTCTAGCAACGATGTCTATCGAAATCCAACAGCACACGAATATACAGCGAATAAATTGAATTGCATTGGTGATGAAATGAAATTGACGGCAAACAGCACAAATAAAGATGAATGCTCAACACAATCATTTCCAATGCCCGTAAAAGAAACTGAACCAACCGATGATGGTCTGATCAAGTCCATCAAAAAGAAAATCCGTTTCCGTGATGTTGGTCTAATGAAATTGTCCAAATCTTGGCATCCTCTTGCAAACAAATCGGAACAGCCCAATCAAAAGACACAAATTCCAAACAGCAAAAGTTTACATTTGATATCTACACAAAATCAAAATGGTTCTATCTTTCTCTAGTCAAATTGCTAAACTACTTTTGAAGATTCTCTTTTGTTATTGCTTTTGCTGAATTGTTGTTAAATTAAAAAAAAAAAAAAACAAAGTATACACAAAATTATTCGGACATTCGGTGAGAATCTTAAAATACTTTTCGCCTTCGAAATTTCTGCACCACAATTAGATATAACATTATTATTATACATATGACAATTTTTAAAACAATGAACGCCTAAATTGAAATTAATTTTCTTTTATTTTTTTTTCAATTGCTTTTGAGTGTGATATAAAGTTGAATAAAATATTAAATAGGAAATCTATTTTAAATACTGTTTTCATTCAATTTGAAATCTGTTTTTATGTTTGAAAAAAAAAATAGTGTTTTACATAAAGCGATAATTTTCTCACAATGAGATGGCTCATTTTAGTCAATATAATTCAATTATAAACGCTATTTTAATATTCATTGATTGTTCCTATTCTTATTAAATTTGGAAAATAAAAGTCTGTTTTTTAAAGGGAAGAGGCGAAACGTAGGCGATATGATAGCCATCCTTCTCTATTTCTTCCAATATATTTTTATTATATTTAGAAACTGCAAAAATGAAATTCAAATTCAAAATTGTATTTTTGTAGAAATCAAACCATTTTCTTTCTTTCGTTCAGTCCGTTTCAAGTACGCTAGTATTAAATTTATTTAGAAGAATAACCACACAAACAAAATCAAATGGAAAAGAAAAAAATGTTTAACTGTTTTAATTGTGAAAATGGATATAATCAAATTAGGCCAATCAATGTGCAAAAACTCAAAGCCAATATAAATGTATATTTATAGATCATTTGAATCTAAAACAAATGAGAATTATGTTTGACTATTCTTTTTAACTGGAGATTGATGTACATACTATCAAATGAATTAAATTTAAATGAAACATTTAATGTAAAGTATTTAATGAATGTGCTAATAAAACCAAACTTCAATGGATAATAAATGTGTTTTTGGCTTGAATGTTACAAACAACCAACAGGAAAGATGAAGTACAACAGGTTAATGAGGTTTGCATCCGTTACAAGTAGCTCTTGATATTACACTATACTAAAAAAACGTTCAATTTCTGGTGTTGAATGAAATATCCCTCACTTCCATTGCAAGGGTGCGTTCAACGCTGTCAACAGAACGTACCCCTGCATGGCATATGTCATATCCCCATGTGTCATCGAAACGTCAGTTCACAGTGTATACACAAAAAGATTCAAGAAGTTTCGTTGGCCTAGCGCAAGGTCGTGTTTTTTCAGTTTTCATTGTGTTTTTTTTTTGGAAAAAAACTGCAAAAATGAGCCGGATTTGTACGCTACCATTGACGCTTCGACGGCTAACCGTCAAGAACATTCAAATCAATTCATTCAATCGAAATTTAAGCTATTCATCACGATTGTTATCGCAAAACCTAACCTCAAAACGACAAAATGAATTTCCTAATCGAGGAACAATCGGAATCATTTCATTATCAAATCAACGCAAGTTTTACACACCAACAATGAATGCTGGCTATTCATGGCGCAGCTATTCATCACAAAAACCACCATCAAATTCCGGCAATACACCCGCATCATCGGGCGGAGATGATGATTATTTGTATGAAGATGATGATTTGGATACGTGGTCCGAGGACGATGGTGAAGAGGAAATTTTGGAGAAAAAGAGCGTTCCATCAACAAACACTGTGCCCGATTATTTTCCCAAAGTACCAATGATTGCGACTTCGTATCCCGTTTTTCCGAAATTCATGAAAGTGTTCGAAGTCACAGATCCAAAACTTATCAAACTTCTTGAATGGAAATTGAGTATGCGGCAACCGTATGCGGGTGTTTTTGTGCGAAAAAGTACAGAAATCACCAGTCATGTGTCTGAAGTAAAAGATTTAAATGAATGCCATCCGGTTGGAACATTTGTAAAAATAACCGAAGTCAATAAAACTGAAGGCAAACTTCAATTTGTAGCTACTGCTCATCGTCGTATTCAAATCGAACGGCAACTAAAATATGAACGAGTTGCAAAACCATCACCAGATAAAAAATGCCGCAAACAATTGCAAGAGATACAAGAAATTTTACGAGAACCAGACTGCAATGTGCTGATGGTACAAGTGAAAAACATTGAAGAACAGCAACCGGATTTGAATTCAGCCGAATATAAGGCAATCACAATGGAAATTGTGAAAACGATTCGCGATATTATTATGTCAAATACATTGATTCGGGAAAATCTGCAGCAATTGTTGGGCAATAATTTGAGAGTGAATGACAATCCATCGTATTTGGCAGATCTTGCGGCATCAATTACATCATCCAAAGCCGATGAACTGCAAGATATTATGAACGAACATAATGTATTTAGTCGAATGAAAATGGCATTGAATTTGTTGATAAAAGAAAAACAACTATTGGAGCTACAACAAAAAATTGGACAAGAAGTTGAAACGAAAATCCGTGAACAGCATCGAGCGTTTATGTTGCGCGAACAGTTAAAGGCAATCAAACGGGAATTAGGCCTTGAGAAAGATGACAAAGATGCATTGGCTGAAAAATATGAGAAACTGTTGGAAGGTAAACAGGTACCTGAGGCTGTTCGAAAAGTTCTTGATGAAGAGCTACAGAAACTTAGCTTTTTGGACAATAACGCGTCGGAGTTTAGGTAAGTTTCTCAATGAATTTCGCAAACGAGGAAAATATTTCATCATAATCATAATGGATTGCGAAACAATTTTTTTTCTTTTAGTATCACTCGAAACTATTTGGAATGGCTGACCTGTTTACCGTGGGGGATCAGAAGTGAGGAAAATCTAAACCTTGAAACGGCTGAAGCGATCTTGAATGAAGATCATTTCGGTATGGAATCCATTAAAAAGCGAATTTTAGAATTCATTGCTGTGAGTCAGCTGAGAGGAACAACACAAGGGAAAATTTTGTGCTTCCATGGACCACCCGGAGTCGGTAAAACTAGTATAGGTGAGTTCTGAAAATGATTAAACGATGAAATGTTTATCTAAAACTAAAATTCCAACCATCATTGGAACAGCGAAATCAATTGCAAGAGCTCTGAATCGTGAATACTTTAGATTCAGTGTTGGTGGAATGAATGATGTAGCTGAAATCAAAGGACATCGTCGTACATACATTGGTTCAATGCCCGGCAAATTGATTCAATGCCTTAAGAAAACAAAAACGGAGAATCCATTGATTTTGATCGATGAAATTGACAAAATTGGCTATCGTACGCATCAAGGCGATCCAAGCTCAGCTTTGCTCGAACTATTGGATCCAGAACAAAATTGTAATTTCCTTGACCATTTTTTGGACGTGCCTGTGGATTTATCAAAGGTGTTATTCATTTGTACCGCCAATGTATTGGACACGATTCCTGATCCACTTCGTGATCGAATGGAATTAATTGAAATGTCAGGCTATGTGGGTGAAGAGAAAATCGCTATTGCTAAGCAATATTTGATTCCATCTGCACGTCAAGAGAGCGGATTACAAGATTCACAGATCACAATCGAAGAAAATGCATTATGGACATTGATCAAGAGCTATTGCCGCGAGTCTGGCGTAAGAAACCTTCAAAAACACGTTGAAAAGGTAGAAAACCACTGAATAAACGGTTGAAATAATTTGTGTTAGTCATTGTGATTGATTCAATATTTTCATTCATATAGATTATCCGGAAAGTAGCATACAAAATTGTAAAGAAGGAAGCCGAAACACTGACAGTCAATTCTGAAAATATTAACGATTTTGTCGGCAAACCAATATTCACACATGATCGCATTTATGATGTGACGCCACCTGGTGTTGTTATGGGATTGGCTTGGACTGCAATGGGTATGTTTATTCCTTTTCATTTATGTTATTCCAAATAAAACACGATGACATGTTCTATTCCTTTGAATTCCCGCAGGAGGTTCAACTTTATTCATTGAAACGGCAAAGAGAAAACTTCAAACAACACCCGATGATGACAAGAAACCGACAAATGGATCACTCACAATAACTGGTCATTTGGGCGATGTCATGAAAGAATCATCACAAATTGCATTGACAGTAGCTAGAAATTTCATCAACCACATCGATCCATCGAATGATTTCTTGGAAACGGCACACATTCATTTGCATGTTCCAGAAGGTGCAACAAAAAAAGATGGCCCAAGTGCTGGCATAACAATTGTAACGGCCCTTACATCATTAGCACAGAACAAAGCAATTCGACAGAATATTGCAATGACCGGTGAAGTTTCGTTGACGGGCAAAGTGTTGCCCGTTGGTGGGATCAAGGAGAAAATTATCGCAGCCAAACGAGTTGGTGTCAATTGTGTCATTTTGCCCGAAGAAAATCGCAAAGACTATACTGAATTGGCCGAGTACATAACTAAAGACATAGAAGTACATTTTGTAAAAGAATATTCTGATGTTTATAATATCGTATTTTAGATCTAGATTTAAAATCTGGTGAATCGAAAAATGTTTAAAGTTAAATGAATTTAAAGTGTTAAACTCTATTAAAATACTGAATTAGATTCCAATTTGAAAAATACACCACTTTTATTTTCTATAGCTAATTAAATTCATTAAATTGTCAATCCATAAATTGGAACCGGTTCTGGATGCGGATCCATGGTAAGAGCTAGGATTTCTTTTTTCTCAGGGAACGGATTTTTGACAAATTGCATTGGTGGTATTGGTTTGATTTTTCGACCAAAACGGCCAGTTTTTCGTTGCCACAATCCTGAACGTGGCCGATATCCCATTTCTCGCCAACGTGTAATTGACCCAATGTGCTCATTTATGTGATTAACATTCGATACACGGCCAACAGTTGCCATGCACGTTTCTTTAAAAGCCAATTCGTGTTTTTTGGTATCAAGGACTACCACATGTCCTTCGAATTTACGCTAATGGAAAGACGAGAAATTTGATTTCAATGAAGACAATTTGATTTTAATGTAGCAAAAATTGATTTCAATTTGGTGGGCAACAATAAAACTTACAACAATCGTTCCATATGTACCGGCAGCTCGAACTTTATGGAAAGTGAGGCCGGGCAGAGTCTCGATACAATGGACTTTTGTTCCAACTGGCAATGCACCCAGAGGATAAGCGTCTCCCTCATTTGCACGAACTGTAATTCAAAAAGAAAACTTTTGATAAATTTGCTCTGTGAAGAATCGAATGAAAATTTAACCGAATTTGAATTTCAAACATACCTGGATTACGTGGAATAACTCGAGATGTTTTGACTAAATCGCCAACTTTCATGTTTTCAGTTGCAATAATGTACCTCAATTCATCGCCATGTCCAATTAAAGCGACTTTTGCTGTACGATGACCATCAAATATGATATCCAGCACTCGCTCCTCTTGCGGTGGACCTTCTGATGGTCCGTCACGATCATATTTCACCCAATGAAATTTGTACTTCACACCACCGCCGATACCTTTTGCAACCTAAAGAGTGTGAAACATAACCATTTATTGTGTACATCAAGCTATCTCATTCATTCCGTAATCCGTGACAGAAGTTAGGGGGATTAACTTACAACACGTCCGGTTACTGGATCTCGACCAGCCAAATGCGTTACATTCAATGGTTTCACAGTGTATTTTTCATCCTCCGGGTAATGCACCATTCTGAATATCAATTCAAAAATTATCCATTTAATCACATTCACATAACCTCTACAGAGTGTTGAATTACAAACCTTCGATATTGTTTACCACCACCTGGCCGCGGTGTTGGAATTTCATGTTTTTGATTCTTGTAAAAACGCTCAATACTAGTTATCGGCAAATGATTCTTTGGCACAAGCAATTGCTTGCCAAGGGATAAATTCTCAAAAACTATTCGCAGCGAGTTCATTCTGGAACACAATTTTTTGAACTAAACGCAAACACGGCTCCGCTGTCAGTCAGCAAATGTCAGTGTCATTGCGTTACACATGTATGTGTGTTACATAATAAAGATACCATTTTTATTAATAGGGATTTCAGAGTTCAGAAAGACTTTTCAGTACACAATTTGTTCATATTTATTTTGCCCATTTTAACAATTTAATCATTTGAATACACAAAAATGATGAAAGAAATGTCAATCAAAAATCCCAATTGCATTCAATTGAGCTCAATTCATTCTTTATTCATGATTTATTCACCAAAAATATCTTTTATCTGAGTCAAGAGACTGTACGTTTGTTGAAAAAGACAGCAAATCTATTTGCATTGACATTTTGCTGTATTTTATCAAGATTGTGGCGCTCAATGAATGCGCTGATTTGTGTAGTTTTCAATTAATTCTACAACGAGAAAAGGTTCATGCTTAGTAATAGTAAATTGTTTGTGACAATCAGCTGCTTTCGAACGAAATTGTTCAACATGGTTAATGAATATGTTCCAACAAAACGTTCAACATTTATGTATTTTGCTTACGGTAGCAATTTATGGACGAAACGAATTCGCTTGCAAAATTCATCAGCTGTTCGTAAAGGAATTGCACAACTAAAGGTATGCGCATAAAATCACTGCGGATTTTTTATTTTGATTTGTTTGTAATGATTTGATATTTCAGGGTTATCGTTTGGACTTTTATCAACCACCCGGTGAACCAACGATTTGGAATGGTTCATCAGCTACAATTATTGAAGATGAAAAGCATACCATTTGGGGTGCTGTTTATGAAATTGATTTAATGCATTTAGCATCACTTGATGCTCAGGAGGGTGTTCATATTGACAAATATATTCCACTCATCAAAGAGGTGGTTACACCTGAAGGCGAGGTACTCGAATGTCGAGTGTATCAAATGATCAATGTGCCAACAAATCCAATAGATTTGAGCGATCCAAACATTCCATACGAACGGAAACCATCGAAAAGTATGATTTTTACTTAATACAATTTTTAATATGAGAAAATCTATCTGGAAGTGATCCACATCTGATTGACGAGTTCGAACATTGTGTCAATCATTTCATTCCGTTATCGACAAGACATAAAATGTTTTCGATTTTCGTTTATTTTTTTACGTTCTTTTCGTTGCAGCTTATTTGAATGTAATTTGGAAGGGCGCTGATGAAAGTAAACTGCCGGAAAAATACACGAGTTTCTTAAAAAGTATCGTTCATAATGACAAAGATGCACATCCTGACCTATTGGCCAAATTGAACGAAGAAAAACATTGATTCTATTAAATCAAAGTAATCACTTCAAATAAAGTCTAATTTTGTAAAAAGAAATTGCACAATTTTTTAGTTTGAATAAATTGATTCCCCTGCACAAAAAGCCGGTGCTTGTGGTCAAAATTACACATTGACGATGTGATTAATAGGAGATGAGTGAAAATGACTGTTCACTACAGCATCAAATGCGCATGATTTTCATTGTCGACACGGTACACCGTCGGAATTGTGTATTATCCTCCTGTTGAAGGCAAGTTCGCACACAATCATCGCACAATGATTCGCCATATGAAATTCGATATGCGTTTAAGCATTTGCCAAAATCAAAGATTCTAGGGGTGCAAATGTGGAAATGCACGCACACACAGTTGAACTATTGACTGACATTCACAACTAATTCGAAACTGGAAAAGCTTTGTGAATTTTTATCCAGATTCTAATATTTTTTTGTTCGATACATTCCATTCGGTTGCGTTTTACATCGAGTAAATATTCTTAAAACATTTTAATATCGTTGATACCGTATAAATTCTTGTTCACCATTTTAGCTTTTGTGTATTTATAATTAAAGTCACGTATACGAAACGACATTGAAAGTCTATTTATGGCAAATCGAGTAAGCCTAAAAGCTCATATCATCACAAAAATATCGATAAATCAATCAGTTTAGGCGAGTAACAAGCACAAATTATTTGCACAAGGTGTGTGTTTGAGTGTACGCAAAAAAAGAGGTGATAGCTTGTTGATTGAGGGTAAACTTTTCATAGACAAATTTATTTTTCTCGCTTTGCACGTGAGAGAAAGTCAATAATTGCGAACCTTGAAATTGAGGACACAAAAAAAAGTCACATAAAACGGTTGAAAATGGAAGCAAAAGTTGTAAAAAAGTAAGTTTAATGGAAAATACAAGTGAAACAAACAAACAAATGTTGATTGAACAATATTTTTGTGTTTGATTATGATTTTGTTTTAAAGAGCAAAGTTTGATTTGGATGTGAATCCAGCTGAAACGGATCCCCATCTTCGGATACGGCAGATGAGTCTGGACTTGTCCAGCCCGAATCACATTCCACTGAATGTACGAATAGCTGAATTTTCTGAAGATCCACAAAATATGGATGAAATGACTGCATTCATTGATGACATTCTTAAAAAGGCAGAGGTCGAGGCCAATGCACGATTGGAGCAGAAAAATAAGGTATTAAACACACAATTAATTGAATTTAATTCGTCTCAAAACTCATTCTATTGAAAATTTCTTTTATTTTTAATTGAATTTGGTTTTCTGTCACAGACTGAGTCCAGGAAAAATGGAAAAGGTAAGAAACAACATTTTTTTGGCTCATCAATTTTTTTACATGTTTGAAAGTCACAAGCTAAGCTCCATTTAACCGTGGAGATGAAACAAATCTTTCTTTTGATTAAAACAATTTAATTAACCATATCATTTCTTAATATTATACGAAACAATTCTGGGACATTTTTTTGGCACTTGAATCAGGTTATCATTGAAGATCAGAACGAAAATTCAATATACTTTTGAATTTGTCCAATTTCGTTTTTTTTTTCTCACGACAATTTCAAAGCTAACCTTCAGCATTCAATTTCTAGGTCAACAAAAAATGGTTACCGTTCCTCAATACTTGTTTCAACATATTTTGCAAAAACCGAAATTTTTATGTTTATTTTTATTCTTACTGTTATTTCCATGACTACTAAAAATTTGGCTTTAATCCGTACAATGAGAAAATCACCCACTATAATCCCAAAAAAGTGTAGTTAGTAAGTTATATTTAACCATTATATCCAGAACCACCATCAGGAGTGAACAAAATTGTTTTGTATACAATTACAAAACGCTCGGCATAGCTATTGGGGTTTTAAGACGTAATTGACACGCAATTTGAAAAATCGTGATAACATTACATAAAAATGAAGACAATTGATTCATTTCAATTGTTTGTAATATTATCCAAAAAGGGTCTAAAAACGCGTGCTTTCTTAAATGTTTTTTTTTTGTGTATATTAAAAACGAACAGCGCATTTGCAAAACCGTATAAATGGATTGTCGTGAAAAACACACACTTGGATGTCATAAACATATCCGGTTTGAATGGATACTCAATTAGTTTTCTATTTGAAAGCTTTTATGGGGGAGTATTTGCAAAAATTACGTCTCATAAAATGAGCGTTGATTCGGATGTGGACTGTCAGTATTGTGTTTGGACAAAAGAACAATTTAACAAATGTGACATTTTTGAAAGCGTTTAATTATTGCGCTCGGTTAAGTGGAACGTTTTAAAAATTTAACTGAAGAAATGCGGTCGTTCCTGAATAGAGTCGTTTTACTTAGTGAAAAGCGCAACATGATACAATTTCTTGTTGTTAAAAGGCAACGAATATTGTTTTCATGATACATTGTAGCCAGAGTGCTACTGTATTGTCATTTATATTCCAAGTCACAAAATTGGAATCTTTTCTTTAATACTGTGTCATTAAAAGTTATATTAAAAGTTCTTAAATTGCAGTCATGGTGGCTGAAGTGTTTAAAACTATGCATTTAACACATCACGGGTGTCAAATGAAAGAAAATGTGTAATTAAAATACTTATATAAGAAATATTGTTCGTTTGAAAGAGTTCAAATACGTGTAACTCTTCCTGGGAACATATCAAAAGGAATTTTCTAAGCGAAGATTGAGAGTTTGATAATAAATTTTTAAAGTGAAAACTGTTTTTCCATATTCTAATTTGGAATTATGCAGCAAATAAATGTCCAAAAATGTATAGCTATGTTAATCGTTTTGACGATTCAATTCAATTTAAATGAAGCTGGAGTAAGTACTACATTTTATTTGTAAATCAATTTAAAAGTTCCAATTCAAAAGAAAAAAGAAATAATTTTGGGAATTGTAGATGACCATGAAGCAGTTTGAGCAATCATTACAATCCTTACGAAGAGCATGCATTCCAAAGAGTGGTGTAAATCCAGGTATTGATGTGTTGTTGATTTAACATGGAATGAAATTGCATTTAATTTAGTATTTTAAATAATAATCAATCATTTCGATTTAAAAGATTCCGTGGATGGACTAAAATCAGGTAAATTTCCGGATGATGACAAAACTCTAAAGGTAATCTTTAATCATTTTGAGAAGATCACCAAGCAACCAGTAATCAAAATTCACTTTTAATTCGGTTGCAGTGTTACACTCTGTGTGTGTTTGAAATGAGCGGAGTTGTGAGTATGGCAAGAAAATGAAAATGAAATGGAATTGGGTGAAAATGATTGCATTGATTTTCAGTTATCAAAGAAAAAAGAAATTATTGAAGCAAAGATAAGAGCTCAAGCACAAATGATGTTACCGAAGCAACTATTAGAAACAGCTGAAGAAGCTATTGTAATTTGTGGTCCAATCCGTAAGTCAAAATTGAACGAAAATTGTTTCAATAAAATTTATCGATGATATTTTTTATTTACAGAAAAGCAATATAAAGACCCGTGCGATCGAATGTATTACACCGTTAAATGTACCTACGGTGTTAATCCGGATAATTTCACATTCCCATGAGGTCTGAACGTTTTGAACAAGCAATAAAAAAAACTCTAATAAAACACCATTTTGTAAATGATTCAAATAATTGATTAATAAAAAAAATTAGTGTTATATGAATATAGCAATATGAAATAGTATTTATATTTGAAACGCACATGTAATTTTCTGTTCACGAACTGCAATTAGATGGGTGTTTTGTTTTGTCGTATCATTCATTCAACGCCAGAGAATTGGTATGAAAGAAAAACAAATACAGTAAGATTCTAATTGAATTGTTGATTTGTTTTATGAATGAAAGTCAATAATTTGATGTTGACACGAGATTTCTTCGAAAAAAAAAATGTGAATGAAGTTTCATTTAGATGAAAATTGATTGCAACATTTTATGAAAGAAGTGAGCTCACGCTATTGTGGACTGTTTCAGACAAAAAATATTCCTAAGAATGGGAGACATCGTGACACCACGAAAAATTGTTATACATTTGCTATAAAAATGTCCGTAAACTGTCAACTGTGTCGTTTTTTTTAAAATTATTAACCTGAATATATTTGAACTACATAAAAAAGCATTTAATTACACAAACAATGAATTTCGTAACGTTGAAGCGCTATTTAAAATTCAATCACCATTCAATTTCTCTTTTTGTTTGTGTTTTTTTTTTTGTTTTGTTTTATTTCATTGGCAGCTCTCTCACTGATCAATGGTTTCAAACGAGGTCGCGTGGTGACACGTGCTCAAACGGTAATTGTTCGCATGTTTGAGGCAATTTGCAACTGTACAACACAAACAGCAGCCACACTTCCAGGTCGTGTATCAAATCGATCACAATCGGTCAGCAAGTAAAATGAAGAATAACAGATTTTATTATTCTTATGAATGCAATTGGATGAGCTTGGAACAACATTTATCTGGTGTAAGATCGAACGTACCAAATTTCAAAGTCTATGATAAAATCATATCCAAAAATATTGTTATTCCAAACTGAGAATATGATAGTTTTGGGTTTTGTATGTGCTTCGAACCAATGGCAATGTAATCGTGTGTATACCACGAGCCAAACACAAGATTATCTTGGAACATCTTATTTAAATTGATACTAGCTAATTGATGTATTTACTATATTTACTAACTTTTACTGTTTATACTTTTACTCGTACCCTTGAAAATGTGCCCTATTCACTACAAATGTATTTTACCAATAATTTCGTATAGTTGTAAAATGACCATAAATGCTATCAAAACAAAAAGGAATACTATAATCAAAATGGATCCTGAATAGCTGTTGTACATGCATCAATCATAAATATTATGAACACAACTATATATCACACTTAGCCGATACAAAAACAAAACACACTCACACATACACGTTTATAGTCATTTTATCAAAGATATATTGATATTTGTACAATTTTTACCAATTTTACAATTTTAGCTAAATTCGGAATTGAATGAGGCAATTTTGGTAACATATTAAATTGAATACATTATATTCCAAAACAATAAATGCATTTAAATCCAAATAAAATTGAACAATGAATAAAACTTTTATCTAATTGGTGCATGGAAATGAAGCATTTGATTCTTATTTGGTCTTATAGAATTTATTTTAAGCGGTAAATATTTAAAAACCGATACAAAAAAACACCCTTTCGATGCACCCTGTTTATTGTATTTGGTTCGCACTCTGGCGGCACACGAATGCATCACCACAACAGATGATTTGATAAAAGCGAATCAGTTGAGTTTGACGTTGACATTACGAGTATTCATTCAAAACATACACATGCACACATACCTCTACACCTAATCAACACACTCACACACACTCACACACACACACACACACATGCACGCCCAACGAATCAACGTTTGTAAAGTTGCTAAAAACAAATGCCAATGCAACAATAATAAAAAATTCGCCCCTTGGTGATAGCAAAATTATATTCACGCTGCGCATTGACACGCACACCATGGCAACAGCTCACATACGCAGTGAATCTGTGTATTGTTGCGCGGCATTAAGTGTAATCTGGAAAACGAAACGACTGTGATGTGTACGCACACATTACGATACACACATACTCTTCATGACTATTTTTTTTTTGTGTGTCTCCCATTGATCGAAACTTGGTCGAGTAACAGAGACTGCACTCGTGACTTACAATAACATTCGTGTGTATACCGATATTTTTTTTTTCTGTCGTTGCTCTTGTCGAAATATCTCGTTTTGTTTTAGTATTTCTTATTTGCTACTACGTGGTTTCATTTTTTTTTCTAATTCTCTCTCTCTTTCATTCAGTGAACAAACAGTAAATCAAAATTTATAACATTCACCTTTAAAATCTGTATTTGATTTTCTGTGGGCTACAAAAATTCAAAGTCAAACATTATATTGAGAGACGAACAACAACAACAAAACAAATATATACAGTGTGTGATTTTTGAGTGTGATTAAGCAAGAAATCATGTGAACTGGAATTGTTCGGAATATTCCAAACGCAATTTTATTGGTTTTAATTAACAAAAATGCGCGCATTAATGAAAGCAAACAAATGATTCATTGAAACGCATTCAGTGAAATTGTATGACTTGTTGCAGTTTTTTTTTTTGATGTGTGATTGTGTTTTTTTTTCTTCTTTCGTTGATTAAAATTTTCAGTGCGAACAAAAAATCGAGCCTTTCATTTTTTTTCCTTCCTATGAGTTCATATTGTTGTTGTTGTTGTTGTCGTCATTACAAATACAAATGTGCGCTTGTCACTTCGTTCGCTTCTATGTATAGTGTGATTTTTCATCGACGATTGTAAAGTAGCGTACAGCGAACAGCGCGCACCAATACACGGGCATTCGATAGTCAAGTGCCATCTAGTACGCATTCAACGAAAAAATCTCAATCTTTTCACTATCGATAAGAAAATGTCTGCATACGCAAGGAAAATTGACGTTTTGTAAGACGAAAAAAAAAGTGCTCGCTATTCTAATTTCAATATGAACGCGATAGAAAGAAGATCGTCGCATTTCAAACATATTTTTATATGTTACAATATTAATTCGTCCATAGTTTTTATTTAGAACGGATTTGAAATAGGTGCGATCGTAATTGGATTGGGGTTTTTCGGCCTTATTCCACATTGAAATTGTGTAAAATGAATTTATTTATTTTTTTCTTGTGTGTGTGTGTGTGTCCATAATCCTAAATGGAAAGCAAATCAATTGGAATAAATTTTCTCAATGTCCTTTTTGTTGTGTATGTGAATACATATGATTGAAGTGTTGAATTTGAGTTGCCAACCAGAGTGAAAGTGAATGGAAGCGAAATTTTATATATATATATTTTTTGTCATTGTGCAAAAACAAAAACAAAGCGATTTATTTAAAAGAGAGATGAAGTGGAAAAATTGATTTCGTTATTTCGGTTTGAGAGAAGAGTGAAATTGGATTTTTTGCATCCATGAACAAATGTGGCAAAATATGGCACACATATTGTGTGACCTGTAACCTAAATTAAATTTGCGTGTCTTTTCATTTTTTTTCCCTTAGCATCAGCTAAAACAACATTAGCCACCGAAATGGAATGTGAAAACGATGAGATGGATGTGACTAAAGTGTATATACAATAATGAAAAAAGAAATTTCAAAGCAAAAAAAAAAATAATATTAGAGAAAAGAAAGAAGAGAAACGATGAATCGAAACAGGACTCAACACTTAAACGTTGTTGAGCTGCAAAGACGAATGCAACCCATATATAAAAAAAAGTTTAGAATATAATTGAAGCGAAAATTTTCATGGTGAAATCTTTTTTTTTCGCCGACGTGAAAACGAGCGAGCAAAAGCAACAGAAAAAAAATATTTCAAAAAAAAACATAGTTATCTGAACAAAAAATATAGACGAAAATCATCAAAAGTATACACGACAACGCTTTTTTGCTATACGATAGCACCGTGTATATTGAACAAGGACAAAGTGTTCTCATATATGTCTATGTGCGTCAATGGTCAATGTGCAAAAATAGTGAACATTTTGCCCAAAACAACCAAAAATTCGAGAACAAGAAAATAAATCAATTTGAACAGAGAGAGTGTGAAATTTGAGGCATTTCATTCAACGCAAATACAACTAGCGCAACATAATGGATTGTCATCAAATATTGAGCGGCGCTTGCAATGTGGGCGACAAATGCTTTGCAATTGGTTCGGTGGAGGGAATCAATTTTACAGTAAGTAATTTTCCTTTTGACCTTTTTCTCCGCCACCAAGAAGTTTTTCATTAACGCTCATCACTGTGAATTTGTGTGTGTGTGTGTCCGTCTGTTGTTTTTTTTTTGATTAGTTGCTATATCGCGTTGAATAAACATCCGCCAAGTATTACTTGGCTTAATTCTAGTTTTTGTTCAAATCAAAATGGTTTTTATTCTTTACTCTTTATTCTTTTGCCGTTCGGTTTATGGCTGCGCTCCGTTTTTCTACTCCGTCATTTTGCTCTTTTGCAACAATTTATGCAATATAAAATGATCAAATACATGCAACAAATTTATGAGAGTTATACATGAATATTTTGTATGACATTTTATAAATAGAAACGATCTAGAGACAATAATTGGTTCAATTTAATTTAACTGACACACCGAGTGGATTGTTTTTTTTTTCTTTTCTTTTCCTTTTTCTTCTTTTTTTTCGTTTGCTTGTCGCTTTTTTGTTTGGTTTTGCTGCTTCAAAGCTAATTTATACACGAATCCATTGGCTGATGTTGCGATATATATACACTATATACACAGAGATTCGCATGCAACAGAGAGACATGTTAGTACCGATACATATATATATATATATATATATATATATAATATAATAATCAACGAGCAATGGACAGAGAGCAATAAGCAATATGTCATTGAAATATTATTTATATACGGCTAACAAATACTAGTGTAACCACAATGAAAACGGCTCTCTGACATCTCTGTCGCTCTAATGCGCATACCCTATCCATCTATCAAATTCAGTTGACATAAGCCATTACACACAGTTCATGTGTCTGTAGTAAATTCGCTGAAACGTGTGCTCGATGCTCTGTATTGAAGCGCGCGCGCGCTTCAACTGCTGGCTGGCTGACTGGCTGACTGGCTGGCTAGCTCGTGTTTGCGTAAATTTGAATAGGATCAATGTGACTGACTACTAGAAATGATCTCAAAACAATTTGTTCTTATTTGTTGGTTGAGTGTGTGTGTGTGTGTGTGTTTTTTATTCTCCTCTGTTAATTTTGCTACTAATTTTCTTTTGCATTCTTTTTCTGCGCATTTTGTTGTTGCCTCGGTCGCATTTGGCTTTTTATTTTTCTTGTCGCGGTATAAATTCATAGCGAGCAATACCAATCTAATGCAGGCACAATAAAATGCCTCATAAAACTAGGCTTTTTCACGGCGCATTTTTTTTTCTCTAAATAATTTTATGTGTATGTCAAAGGCATGCTCATGATCAAAGTCAACGTTTAAATTTTGTATAAAACAGCGAAAAAATAAAAACCGTTGATATTTGCACCAAAACAACAACAAAAAACAGATGCCAATTAAAATATGTGTCCTATTTCTATTTCTGCTTCGATCAAATTGACTGATATTGCGATTTTTTTGCACATTGTGCTCATGGCTTAATCAATTGATTGTCTCTTAAAACGGTCTATTCACGGTTGATATTGTTGTTATTGTCTCGAGTTGGCACACACATCAACACAATGATAATGTGATTTGTTATCTCCGGTAATAAAGTAAAGTATAACTTTAGCTAGCGTTCACATTTACATTTATCAATTTATTGAAAGACACGTAGACAAAAACATGACAACAAATAAAACGTTGGACGAAATTTTAAGAAAATCTGAACCAATCATACAAATGATTCAACAAAATAGATAATAGCGAGAGAAATAGAATGAGAGAGAGAGAGAGAGAGAGAGAGAGAGAGAGAGAGCGAGCAAGGGAGAGAGACACCGACGAAAATGAAAACAAAGCTACAAATTTACTTACACACACACATCGTTAGCTTTAATTGTCTTTAGATTCTCGACCAAAATAGCAACAAATTGAAGAAATGTGCATTGCATTGAATAATGCTACTCTCCAGATTAGCGCAAAATCGCATCGCCAAGAGTGTGCTGTCGTGACAGCTAACTGCTAGCCCGTTTACAACAGATTTTGGCATTTATTTGATACACACACAAAAAAACGCACTAAATTGTGAACTCATTCAAATGCATAATAAATGGCATTACATCAAAAATGGAAAAGTAAAAATCATTTTAATTAATACCAGCATGATTTTAGGGGCCAATGCGCAACACGAGCGTAAAAATAACACAAACAAACAGACAGTCGGACAGACAGGGATCGATATGAAAGCCAAACGAGACAGATACGTGTTAAAACACGTAAATAGCTGCAATCGTATCAAAATCGCCTGCCTGCACAATGTGAACACAATTTCACAGGCTCATTTTGTAATGCAAATAGGTATTTTAATGATCAAATAAAATGTAACATTCGAACGTTATGTCGTCGTTATCGTCAATTTAAACAGCTCAGATGATATTGTTTGTATAACGTCTCCAAATACTGTCTTGTTTAATATAAATGGCATACACGTATTGTTTTATCACATGAACGCCTTCATTCGAACTTCATCAAAAGGAAAATGGTTGCAAAGAAAACAATGCGGTTCCGTTTAAATACATTCAGATCACCAACAATTGATGCGAGTACTGGTGCACACAAACTTTGTGTTCAATCTATAGCGTGTTAGTTCTGTTGTTGTATGGGATGGAGCACTAATTACATATCCAATATCACATGCCTTGCGCTATCAAGGCACAAATTGTGATAAATGTAGTTACGTTCCATTTTTTCTCTTGAAAATAATTCCCACAAATTCATGGGTTGCAACCAAAACAATTCCAGGGCATCGATGACATGCATAAAAATATGTCGATAAAACAAATTGAGAAATTGTGTGTTTGAAATAAATACTTTTCAAGTAGGTATGTAATGGTATAAGTTGCTGATGCATCGATTGCAGAGGATTTTCCAAGTTTTTGAGTACGACCCCAAACAAAAAAAAAACCTGCTGATAGTCACAATTTATCAAGAGAATGTGAACAAAAAATATTGGCAGCGACGCAAAAAAATGGACTTTATTTGATTGCAATTTTATTTTTATTGATGGCAAATAAAATAAAACGAAAAGTTAATTTGAAAAAAAAACAGAGTCAACACTTCATGCGTCGAGTGTGTGCGCTCAATTGTTGATTGTTTGCAATGTCCACGGGGCAATCTATTGATCCATTACTTTTATTGAATTTTATTGGCTTTTAATGTGCGCTGATGTTTTGTTTTCAATTCGCTTTTGTTCCATTCCCACAGAGCACACACACACACAGTAATGATATGTACATTACGATTGTATGTATACTCCCCCTTTATTTTGTGCTATGGCATATTGATTAATCAATTGTATATTACGTGGTGATGGTTATGTGGTTGACGTGCCCAAAACACACAATTTTTGGGCCACAAACTTGCCTAATAAAATGGTCGATTTTTTCGATGTCATTTCATGTTGATTTGTCCGTCATGCATTTGGAGCGTATTAATGGCTCTGTTAGAATTTTAATTTGATACAATAAATGGCCGATCAGCTGACTCGTTTGACGTCTCCTTTTAAGTGTCAAAAAACAAAAACTAATCACACGCAACACATATGACCAAATTCATTGAGAGCGGCTTGTAAGTAGACAAATCTAAAGCAAAGTTCATCAAAATTTACTTAAACTGCAGTTAAGCATGACCTCGCTTTAAATGCGAACGCCACGCTAATGATTACCGCTAAATGTGATTTATAGCCGTCACTCAATTGCGTTCACATGTTAAATACGCTCAGAGCCACCAAATTAAAAGTTCTAATTGGAATCTGTAATTGGTTTTCGTTCTGACAAATGCTCTACGCACGAGCAACCAAACTGCAATTTTGCCCACCTCTTTTCATTCTCCGTCACTCTCTCTCGCTCTCTCTCTTTATCTACTGCTCTTTAACACTTTAGTTGATTTAATAAACTTTCACAAGTCAATAGATTGGCACATATACTAACATAACCAGATAAAACTGATTTGTGCTGATTTTTTTTGTGTGTGTGCAGTGTCGCACATTCCGATTCAGTGTTTATTGCTACACATTGTTCATTAGTTTTTACCATATTTGTTAGTGCAATCAATGCACAAGCTAAAAAAGTATTGGTATTTCGATTTTTTTGTTGTTGTTTGAGATTTAGTTGGTTTTTGTTTGAGTTCATGAGAGAAAAAAATAAATTACTCAACTACATTTTTGTGTGAACGGTGTGAGCTGTCCGCTGTCATCACATCTAGTTGAATAGATGATGCTAATAAGACATTTAACAATCAACGATCCAATTTGGCAATATTCATGTATTTCATTATTGGCGAAAATTCCGACAGTCACGAGACATCGCCGAGTATCAACGCAAAGTCACACAATAGGTCACATGCTTCCTTATTAAATATGGCACATCACATTGCCACTTTTTGTTGGAGCAAAAATAAAACAGCACTCGACTTAGTGATGAGAGCATCTTAATGAAATACTTCGGCAAATGTGAATAAATTTAATCGAGCTCTAATTAAGTGTATCAACTAGAATGGATGAATTATTGATACATGAAACAACTCAATAAAGTCGCATGAAAAAAAAAACGAACTGTAGAAAAAAAACTGTAAACCGATCAATGGGCAATGAACATGTTTGCGAAACTTTGTTTACATTTCATAGTCATACATTCATTTGAATGAAGTCAGCATTTCTTGTGAATTTCATTTCTAATCATTTAACAAATTTTGATACATTGCATTTGTGTTTATCCATCACAAGATTATTACAGCAAACGCAACAACAGATACAATAAAAAGATAAACATCCAAAGGAAATACGTTTTGCTATTCATCTTTTGTTTTAATAACAACAATTTCATGGTTTTATTTATAGGCATATGCGGCCGGCTGCAATATCGTGATTCTAGCGAGTACATTTGAACGTGTTCAAATTATCCCGGGTGCAACACATAATTATATTCGAATATCAGCGCTTGACTGCAGCACAGATACAGGAAAAATTGCAGCCGCTTATGAGGATAAAGTGTGCATATTCGAGCCAACTCCGTTGATTCACAGTAATTCATCGCCAGCTCATGGCCTAGAGTATCGGTAATATATCTAAATCAAACTTGAACTCTTGCCAGTGCTTCAGTTAAGCAAATGCGTTAATTATTTCAGGTGGGTTCAAACTGGTTCACTTCAAGCCGATTCGCATATTAGCTCATTATCATGGAATCTAGAAGGTACTCGGCTGCTGACTGGCGGTGTCACAATTCAAATGTGGCACGAACGCATCACGAACAAAGATGAAGATCCAGCACGTAAGTTAAAGAGTAACAAATCAAAAAGCAATTAAATGACATTTTTGCACGGATAATATTGAGATATTTTGATCTTGATTTTAGCTGTCACATTTGAAATAGGAGGCAGTGGTAGCGATCGTGGTGATCCAAAAACGCCAAATAATGAGGAGGAACCGGAATGGGAATGCGTATGGAAATGCCATACGGCAACACCAGTACATCACATGTCATTCAGTCCGGACGGCACATTATTTGCAACATCTGGCAAAAGTGATCGTCTCGTTAAAGTTTGGTATGAAAATAAAAATGGTAAGTTAAATGAATTGTTTATATTTTGGTTTAACACCTTTTTCAAGGTCAATTTCACACCAAACTCACTAAATGAATTCATTCTAAACTCTTTTTTTGTTCAGTGCTCTTCCCAAACAAAAGCATGGATCAAGCACACTTTGGTTCGATGGCACCGACCGGTCAAATTGAACTGAACTATGGTTTTGTGTACATTGCACATCCACGGGCTGTGACACATTTGTCGTGGCGAAAAACCAGTAAATACATGCCAAAAGGTTCGGTATCAAATATGCTTGTTACCTCATGCTTAGATAATATTTGTCGTATTTGGATTGAAACCGTTTTGCCGGATGATGGCCTGGTCAATATGAATCAATTCGATCCGTTGGCAACGCAAAATCCCAAATTTCGAACGCATCGACACAAACATCGATTCATGCAACGACTCAAGCATATGAAAACGTGTTTCCATATTCGACGTCATGCTAAACATCACAATGGCAGCAGTCATAATATTGGCCAAACGGTTGGCTCAGTTTATGGATCAACGCTAGCGAATAGCAATTTTGGTCAATCGCCAATTCCATCGTTACCATCAACGTACAGCGTTCATGATTTCCATTCGTACGGTTACCATGGAACTGGAGTCACACCCGGTCTGCATTTTCATTTAGCAGCTTCAATAAACGCTGAAACCGATATACCTCTAGTTCCATCGATGCAATCGAATGATCCATCGAATCAACCAAATTTTATATTGCACTGGCTTAACAACAAAGAGATGCATTTTACGATGCAAGCTGAATCTATTTTACAGGAATTAACTAGAAAAGTCATTGAAAAAGAGCAAATGAATAATGTGTCGAGTGGCACGAGTGAACATAATTCCGACGGCCATGATGGCCACGAAGAACATCCATCACAAAATCATCATTCAGCTGGTGAAGAGCCGAAGAGACGTTTTGGTAAAAATCATAAATCATTTTCGCATGATGAAAGCAACAGCGACGATCATTTTGGTCATTCGGTTAAATCGGGCGGAGCATCACAAGCTGGACTTCAAAGTCATCACTCGTTATCGAACACAACATCGCTAAATTCGTTGGCTACTGATCATGGTGGCGGCACGCATGTGCCGGTAACAGATTCACTTGATATGAAAATCGAATGTCTTCTACGTGATTGGCATCACAGTCCCGATTTATTGTTTTCCATTCATCCAATCGATGGAAGCTACTTGATTTGGGTGGTTGAATGGCTTGATGAATATCATCCAGGCGCTTTTCGACAAGCACAAATCTCATTTTCAACACGAATTCCATCTGGTTTTCCACTTGGTGATGCAATGTCAATGTCCACTTCGGTCAATTTGTATCATACCGGTGGTAATTTATTACATTTCCGTGAAATGGTCAAAGGTGTACCCAGTTCCGTGGTCAGTCAAGCAGCTTCAAATGGTGAGAATCCTGGTGAAGTGATGACACCGCTGCCAAGTGTTTTAGAAGAATCCGAAAATGAGCAAGCCCAACAGGACGAGGGTAGAAAAAGTGTTACAAAAACGGCAAATCAAACACCAAATACTGCCGCCGATGGATCTGAAGAAGAACAACCACCGGATATATTGACAGCACCTCCATCACCAACCATATCAATGGTAACTAAACACGCGAACGGAACCTTGAACTTGTGGCAATTAACCTTTGCCGATAAATCCAAATTCACACAGGTTTGTTTCATTAAAAATGTATACATTTTTGATTGCATTTCGATTAATTCGTTTTGTTTTTCTATTGTTTTTCTGGGGAAAAAAATAAGGTTTTGAGTATTGGACATGTTTCACGTGCATCGGGTCATCGGTTCCGCGTGAATGATATTACTTGTCATCCGGTGCTGCCATTATTGTTAACCACATCTCATCACAACATTCCAGATACACCGGCCGATACAAATGGCCCGTACAGTGCAAATCTATTCACACCAAATAAAGGAAAAGACGTCTGTGTTCCGACTGGTTTTTGTTCCGAGTTGATTTTATGGCGTGTCGATTCCGTTGGACCGTTAGCCCAATCCGGAGGTGTTGAGGAATTGGCTCGAATCAATTCGCTTGAAATATCTGCATTCAGTAATGTAGCATGGATTCCAACACTATTACCGAGCACAACTCTTGGCAGCCTAAGCAATTCACCATCGGCCTGCTTCGTTGCAAGTGACGGTGAATGTCTTCGAGTGTATCAAGCCGTAATCGATGCTCGTACGCTCTTGGCCGAAGTGTCGAGCAGTGAACGAAAAACCCGAATGATGGATTCCATGGATTCGTTATCATCAGACGGTTCTTCTGATAATGCCCTACCGCAGCAACCGTGGCATACAAAAATTAAAATCGTTTCGCAACAATCAACAGCTCGTCCTGGATGCATAATTCAGCTAGATGGCATCGATGATGCTACACACGATTGGCAAAATACACAATTCTTGCATGTATTTCAAGAGCAACTCATCACTGGCGAACGAAATGAAGTGCGAACAATTCCAGTGGCTGAAAACTTTGACCTGGGTCTAATGGAAAATCAAATGAGCGCCATTGTTGATTTACAACAGAATGCAGTATTTGAGGAACCATTTTACATTGTATTGATTGAACGAACAACGAACGGAAGCACCATTCACATGTGGCGCATTGTAATCGCATCACAACCAGAATCAAATGATTTAACCGAAAGCACAATGTATGTACCTGATGGAAATTTGGTTCAAGATTTAGATGAACCAGATCCAACTGGACGTCGGCAATCACTGGCCGGTTACAATTTGAATAATACAGAAGGAAAAGTGTTCAATGCAGCCGAAGCACCGCATGTTAGTATTAAAACGACAAAAGTGTGTACACAAGAGTTACCATTGCCTGAAGGTGTTGATGTTGTTCATGCTGCACCGGCTGCCGGCCATCTCAGCTCATCATCCATTTATCCAGCGTGTTTTGCTCCGTACATTATTGTAACAGCCTGTTCAGATTCAACATCACGTTTTTGGCGTTGCAAAATCAGTAAAAATGGTGATTCCGATACAGTAAATCCGTTTGAATCACGTGACAGCTGTAAATATGAATGGTGTGAATGGGATATGTTGAGCCGTGATCGTGAATCGGCCATTGACATTTCTGGTCAACCATTGCATATAAGTGCTGCATATTCGGGACGCATTGCATGCGCCTATAAATATGGAAAATCATTTACACGTCCGCATAAAGGTGATCCAGATTCGCGTTATGTGAATTTATGTGTAGCAATTTATGAGTGCGAAAGTACCGGCGGCAGTGAATGGGTCCTCGAAGATACAATTCATTTGAAAAATGTTCATTTGCCACGCATCAATATTGATCCACATTTGGATTTGAGCTACTTACACGATCGCAGTATGCTACAGAAAAAGCAGAAATTAACACAAGTCATACAGAATTTAACGCACGATGAATCACGTTCACCACGAAATGGTGAAGTCACACCAGATGGTTTACCAAAACCGAGTACATTGTTAGCGGTTCCAAGCTTCAGTACGTTACAATCGTTAAGAAAGAGTATAATCGAAAATGGAAACACATGCCCATTGACGCAAAAGCATCTCGTTCAATTGGATTGGGTGTCAAAAGAAGATGGATCGCACATATTAACGGTAGCTGTTGGTAGTAAAATTCTTTTATACACTTCCGTATCAAGTGATTTAGCACAAGCAAATATCAAAGCAATGAAAGAATCGCAATCATCAAATCGTCCATTGTTGCGAAAAGCAAGCTCATTGGCACAGCCACATTTCAATGATGAAATCCGTTGGATGAAATTACGTCAAATTGAATTACACACCGCCGATGGTTTGCCACCATTACCAATGCAAATGTCATGGGTGCGGGACGGTATTCTGGTTGTTGGAATGGATTCAGAAATGCACGTTTATTCACAATGGAAACCGCACAAAAATACCAACAATATCGATATTGATGATATTCAAGACACGAGAAATTTACGCGATGAAGATTTACGCACCATGGCCAACGAGAATACACAGCGTCGCATGGCGTCCGCAACTTCAATCACTCATTTAAATCGGGCCGTTGGTTCAATCAATTTACAAATGTTTTCGAATGATAAAAAACGTAAAATGGTGGCCGCCACCAGCAACTCACAACTCAATACAATTGATCAAAATCGTATACATGATTATATGCCCGATTTTGGTTTATTCGAAGCATCACGAATCGCATGTCCAGTTCTACCACAATATCATCCAAAACAATTGATGGAGCTACTGAATTGCGGCAAAATCCGATGGGTCAAAGCAATCTTAGCGCATTTGGTGCGATGCATCAGCGGAACATATCTAAATCGTTCGAATGGTATCACCGGCGGAGATGAAGAAAATCAAAATCATCAGGTATTTGTTTGTGTATTTGATGTAATGGTAACGACGTACCGATTCTTCCTTTCATAAACAGAATCACATCCAAATGGTCGAATCAACTGCTCATACCATTTTTTTATCGTTTCATATCGATGTTTCCATTTGTAATTTTCAACGAAAAATTCACGGATCTGTTATCATTATCAATGAATATTTATCAAAAAATGGCATAAAATATTAAATCAATGACAATAACAATAACAGTAACAATAAACAAGCAGACTTATTCAATTGTCTGCAATCATACAAAACCTGTATATTGTAAGCTAATTTTTGCACATGAAATCGATATTTCTGTTGTTCTAATCTCGCTAATTCGCGATAAATGCTAAACAAACCATGCAAAATGATAATCTGTGTTAACTTCTTTTCTTAAGTATGTGCTAACACACTCTCAATATCCACTGTCACATTTAACGCCTTCTTACACCATTTGTATCGCTAGCTCCTCTATTTATGACAATTTTCCAACTCTAAAACAAACAAACATCAATCACATAAATGTTAACACTGACCCTATTCAGTGCGTTCAACATTCATTTTATTTGTATAGCTTTAATTTTATATAATTATATTATTTTCATTTCGGCCATTTTTAGCGATAAAATAATTTAATTTTACACCCCAAAAAAAAACCAAATGAGAGAAAATTCACCAACATTTATATTTTATTTCCATCGAGTTTGGAAAAAATTGATGTTTAAAATATTGCTAAACAAAAGAGAGAAAAACAAATCGATTCGATTGTCGAATGTTAGAATTTTGATAAATAAATAAATATAGATGACGATGTACCACATTGAACGATGTGCATCGCCGTATGTTCGATATATTTTCGTGTAGCATGTGAACATTTAGAGCACTTGTTTTACTGTTAGATCGATTTAATGGACGTTATTTTGTGTAATTTGGACACAAAAATTAAAAAAAAAAACAAATTTTATTTAAATGGAACATACACAAATACACACACAAAATTTATTGAATGAACAATTTAGCAATATTTTGAATGAATAATTTGATTTGCAGCGAGGTTGGTCGAGATCTCGCACATTATCTGTGAGTTACGTGGCTGGCACCGCAAGTCCTTTAGAACAAAGAGGATCTACAACACAGGTGTGAACATGATTTTTGTTTTTCTTTTTTATTATTAGTTTTTCTTTTTCTTTCTTTTCCTCTCGATATTTTGATTTTTGTTTTGTTTTTTATAAAGATCTACCTAGTTTTCGTTGCATTGATATTGCATTTTTTTCGATATTTTTTTTTCTTCTCTTCATTATGAATGAATTCTTCTTCCTTCTTGTGGTTGTTCTGTGATGTTGTACAATTTGCAGACGAAAATTAGATGCTCCAAAGAAAATTTCATTGTATTTAAAATTTTAAAGAAAAAAAAAATGGAATTTTCTTTGCGCAAACCATGTGTATCTTTCGTTAATGCCTCTTGTGAAACTAGCGCTTCATCATGATTTCGTGTTCAACGAGGTCAATGTTTAGTACTTTGTTCGATGTTGAATAGCCCAAACTTTTACTCCTCACTTGCCTCTTTCTCTTTCTCAGCCAATTTTATATCACTATATAGAAGAAAAAAAACTCTGTAATTTTTGTATGTACATACGTTTCAATTCAATTTTTTTTTTTAAATGTTGCTTAACATTGTTTTAATTGCTACTTTATTAAAACAACAATTGAATAGATTCAATCTATAGATTGATGTAGATTTGAAGCATGCTGTAGAATTTTCCCTCCCGTTCATAAATTGTAAATATTCAAAATAACATTGATCTAATTTCTATCGCCGTTAGTTAATTAGTTACAGAATTTTCAGTACTTTGTGTGTATGAAATCAAAAGACCACATACGTCAAACATTCAAACACACACACACACAAATGCTAAACCAAATCTTTTATCGTTACAATCTAGACTCTTTTTTATACGAACTGGAGCATGAACAGTACCTCTATCCTATACAAGTATCTCGGTTATAATAAAAACAATCAATCAATAATAATCAAATAGTCAATCATTTTTTTTCCATACACAATGAAATCACTTCACAGCCAAACATACAAATGTGCTGTTCACATCGACGTTTTTCGTTCCATTTCGGTTAAACTTGTAAAGAACAACTTCAAAATTGGCATTTTCGGAAGTAAAAAAAAATAATATTTCATTCAAATAAAATCAATGTAAAAAAAAATATTGATTGATCATTTCGAAACCATTTTTTATCGCATTCCCACGAAATTTCATTCGTTGAAACTTAAATATCATTATCAATTTTCACCTGAAATTTCGAAAAAAAAAAATAGCTTCCTGAAGAGTTAACACTTGATTATGCTGAAATTACGTCGATTCCGCCATTACCTTTGTGGACATTATTAGCGGCTGATAAAGAACAAAGTCAATCTGCTCAGAATGCGGAAGAGAAGAAGGTATGAATACATTTTATTTCGTGAACAAATTCAGTTTTTCTAATAACAATACTAATTTTTATTAGGACTACAACGATTTGTTTGATTCGAACCTGGATAACGATGACAATCTGGATGAATTGCTGGAAGACGATGGTGATCGACAACAAAGATTTGATGCACGCCGTCCATCGTTGCCAAGTGAACGGCAAAGTCTATCGCACTTCGGACCACGTCAAGGTCAACTGATTTCACGTCTGTTGACTCACACACATCTTCCGGGGCTCTCATCACTCGATCAAATGCATTTATTAGCGTTGGCAGACACTGTTGCCACTTGTAATACCGATTTTGCTGAGCGATTCATCAACGATGCTGCTAAGACAGCAATTTCGAAGGAGAATTTAACGGGCGTTCCAGAAAATGTTAGCACCGAATCGCTCGA
Source organism: Aphidoletes aphidimyza (assembly GCA_030463065.1). Lineage (NCBI taxonomy): Eukaryota > Metazoa > Arthropoda > Insecta > Diptera > Cecidomyiidae > Aphidoletes > Aphidoletes aphidimyza. Next base: position 19,211,619 of record CM059999.1, read on the forward strand.
TGATTGTGGTCTTCGGTTTTTGCTTGCCATGAAACACTATACATATTTATTGCGATGTTTACCTATTGCACAACGAACCCAATTCCAAAAACAGGGTGTTGTATCATCGAATGTTGTATGGGCCTTCCATTCAGAAAGCGAAGAAGAAATTCTTAATTTGATTCCATCGTATGCAAAAGGCCAATTGAGATGGTCAACATTAAAAGAGCTTGGCGTTGGTTGGTGGTTAAGAAACAACACCCTCTTGCGAAGTTGCATTGAAAAATTAGCAAAATCATCATACCAAGCGAAACAAGATCCAATGGATGCTGCTCTTTACTATATTGCTATGAAGAAAAAATCACTCGTCTGGGGATTGTATCGATCGAAACGTGATGACAAAATGACTGCTTTCTTTGCTAATAATTTTTCAGAAGATCGCTGGCGAAAGGCTGCATTGAAAAATGCGTTTGCATTGCTTGGCAAACAACGTTTTGAACATGCGGTTGCGTTCTTCTTATTGGCCAACGCTCTGAATGATGCAATTGAAGTTTGTCTAACCAAATTGGATGATTTACAATTGGCGCTGGTGATAACACGATTGTATGAGGGTGAACATGATGCAACACCACCAAATTACAAAAAACTACTTTACGAAGAAGTCTTAGGCTGTGACAGCAATGGAAACAATCAAGACATTAGTCGTGCACATCCCGATCCATTTTTACGATCGATGGCACTTTGGTTACTCAAAGACTATTCGGGTAGCTTGAATACGCTGCTACTAAATAATGTCGGTTTAAATCATCCGGCCCATTTGGAAGACGATCCATTGCTTCGTTCCGATTCGAATCAATCGACCAATCCAAATGTATTCAACTTCTATATTTACCTTCGAACACATCCGCTTCTAATTCGACAATATATCGCATCGACGGCACAAGAAAAGAAGAAAGCTCAAGTTGTATTGTCTGGCTTTAGTTATAGTGGCGGTGAAAATTCACAGGCACCAACCAAAATCTGGGGCGATCGACAGATTCAAATTGAAGATTCAATCACACCACTCGAACGACAGCTATACTTTACAACAGCTCATGGCCATTTCAAAGCTGGTTGTCCAGCATTAGCTCTGGAAGTATTGAGTAAACTACCATCCAAGGTAATCGAACCAGAGGAACCAAGTGAATTAAATTCACCGGCCGACGAAGATCATGCCGAATTAATTGACACGGGAATTTTCACGGATAGCATAACTAAAGCAGAAAAATCCGTTGAAAAAGCTGAAAGCTTAGATTGGCGTGCTCCAGTCACAACGAGCAATGGATTCGACAGTGCTGATGCATTGGATTGGGGTGCACCAGTTTCGAAACCAGCTGATGATGAATTTAAAATTCAGTGGGACGAAGACGGTGACGATAATAATTCAGATGAAAACGATACTGGCCTTAGTATGGACGTTGATAAGAAGCAACTGAATCCAGAGCAAGAGCAAAGCAAACGACCTTCAATCCAAGTTGATTCACAGCACAGCAATGGCGAACGCACCGAAATGCTCGATATTATGGCACAACAGTTGAAATTTGTTGCCTGCTTAAAAATTCTAATGGAAGAACTATCGACTTTGGCTACCGGTTTCGAAGTTGATGGTGGCCAATTGAGATATCAACTTTATGTTTGGCTGGAAAAGGAAGTCGAAGCGCTTAAGCAATTGTGCAATTACAGCAGCAGTGAACCGGAAAATGTGACTTCGGATGACAGTAACCCAGCGGATGCTAATGATCGTGATACACCAGTACCTGGTGCCAGACCATCGTTCAGCGAGCGACCTACATTGCATGAAATTTTAATTGCTGAAAAACAGGACTTTGAAGCCAAAGTACAGAGAGCAGCCAGAAGAAAGCGATGGTTAAAAGGTACGAAACAAAACATACAACAAATCTTTGATATTTTATAAAAAGATGCGATTTTTAATCATTTTTTTATTTGTTTATTTTGCAGCAAATGAAACATTGCTGAGAACTTTACTCAGTTATTGTTCGCTTCATGGAGCCAGCGGAGGTGGATTGGCCTCAGTTCGAATGGAATTGGTATTACTTTTGCAAGAATTGCAGCAGGAAAAAACCCAACAACAGCTTCTAAGTCCACTTCCATTCCCAACCACTTTGCCATTGCTTAGTGCATGCGTAGCCGGAAATCGAACGGTTATTGCCGATCCAATAAGATATTTGGAGGCTCAAACTCACGACATGCTACAAACAATGGTCCGCCTACGTTCACCGCCCGTTGGTTTGCAAAGCTCCACCGCTTCCGAGATATTTATTTTGCGTGATTTAGCGGTTGCTTTATCCGCTTGCATTTATCAATCGTTGTGTGACTCCGATTCATTTATTGTGAAACAAAATGTTGAAACCAACGGTTGCCATAGTCCTGGTATGGAAACATTGGCCCGTCTAAATGCCAGTTGTCAAAGTTCACATTTGATGGCAAATGCTGCCGGACATCGACGTCGTCGAAAGTATTCGTCCGATGAACCAATCGCAGTGAGCACATTGCCATCAAAGTGGCCAGGTGTAACCAATTTAAGAGCATTGTTGGCTCGTGAAAAAGACGAAGACACACCACGATTAAATGTGTTAATGTGTGAAGCATTTATGGCGACATTTATGTCGCTTCTCGTTTATGGCCTGTCAACATGCGATTGTCACATTTTATATCGTTTGGCCGGGCAAAAATTCACAAACATGTCATGGGGCAATCTGTTTGGCGGTGGCGTCAAAAAGCTATTGAGAAAGGCCAGCTCAAGGGCACATGCAACAATTCAAGAAATTTCACAAACGTCACAAGATACAATCATCGAAAATGGTGATGCAACAAATGCACAAGACAGTGGCGTTTGGGGTGCTGTCACATCAATAACCAAACAAAGAGTAAAACTCAATATGAAATTGCTAGGTCATTTTGGTGGCTCACAAGGTTCACCAAATATGAAAGAAGACAAACCAACCTATCGCGAACAATTCGTACCACCGGAAATGTCAATGGTTTCGTATTTTATGATCAAACCATCAATAAGAGGTAAAAACCAATTGTTTGAAGTCGCAAAAATGAAATTGAGTTTTTTTTTCAATTTAAATATCACTTTTTCGCATATGCATTTTAGAAATCGATGAAGAGGAATATGATTCGGCGGATTCGATAAGCTCTGACATTGACGAAGATGAAGATGATGATGTGTTCGCTGATCCTTTAAATAACGATCCAAAAGCTAGTCAAGCATCAGCTGCCATGAAAAAGCATCGCCGTGAAAATACAGAACACTCAAATCCGTACTCATACTCCTGGCTTATTATGCGCACCGCCATTTTACGCATCGCTCAAAATCAACTGCAAGATTTTATAGCCGTGGCTGGAATTGAAATGCAGGGTAAAGAACAATATTTTGGTTTCATTTTTTATCATTTTTAATCACAAAATTCACGACTCCATTCATAGAACTACCGGTGTCCAGTCCATTGACACATGGCGTTTTACGACGATTAAATGCATGGATCGAAATTTTGAAAGAAGAGCTAGCAATGCGTGGTCCAGCACCACTCGATTTTATTCCGGGTTGTTTCATTGAATCCGATGTCAAAGGGCCGGCAATTCACAAATATCGATCTCTGCTGGAAAAGAGTAATACACCATTTAGTCCGATTCAGGCATCAGCAGCACCAGCACGACGGCTATGGCACTTCCTGGTGCGTCAAGAGCCCGTTCAAGACATTTTCATTCGAGCTGTATTCGGTAAAAAGCGTACTACACCTCCGGGTGCTGAAAATGCATCGGTTGCTCCATCAGTTATTAATGACAATTCTGGAAGTGGTGAGTTTTTAATTTGTTAAGTGTCATAATACATGGTCAACTTTCAATCAAATCTGATTCAATAAATATTTTGCCATTTTTATTGCAGCTGTCGATGGTCACACAAGTAATCACAATGGTCCAGTTTCCGAGCCAGTTCGTATCATACACAAAGATCAAGAATCAATATCAGCATTCTGCTTGAACAACGTGAATCCGGGCTTCATTGCATTATCAACACCACGTGAAGTTCAAGAAATGGACATTTCACTATTGCTTGAATCGCCCAACTGGATGGAAGACGAATGCGAATTAGATATTTTAAATCTAAACAAAGACTCCGATTTGATTCCGACAAGCAATTTCCTCGTTATTCAAGCCTCTTCCGAAAAGTACGATTCGTTTGCTTTCAATTTAGTCAAATATTTAACATTTGGTGATCATCAAACTAATTCCTTTGCATTGATTGTAGGAGTATTCTGAATCAAGCACAACATGCAGCCACAAATTATGGAGTACCGTCAAGTCCAACATCAACAATGGCACCACAATCAGGCCGTGGAGCCTCTGTGGTAAGTTTTATTTGTCACCGAATCAACCTCATTATGTAACTCAAAAACATCGTGGAAAGACACACACAACAACACACTCACACACACAATAACACACACACAAACACGCAAAATTGGCTTACATTCACTAATCTTTTACACACAATTTAACACTAACTATTACACAGTTTAACGCTTTTGTTTGGCTGTTTTTTTTTAAATTTCATTTTGATTTTTTTTTTGTCTTCAAAATTTGTTTGGGGTTTGATTTGCTAAAATGTTTTTGTTTTCTTTGAAATTTGATTAATATTTAGAATTCATTACACCAAAATTTCAACCTAAGCACACACACATAAAACTAACTATTGATGTATTTGTCATTCATGACCAAACTAATCAAAATGTATAAGAAAAAAGGAAAAATATGTATTTCTGTGTGAATAGCTCTGAAATGAGTTCATTTTTTGAAAATTTGTACAAAAACAAATTTGCGCTTTTTTTCACAAAAGCTTTTTTTATGCTTTCTGAAACTGAAACTCTGAAAAAATGGCCTGGTTCAAAACGATTAACATTTACTGTGAACTGCATAGTATCTGAAGATCACATTGAACAGTTTGGCATCTCATCTGTCTCATTTCAATATGGTGCTCTGTTTTTGAAACATTTCGGGATTTTCCATTGTTATGTTCACATGTTTATTTTGTTTCTCACAATTCATTTTATGTTTGTTTTTATGTTTTTCCGTTTCATTTTAATTAAACTTATCAGACAATTGCATTTCATCACAATCACAAAACATTCATCTGTCATTTATTCATAAAAATTCCACCAAATTTTAAAAAGTAGGAGAGGTTTTTTTTGGTGACATCAAATAGCCCACAAATTAAATTTAAAATTTAAAAACAAATCTAATATCATTTTATCTCTTCCTCTCTCTCTCTCTCTCTATCTGTCTATAATCGCATTCTTTTTTTATGTCGTTTCATTTGTGCATTGAACTAAACCGAACAAATCGTTAAAACAAATCACAAATAACAAAATAATTCTAAAAATTAATAAAATCATCACTCGAACTCGACTCGCATTACGCAAAAAAATAAAATCAGATTAAGGGAGCCACATTTCCGGGAAGTCATGATCCACGCTTTTGTAAACTGGTCATTGAATATTCTAAGCACTTACTCAAACCGGTACATAAAACATTATTTACAAACACATCGTTTCCAATGATAGCAAAATTCCATTTATATCTTTACCTTTTTGTGTTTTTGTTTAAATTTACATTTAAATTTTATGTTTCAATTTCAACGTTCAAATCGTAATTTTTCCTTTTGATTGCATCGGCATCTGTATCATTTCGTAAATTAATTTCAGTGTCTTGTTTCTCAAAAAAAAAAAATTACATTGCATTGCATTCCATCTGATAAAATAAATGGAATTTATGACGAACGTGCAAGAGAAGCGAAAATTAGCTAGTTTGTAGTAACTGTAGATGATTTAACTCTTGAACAACAACAAAAAGAAACTTACGCTCTTGATGAATCTATTCATATATTGTCGTAGATTGTTAGGGATTTGCATCGTACATTGAAATTCTGTTTCTTGAAATTGTTGGCTTACAAACCGTTGGCTTAGAATGCAGCTTCAGAGAGCTTAGATTTCAATTTCTCTTTCTATTTTCCTTAGCCACTCCTTCTTACACTTGAACACACATTTATCGTTGTCATTTAGATAAAGTTGTTTTACTGTTTATGTTGTTGTTTATTTTGTACCTTTTTCTTAAATGTTTGTCATCTTTGTATGTGTTTTATTTTTCTCACACTTGTACAGCACATTCTATTCTTAGTATTTGTGTTAAATGTAATTTGAACTTCTACTTCTTTGTTTTGTAGCTCTGAAAATATCTGCCAATCGTCTGATGATTGACTGATTTGATTTACACAACATGGCACATGTTTAATTAGCAAACTTAGATAGCTGCAAATGTATTGGCTTTTGTAAATCACAATGTAGTGTGTAGACATACCTTCTTTTGTTTTCTTTTCTTTTCTTTTTGTGTGTGTACACAATTTTGGTTGTCATCATATTTTTGAATGTCTGTAGATTCCCAGCTATTTTGTTTGTATATAAATTGCATTGCATTTTATGCACCGTGCACTGTAAACTATCACGTTTCAATTTGATTTGCGACCTTCACATGATCCCAATTATTGTTGTGTTTTTTTTTTCTTTCAATCATTTTTTTTACTTTTTTGTAGCATCCTGGTAATTTAATCAATGTAAATGAACCCAAAAAGGTACTTTTTTGTTTGTTTTTTTTTTCTTCCATTTTTGTTTGCGAATGTTTGAATTTGTTTGAAAAATGTGTTTTTTTTATATCTATGGTTATAAGGCGCCCTTTTCAAGGGCATATTAAATCAATTTCTGTTGTGAAGGAATCCAGTTTTATTTTCGTTGGTGTATTTTTCGTATTTTTTTTTCTCGTATCTTTTCATTCCCTCTTTATTATTGTATTTTGTCAAAGCTTAAAGGATAACTGTTCGAGACATTTGTTTATTCCATTGAGTTAATCTATTGTCGAAATTCCTCTCGCTCTCCAAGATATTAAAGGCATGTCTATGGTTTGAATCATCGAATTCGATCATGTTTTGTGATTCATTTCTTTGTTGTTTACAATCAAACGATCTTATATCTCTCTATGCGCTTAAAAATCGCATCCCATCCAATCAGAAATGTTGTGATTGTTGTTGACATTTGACCAATGCTCATATATGGTTTTAGATTTTATTTGTTTTTTTTTTATTTTCAAATTTTTTTTTCAGCTCGATCAATTAGAATATATTTTGATTGAATTCAAATGAATTATATTAATATAAAAAAAACTGTCAATTGACATGCATATTTTAAACTGTCTCGTACAAATTTTTAAGTTTCAGTATTTGTTGGTTCCACATTTTAGAAAATGTATTTTCAACAATTATTTAGCGATTTATATTTCCAAAATGTAGTCAGTATTTTCATTTTGACTTTCGCATTCATTTCGAATCGTAACGGATTTCGATATTAAATGATATTAATCTAGATCATAAACTAATCGTTGTCGTTTTGATTCTATACACAAATCACAAAAGGTATTGAAACATAAAGTCGACAATATAAAACGAATGTGCGCCCATCCATTGATGCCATTGTACTTAACTGGCGGTCAAGATGGTTCAGTTCAAATGTGGGAATGGGGACATCAGCAAGTCGTTTGTACACCACGACCACCGGGCACATTTGCCAAAGTAACACGATGCCGATTCTCACAGCATGGCAATAAATTTGGTATCGCAGATGGTGATGGCAATTTAAGCTTATGGCAAGCTAGTTTAGCATCACAATGCAATCGATCGTTTTTCGTAAGTACAATTCAATCGAATTGTTGTGATATCATATTGATTAATTTTATATATCAATCATGTATTTCTAGACTTATCAATGCCATAATAAGGGAATATCGGATTTCGTGTTTTTGGGCTCGTGCAGTTTAGTCGCAACAGCTGGCCACAGTTCTGAGAGTAAAAACGTTGGATTATGGGACACCTTATTGCCTCAAAAGAAATCTCTGGTCGCTTGTAAGTGGACAGATTCAATGACAGTTGGAACTTGTTCTTTTTTTCAAATAAAAGTCTAATTGTGAAAGACTACTTTCACTGAAAGTATATAAAATTGATTGGATTGGATTGGATTTATTTTCAGCATTTGCATGTCACGAACAAGGAGCATCGAGTTTAATTTATGCACCGCAACATCAGTTGCTTATTTCAGCCGGTAAAAAGGGTGATGTTTGCATATTTGATGTGCGACAACGATCACTGCGCCATCGATTCCAAGCGCATGAAAGTGCAATCAAATGCTTAGCCATCGATCCACATGAAGAACATTTCGTTACTGGTTCTGCTGATGGTGATATTCGAGTATGTTTCAATCACAATCATTTCATTCAATGAATCAAAAAGTACAAGAAAATAATATCATTAATCTAAAATATTGTGATTGTTTTCCTTTTCTGACACTATTAGGTTTGGGGCCTGTCAGTTCATACGTCATTATACACGTTCCCTGGCGAACATGCAAAGAGCAGCTTTTTCAAGCATATCGGCCAAGGTGTAACACAGATTCAAGTCGATGCTCAAGGACGTTTATTTTCATGTGGTGCTGATGGTTCAATGAAAGTGCGTCAATTACCCGATCGTGAATCAATCGTCCAAACTTTGTACTAAATACGATTTAAGGATGTATAATGAAACACATACCAAAAACTCAACACAGCACGATAGAAAAGATTAAGATAGACGGACAAAAGGGAAGAAAAAATGAGAAAGCAAGAGGTAGAACGTAGAAGGAAGGAGACAGAGAGCAAATGAATTAACACATACACTCACATATTATAAAAAAGAACACACACACACACACACACAGTCATCTCAAGTGATATGTAAAAAGGAAAAAAATGCAACAAAAATGCAATCGACTTAATTATCATCATAACGACAATATTACAAAACAAAAACAAAAATATCCTATAATTTTAATTAAAACTAGGAATTCACTTTTATGGAAAGCTGTTGTATTGAGTATTTATTTCTATTTGTTATGCAATTAATTTTTATTTGTTATTTATTTAAAAAAAAAAGAAAGAAAACAACAATTCTTGAAAGAGAATATAAGAAAGAAAAAACACAGAGTTTTCATCAAATTTTATCTACCAAATCATGAAAATAACACACACACACAATTTAATCAATGTGAATGAAGTCGAAAGAAAAGATGCACTGGGAAAATTGAATGAAATATAAAAGAGACTCCACTCTGTCCATCATTGAATGAATGAGCAAAAATTAGCATTTGATTGAAAGAAAAAGAAATGGTAAATTTTAGTGATGTTAACAAGAACAAGAAAAAAAGAAATGGTGAATTCATCTATTTATTGTAACTTATTCCAAAACGAAACAAGAGTTCGAGCAAAAAAAAATTATCGAGTTAAACTTTTATGTGTAGGAGTCAATAAAACAATTCTTATGTATTTAGTTGCGAAATCAAAACAAAAAAAAAAATTACAAAAAATCACATAAAAATATAATCATTGAGAGACTTTTTCGATTGTTATATACGTCAGACTTGAGTCTATTTTTTAGCAATAAGACAAACTAATTTTTCTTCTCTGTTTCAAAACAAAACTATTAACTCAATTCGAACTTGGCTTTTTTCTAGTTTCTAAGCTAAATTTTTTTTCGAAATTTTTATGGAAGAAAACATGTTAGAGAGAATAGAAATCTATGAAAAGCACTTTTCAAATGTATCTGAATGGACAGATTCCTCTAAAAAAAACTAACAACAACAAAAAAAAACTTTACACTCAAAAATAACTCCAACATTTTTGATCATTTCTTTTTAAAATATATTCTTGAATTTCTTTTCGATGTAAATTATATGAGCAGAATTCTGCTTATGCACCAGCGCGAATGCATGAATATTAAACAACAACAACAACAAAAACATTTTGATTCTTTAATTTTAATTGTGCATCGTTACCACAGTCAATCAAGCACGTTTGTTAAATAATTTGTAGTAGCCATCTTTTGTCAAGAATTAATTAACAACAACAATAACAACAAAAGAAGGACAACAACAGACAAATCAAATCTAAATGTATAAAAAAAAGTAAAAGAAAACAAATTTAAATAATATCTAAATTTATGCATGTATCTAAACTATGGACATTGTAAGATCAGCTAAAAGCGACAAAACAATAATGTTTAAGAGCTGTTGAGAAAGTTGAGTGTTTCAATATTGCAATAAATGAAAAACAAAAAAAAAAGCAGAAAAAAAAACAATTTAGCAACGTTACAGTAATAGAGATGCAGACAAAATCATTGAATGAATATGCAACAATAAAATGACCTTATGATAGCTATAAACGAGTAAATGCTGCGAAATATATATATATATAAAAGGCCCACATCCACAAATCAGTTAAAATATGTTGTAAGACAACATCCATAACATGGCTTTTGCCACTTCGACAAAACAACACTTGAGAATGATATCTAATTTTTCAGTTTTGGCTTTAGTTTGTCACAATCCTTTGTATGGCATCGAATTGATGCCGCACATAGTGATGAAAAATAACATTGAATTAGAGCAATCAATCAATCTAGCACGATAATACGTTAGCTCAATATTTCAGTTGGTTTGTTTATTTAAATTTCACAATCATTTTATGTTGTTATGTGCATACCATCGCATACAGTATGAGTATATGTGCAGTGTGCAAATTGGAAGGGGACCACCTCTTCAGGGCAGAGCTATTTTTTTTCCTTTTCAGTGGTCATAATTTGTTTAGTTGTAATTTTTGCCTTTTGCACATGTGTGATGCGCCGAACCAAAAAAGTATTAAGTTCATTTTTCGTGGGGTTTTAAATTTAGTTCAAAAATCAATCACAATATAAATAATTATTATCGTTATTATTACAAAATGAAAATAAACCAGATGATGACGTGAAAAATAATAGCAAAAAAAAAATAACACGTGCATGAGTTCAAATTTGGCCTGCTAATTCTAAAATCCAGTCAGCCATCGGCTTGAGCCAAACAGAACAACATATAAGAATAATCGAATACAAAACTCTAACTAAAACACACAAACACACATTTGCGACAAAAAAAAAACAAAAACTACGAATTACCGTTGATGAAAATAATACAAGATTTTGAAGTCATATACGTGTTTATATTTTAATTGTAGATAGTAAAATATATATTAAATAAATTAATATCATATTATTCATTGAATAATAATTTAAATGCAATAAAAATTACATCATTAATTTAAAGTTGAACATTATATTGGTCTTTTAATTTTGAATTCGATTTTATTAAACCTTATTCAAGTCTTCATGATAAATAACATATATATAGCATATATTCCTTAGGGTTGGGCATATGTGAGATAGCTATTTCGCTATACTATTTTTCCAAAAAAATAGGTATAGCGCGCTATACTATTTTCATGAATTTTCGAAAATAGCGCTATTAAAAAATAGCTATTCATTTCAAAAATAGCTATTAAAAATAGCTATTTTTCGCCAAAAATAGCTATTTTAATAGCACAATTTTGCTATTTTGAATAGATATTTTCTGCGCCACTTCACAAAACAACATGCGCAGACATGCACAGGCATTTTCAAACATGTTCAAACATTTACAAAACATGTACAAACATTTTTTCGTATGAAAATGGCTATTTAAAATAGCAAAATTTTGCGATTAAAAATAGCTATTCCGAAAAAAATGCGGAATAGTATAGCTATACTATATATATAATATAGCGCGCCCATCCTTAATATTCCTCACTTTGAATGAGTTCACTAAATTGCTGAAAAGATGACGACCATTCCATACCCGATCGATCAAAATTGACGGGCTTGGCGGAATAATGTAACACAGCCTCTCCCCTCTTTCGCTTATGGAAATTACTGTTAGTGCGAGCAGGGGGTGAGAAGCTGTGTTACATTATTCCGCCAAGCCCGTCAATTCACATCCACCCTCCTGGATTTGAAAAATGTATACATGGTTCGATTAAATTTATACATGGTCAATGTATACTATACATCCTATAGGCTTATATCACAAGTTTTCGATCATTCTCTAGCCACCAATTGTTTGATAATTGGATGAATTGATACAATGTTGCGTATAAGATTGCAGGCCAGTTCAATGTCTATATTATTACTTTTCGATTGGAAAATTTATTGGTTCAAATTTTGACCAGAGTCCTAGTTCGTCATGGGAAATCAATTGGTTTTTGGCACTTTTTAATTTAGGTACTCGGTTCTGGTACCTTCGGTGCAAAATGGCGTTGTCGTCGTTGTAGTAAAAAAAAACTCTCAAACAGAGTGTCAGAACACAAAGTGATAAAAGCAAATTTGTTCAGTATTATCACGCGATGTTTTGTATTTCATTTGATTCACATTGGTGCTGCCATTTTGGAGCGGATTGCACTGAAATCCACACGCGTTGGCTCTGTAGTAAATTTTACGCAGAAATCGGTTCTCACGAATATTGGATGTCACACACACACAGTCGCGCCGGCACACACACACAGTCGCGTACACCAATGATGTGAAAATAGGAATTCCTATTGGCGCCTAAGCACAAGAACAAATTGGTCCTCGTTGCACATTTTTATGGCATAGAGATGTGGTCTAAGTTTGCAGGCTAATTTTGTAACGTACATGGAATTGTACATTTTATTGCACTGGAGCGAATTTAATGTGAAAGTAAATAACTTTTTTATTAACAACATTCTGAAAGTATGATTTCTCAATACTAATGTTTAAAATATTCCAATTTGATAATTGAAAATAAACGGCACTTTTAGCATGTTTGTTTGGCCATTCAACAATGGTAACACCGTTTGACAATCGAATCAACTGTCAGTGCGGTCTGAAATGTCATTGAAAGAGTTTGTAAACAGATAGGTTTGGTATACGAACTCTAAAATAATAAAAATCTAAGAAATATTGTGAAAATCGAAGCAAAATGTTTTCATTGTGTCGTTTATGTGCGACATGCATAGATCCGACCGAGTTGACAACGGATATGTCTGCACTTGAATCGAAACTTACATTCTGCTGTGGATGGAAACCATCGGAAAATGAAGCTCGAATGCCAAAAAAGGTATGCTGTCTGTGCCTTGATCAATTACAAAGAAGTTGGGACTTTGTTCAAAGTATTTTGGCCGCTGAAGAACAACTCAATAAACTGTTGAGTGAACCAATGCAAACCAACTCAGAAGAAATTCCGCCTCAAAATGAAGACCTTAAAGAAGAAGAGGATACAAATGAATACATTGGTATTCTCAATTCAGATGAAATAAAACCGTCGTTTGATGTTGGCAATAATGGAAGCGACGACGACATTGATAACCGAATTAATGAATTTAGTGATGATGGCACATTTGGAGAGCCAATCGATTATTCAGATGATGAAAGTACACATTCAAAAGAGGATCTGCCAAAAAAACCAGGCAGAAAGTTTATCGAGAAACAGAAATCTATTAAGAAGCCATTTTTAACCACTCTAGACGTAGAAGATTGTCTTGATGGTGGTTCGATTACTTCAAATGGTGTAGCAAAACTGGAAAAATTGTATCCGGATATGAAAACAATGTCTTGGAATGACTTAAAGTACAAATGTGTTAAATGTAATCGTATTTTTGAAGGTCAACATCATTATTACGCTCACACTCGATCCAGTCATTTACAGGAAATTTCAACGATCAAGATCCCTTGCAGTTATTGTAAGTCAAATTTTCAACGCGAACAAGCACTGAACCGGCACATAGCCGCAACACATTTTGTCCATTTGAAATATAGGTAAATGCCTTTGATTTTAATGGAGGATTGATTGGTGAAAGATGGAACAAATATTTGACTCTGTGCATATTTTAGGTGCACCTGTTGCAAGGACTACTATTGGAACACACGCGAATTGACTAAACATCAAAACATGCACACGGATATTGAATACAAATGTGAAATATGTGGCCATATATCCATGAATCGGGACAGCTTCTATGCACATTGCACAACACATTACATCAAAAAAATAAAGAATACTGATGAAAGGTTCATATGCGATATTTGCAAAAAGAGCTTCAAAACAAAAGATAGCATACGAAATCACATGATACTACACACTGGTAAGCATTTCCTCCGAAGAAATCCTTTATCAGTCATCATTGTTCAGTTTCAATAACTTTTTTATTTCATACGTTTAGATAGATTTGATCACATTTGCGAGATATGCGGATGGAAGTTTCAATACAAAGGAAATCTGAAAGCACATTTGGCAAGTGCCCATATGAATTTGAAACCGTTCAAATGTGAACAATGCAACAAATGGTGTGTTTCTTTTAGGGAACATTTGTATTCATTGGAAAAAAAAACATTTATTTTCTCTTTATCGCCAGTTTTAAAACAAAGCATCACTTAAAAAGTCATTCATACACACACGATGAGAATTATAAGCCACATCAATGCCCAACATGCGGCACAAAATTCCGTGAAACGAAAACATTAACAGTGCACATGAGAAGTCACACCAAAATCTATCCATACACATGCAAATTTTGTGGTAAAGGTCTGAGGCACAGTCATACATTGAAGGTTATTTTCAAATTAAATGTTCTATTTTTTTTGCTGTTGTACTTATTTGAAATGTGATTTTTTTTTTAGAATCACGAGCGTACTCATAATAATGTCAAGCCCTATGCATGCACGCAGTGCCAGTATCGATGCACTTCCAAAGGAAATCTTAACAAACACATGTTGCGCCTTCATTGTAAGTTTATTAACTTGCTATAGCATTTGCATGCGTTTTATAGCTCAAAAATAAAATGCGCAATTTATCTTCTTTATACAAGCAATCGACTTCCGGAACCATATAATTCAACAAAATAGTTGACCAGGGACCAACCCATAGTTCAAATCAAATTGAAATTGCTTTCAGTATCAACATTACTTATGAAATGATGTTTCAACTCTCAAAAAGTGGGAAATTTGGATAAGAATACTATTCTTAACAAAATAGCAAAGATCTCGGATAAAAAATTCATTTTGTTTAGTGTTTATTCGATCAACGAAGAATGTAAAAGTGAAAAACACCTTCAGCCAAGACACCTCCAGTGTACTTTAGAGCGGAGAATTATATCTATAGAAATATATATTTGAACATTGAAAATCATTAATTTCGAAATACTGGAACACTTAAACTATGAAAAAAAAATCGGAATATACAGGATTGAAATTCACACGAGTAACAATTTATTATTGTTTTAATCTTTTAAACTAACACAATAATTATTAACTATGAAGTTCTAGATCTGACTTTTGGATTAAACAGGTAACCGTGTACAGAATCAACTCAATAACAACTCATTTCAGATGAGTGGATAACTTTATTTGCACTTTGAAGATTATAATATTAACATGAATATTCGAAAAATCTAGAACTTCTCTTTCCATCATTATGATTTTACTGCTATATAAATTATATTAAATTATAATTATAAATTATTGTGCGTGTTATCAGATTAAATCATTGGTTTGACATGACCATTTCCGCTTGTTCTTTTCATATCTATTTTTGACAATCAAATATTGAAATTATTTTAAACACGCAAAAACCAGTAATTATTATTACTATAAAAGAAAATGTATTTGAAGACTTCAAACCACTAGTTCAGTGTCCAGAATAGTTAGAGAGCAAATAAAAATGAAGCTATTCGCAAGTTTGTTTTCGGTCGGCCTTTTTATTCTGAGTGTTAATTTTGTGATGGCACTTGAAATGGTTTATGATCATGTTGAATTGTTGAACTCTTCGTACCTGGAAGGAATTTATAACATTTCATTATTTCGAATAGCGAAGTTTAACCGTACAGCATACGTGTTCAATGCGAAATTCGAGTTTTTTATCGATATTGACCAAGACTTTGATTCCGAAAGTTCATCTCATTATAATCGACTTAATAATAATCAATATACGAAAACCCTATTTCACCTACCAAAAATGAACATGTGTGATTTACTGAAACGATTCTATGGACAATTCAGCAATGAAATAACCGAGGAGACGAGTAATTTACCACGAAACATATCTGGTGAAGAGGCCTGTCCCATCAAAAAGGTAATCAAATTGTGAACAATTTTAACATCCTTTCTGGTTCATATTTTTTTTTTGTTTATTTTAACTCTAGGGAGCATATTGGATAAAGAATTACATGTTTGACAGCAAACACGTACCATCCATTGCCCAAGCTGGTCACTGGAAAATTGAATCAATATTTTATTATAAAGAAAAAGTCATTTGGGTCGTGCATTTATATTTCAAATTAATATCTCGAACTGATTGGGTTGGTCGTTAGAATTGGCTTTACATATCAATGGAGCACAATCTCAATTATTCATATCCTTATTATGTTATAAACATTTAAATTTATTTGATGTCAAACACTAAAATGCTTAGAAAAATATCTCACTTGAAAATATTGAAAATAAACGGCACAATTGCATGTTGACAACGGCAACACTATCTGATAGACAGTTAAATCAGCTGTCAGTGCAGTCTGAAATGTCATTGAAAGAGTTTGTAAACAGACAGGTTTTTATTCCTTGAAATATAATAAATATTGTGAGAACCGAAGCAAAATGTTTTCATTGTGTCGTTTATGTGCGACATGCATAGATCCGACCGAGTTGACAGCGGATATGTCTGCACTTGCATCGAAACTTACATTCTGCTGTGGATGGAAACCATCGGAAAATGAAGCTCGAATGCCAAAAAAGGTATGCTGTCTGTGCCTTGATCAATTACAAAGGAGTTGGGACTTTTTTCAAAGTATTTTGGCCGCTGAAAAACAACTCAATAAACTGTTGAGTGAACCAATGCAAACGAATTCAGAAGCAATTCCGCCTCAAGCTCTCGACATTAAAGTAGAAGAAAGCTCAAAACAAAATGTCAATCCACGTAATTTAGACGAACCAGAACCAGAACCAATACTGCTTTATACTAGTAATAATTATGATGAGGATAATGAAATCAATGATTTTGGTGATGATGGCATCTTTGGAGAGCCAATTGATTATTCAGATGATGAAAGTACCCATTCAAAAGAGGATCTGCCAAAAAAATCCGAAAAAAAGATTGCCGAAAAAAAGCAATTACTATGTGACCCATTTTTGGCCACACTGAATAATGATGACTGTCTTGATGGGGGATTGATTAGTGCAAACGGTGTAGCAAAGTTAGAAAAATTGTATCCCGATATGAAAACAATGTCTTGGAATGATTTACAGTACAAATGCGATAAATGCGATCGTATTTTTAAAGGGCCGCATCGTTTTTACGCTCACATCCGATCCATGCATGTTGAAGAAGTGCTATCAATTGTTGTTCCTTGTTTCTATTGCAATTCAAAATATCGACGTGAATATGCGTTGAACCGGCACATCGCAAACGAACATTTTATCCACTTGAAATTTAGGTAAGGGCCATTTGTTTTGTGGAGGATTGGTGAAAGAAGGAAGTAATATTTGACTCTTGAACATTTTAGGTGTACCTGCTGTGAAGATTATTACTGGAACACACGCGAGTTGAGCAAACATCGAAATATGCATACGGATGTTGAATACCAATGCGAAATATGTGACCATTCATTTTCAAATAGAGATAATTTCTATGCACATTGCACATCACATTTCTTGAAAAGAATAAGTGATCCCAATGAAAAGTTCATTTGCGATATTTGCAAGAAGAGCTTCAAAACCAAAGGAAGCATACGAAATCATATGACACTTCACACTGGTAAGCATACCTTTAGATGTAACGAGAAGACCCTCAATAAGGCATCATTGTTTGATCGGCAGATTCTGCATTTTCTACATTTAGATAGATTTGATCACATTTGTGAACTATGTGGATGGAAGTTTCAATCAAAGGGGAATTTAAAAGGTCATCTAGCAAGCACACACGCGACCGAGAAACCGTTTAAATGTGAAGAATGTAAAAAATGGTACGTTTTACTTTAAGATTTTTTTTTATTACCTTCAAAGTATTCTGGAATCAATGGATGTTTTTTCCCGCTTTTTTTTCTAAGCTTCAAAACAAAACATCATTTGAGAAACCATTCGATAATGCATGATGATAATTTTAAGCCACATCAATGTTCAATATGCGGCACAAGGTTTCGGCGAAAGAATACATTGAACGTGCATATGAGAAGTCACACAAATATCTGTCCGTACACATGCAAGTTTTGTGGGAAAAGTTTTAGGCACTGCATTACACTGCAGGTAAAACGTATATTGGTTATTTTAACTTGTGCATGTGTAAATTTAATGAATCTTGAAGATGATCAAATTGTATTTTTTTTAGACACATGAACGTGCACACACCAATGACAAGCCATACGCATGCACGCACTGTGAGTATCGATGCACTTCCAAAGGAAATCTCAATAAGCACATGATGCGAGCTCATTGTAAGTCTATAACAGAGTAAACAGATCATTTATTTACATAAGAACTGAAATAATGCTGATTTCTATTACTAGCAATCGATTTCCGGAACCATATTGTTAATCCAAATCGGTGAAAATACTACGCACTCTAGGATTATGAGGTCAAAAATGTCACTGGTGAAACTGAAACTCGAATCTGATTCATTTGCAGCGAATGATGGATTGAAAATATAATTGTAAATGATTGCATCAGTTAACAAAATCTAGCACAAAATATATTTTACATTGTATTAGATTGAATTTCAGAACATTCAATAAAAAAAAATTGTGTGTTGTGTTTAATACAAAATTTGAGCTTGATGTTGATATCGATTCGGAATTTTCAATTGAAATCAGATTACAATTGCTTCATGCTAACCTGCAGTAGGTTGGAAATTGTTCATACAAATATTGTTCATACAAATATTCAAATAAAATCCATAGTGTGAACATCACAGGCAAATAAATCAATAGCGAAAAATTAATAATTTTGAAAGATCCGATAAGATAACTGAAAACTGCCAGTTTGAAATGAATCTCGTAGAATCGCGGAAGCTGATTTAATATATATATATATAATCAATTTATTTCGATCCCATCATAAAAGTTGTACGATATTTCACACATTCAACGGTGTAACAATTGATATTGATATAGAAAAAAATACGGAAATTATTTTGTAAATAGTAGTTATTTGATAGCAACAATCATTTTTCAAAATATTTGTTCGGACAATTTTGTTCCTAGGCAATCATAAACTGACTTTCCAAATGCTCTTTATTAGTTAAAACTGCATTTTATTGAAATTTGAAAAAAAAATCCCATTGTTAAAATCCACAGAAATGTGTTTGTCTCGATTTGAACGATGGCAACTCAACTAATCTGTCAATGAACTGTCAATGCTCATCCATTCATTCAAATGTCAAAATCAATAGTAAACACAAGAATTATTTTGTCTCAAAATAAAAAAAAATAAAAAATAATTTGATTTTTTGTTGGCATTAAAATGATTTCACTGTGTCGTTTGTGTGCAACATGCACTGAAGCCACAGAATTGATAACAGAAATGTCTGAATTGGAATCAAAGCTAGCGGTTTGCTGTGGATGGAAACCATCGGAAAATGAAATTCAAATGCCGCAAAAAGCATGCGATTTGTGTGTTGATCAG
Source organism: Aphidoletes aphidimyza (assembly GCA_030463065.1). Classification (NCBI taxonomy): domain Eukaryota; kingdom Metazoa; phylum Arthropoda; class Insecta; order Diptera; family Cecidomyiidae; genus Aphidoletes; species Aphidoletes aphidimyza. Next base: position 19,231,264 of record CM059999.1, read on the forward strand.
TTAAATAAGAGTTGGAATTTTGTTGAACAGATTTGGGCGGCTGAAAAGCAGCTCAATAAACTATTAAGTGACCAAACACAAGCAAATTTCGACAAAGTTCGGCCACAAACTGTAGAAGTAAAATTAGAAGACGAAACAAAACACAATATCATTTCACTTGATTTAGAGACGAAGAATGAAACCATTGATGATGATGTTTATGATGATGGTGCTGATGTTTTCGGAGAGTCAATTAGTTATTCAAATGATGAAAGTCATCATTCAGATGAACACCAGAAAGAAGACTCTGTCCAAAAGAATGATGAGAAGAAACAAATGATGAATGACCCATTTCTAGCCACAGTAGCTGCTGAAGATTGTCTTGGGGGTGGCCTAATCAGTGCAAATGGTGTTACACAGTTACAGAAGTTGCATCCGGATATGAAAACAGTCTCATGGAATGACATGCAGTACAAATGTGATACATGCAATCGTGTTATCAAAGGACCACATAATTTGTATGCACATATTCGGTCCATTCATATACACGAGATAATGTCAATAAAATTGTCCTGTTTTTATTGCAACACCAAACATCGGCGGGAATTTGCACTGAATCGGCACGTTGCTGCTGAACATTTTGAGCATTTAAAATTCCGGTGAGTAAATATAAATTTAAAAAAATCAAATCCACGATTCTGACGGTGCAGTCAAGAAGACAGTTTTAATAATTAGTTTTGAACTGTTTTAGATGTCCACATTGTACAGATTATTACTGGGACATACGTGAACTGAACAAGCATCGTAATATGCATACGGATGTTGAATATAAATGCGAACTATGCGAACAAGTATTCTTCAATCGAGACCTGATGTATGGACATTGTTCATCGCAACACACTACAAAAAAACAACGAAGCGATCCAGATGAAGAGTACATTTGTGATATTTGCTCCAAACGATTCAAAACAAAATCGGGCATTAAAAATCATCTCTTTCTGCATACTGGTAAGGGAAGGTTATTAATACAATCTATCAATATACCCAAATATGTCTCTTCATGGATTTAACAGGAAAATTCAATTATGTCTGCGATCAATGTGGTTGGAAATTTCAATCAAAAGGGAATTTAAAAGGACATCTGGCTACTTTCCATACTACAGAGCGACCATTCAAGTGTGAACAATGCAACAAAAAGTATTCTTTTTGACTTAATTTCTTTTATTAAATCAACATTTTTAATTCAAACGATTTTCACGTTTCTCAGATTCAAAACAAAGCATCAATTGAAGAATCATTCGGTGATTCATAATAATATATATAAACATGCTTGTACAGTATGCGGTCGAAAATTCCGTCGTCCCTATACTTTGAATGTGCATATGCGTAGTCATACTCATATCTGTCCGTATACGTGCCGATACTGTGGCAAGAGTTTTCGTCATAATATAACGTTGCAGGTAAAATTTAAATCATTAATTTGAAATTGTAACGATTCTTTTAAACTTATTTTATTTATCTCAACACATTTTAGACCCATGAACGAGCACACACGAACGACAAACCATATGCATGCACTCATTGTGAATATCGATCTACTTCTAAAGGAAATCTCAATAAGCACATGATGCGAGCACACTGTAAGCACCTAACTTCCTACATTGACAAATCAATTTTCAATAAACTAATTTATTTGTTTCTTTAATTTTTTTCAAATATTCGAACAGCAATCGATTTTCGGAACCATTAAAACATTTGGAAACCTAGTTTATCTACATATATCTAGGCTAGTTATCGAGCACATAAATTTAAAGATAAAATTGTAAACAACATTAGGTTAAAAAATAAAAGAATACGTAAGAGTAGAGAATACAATTTCAATTTGAAAGCTTTGAACCATAACCATTATTACAAGGTTAGTATTTTCCAGTGTCTTTCCTATACAGCTGGTGGAATTTTATCAATTCGTACAAAACTCTTCAGCTAAAAAAAATAAATTCATATATTTATTGCAATATTTTTAATGTCAAACTGTCAAACTTGAATACTTAGAACAAAGGCAGATATAACTAATGAACTAGAATTATTGTGTACAAATTGTGAGAAAGATGACGATGTGGATCAAATGCTGTGGTATTAAGAAAATAACAAGGTAGAATTTGAATGTATCCATTTTTAAAATATATTTTTAGCAATCGATCTAGGGAAAATAAAAGAAAAGAAAAACCAATGGGACAATATGCCCTATACCATTGTATGCATTGGAATTAGTCCAAATTTGTAGTTTTGCCCAAACATTACACCAGGCGGCGCCACTGAAAGCAACAACAACAAATTCAAAAGCAAAGTCAATACATTCAAAAGTCAATACATGCATTTGACATTAGCTAACGTCTATTGATGGTCGGTTTGTTATGTGTTAGTGAAGTTTTCTTTGACTAATACCTTGCATACACCGTATTACGGTATTGTGCAATAGTAATCAACTCACAAAAGTATTATTAAATAGTATTAATATTAAATTCTTTCAATATTTGTGTCACATTGCGCTAAAAAAAACATTTAACAATAATTTTTAATTCGATTCCTTGTTTACAACCAAAGATTTTAATTCATTCACTAATTAAAATAATTCAATAAGTCACACATGGGAAATTAATTTTTCTCAGAGACTTGCATGTTATTTGAAATAATTACATGACTTAATTAATCTAATTGTGTCAACACGAGTACATGCTCTCAAATTTGCTACTTATATTCTTTGTGGAAACTATAGCGTGTGAAAAGCGCAATACACCTAACAATTTTTGTTGAATGTTATTGATTAAAATCAATTGAAACTTTCCCGGAATCAATCCGGTGTGATACCGGATGTTGTCCTATTGTTTGATTTATTCATAACAAGAGCAAGTGTTTGCTTTTGGTCTTCAGGTATGTTGCATATGCGCGGAATTGCAAGATTAATCTACCACAACATATAACCAAAAAAACGACACGTAATGATCCTCCTCTATAAAAGATACGAAATTTGTATATTGGGCTAGCATTTTGATCTAGTAATATAACTAAACATGGTGTACCATTCATACATTGCAGCGATTGGACTCTTCATATTAAATTGTCACTTTGTTTCTCCGGCTGAAATGATCTACGATCACGTTGAGATGATAAATGGCACATACCTCGAAGGCCTTTACAATTTTACGCTGTTCAGAATTGCAAAATTTAATCACACTACATACGTTTTCAATGGCGATGTTGAAATGGGTGTTGATATTGACGACAATTTTGATGTGTCCCTCAAATTTTATTATAACCGACTGAACAATAATCAGTATACTAAATCACCAATGCGTATAGCCAAAGATCGATTGTGTGAGTTGTTGAAAAAATATTTCGGATTCTTTATTGCAGCTTCGAAACCAGACCAAAATAATTTACCACAACTCAAACTAGGCCAAAACGTATGTCCTTTAAAGAAGGTGAGATTTTTTTTTTCAAATTATTTTTCAGGCATACATAAAGCAGTCGATGAATTGACATTTGTTTGGACCTACTTTTTGTGCATAGGGACGTTATTGGATCAAAAATTATCAATACAAACAGGGACAGGTGCCACCGATTTTTTCTGATGGAAACTGGAAACAAGAATTATTTCTTTACTACAAAAATGAACTTGTATGGGGCTTTAATTTGTACTTTAAAATTGAGTCAACCACATTCGGCTTTGGACGCTAAAAGTGTGAAATGGGGGAGCAGATTTGATTCAAACTTCGAAAATTTGTTCATTTAAAATTTTAAATTAAAATTCAGTTCTACTTATTTTCCAATCAATCTTGATGTAAAAAATGAATGCGTTATGTTTTTCATGATTTTTTAAAAACTGTTTCAAAAACAAATTTAAGTTAAAAATGTTTCAAAAATAAATTTAGGTTTGAAAATTTCAAATTGAAATCGAGTGGGTTTTTAGCCAAGTTCAAGCTTTAGCCATAAGAATATTTATTTGAAAAGCCGCCTTTAACCCTCTAATGTATGCATTTTTCTCAGCATTTTTCTCAGCATTTTTCTCATCTAATTAGGATGGTTTTGGTCTCAAACCATTTAAAAAACAGTGAAATTCCTTGAAACCTTTTAGTTTACTTGGGAAATGCATTTGACATCGAATTTTGAAAATTCGTATTTTGTTTTTGTAAAATTTGAAATTTTTCCCCAAAAGGTTTGGCCAGGTTGTTACGGGTTGTCGAGAAATCGACCAAAACCGCTATTACGCATCTATCTCGAAAACTACGTTACATAGTTTTGAAGATACATTTGAAAATGTGCGACTTTTCTGGCCAAAAAAACGGTGAAAATTGATTTTCCCGTACCAACCTGGTACCATATAAGTCATTGCTCTGGGTAAACCGTGTCGAACAGTGTAATTCAAGTAAATGAATTCGAATTTACAACAAACTACAATAAATGTGGAACATATTTAGATGGCAGCACAACTGTCAACAAAACGTCAATACCATTGTATAAATCAAGTGTCAAAAACAGTTTGTACACAAAAACCATCAACAAACCTCTATTATTACCGAATGAAGGAACATTTTTCAATCAAAATGTTTTCATTCTGTCGTTTGTGTGCTGAAATCAAAGATCCGATAGAGTTGACAACCGAGATTTCCATACTAGAGGAGAAATTGGCGCATTGGTGTGCATGGTGTCCGTCTGAAAATGAGACTCAAATGCCGACTAGAGCATGCGATACGTGCGTTGATCAACTACAAAGATGTTGGAAATTTGGTGAAAATGTCCGAGGAGCTGAAGCAAAACTTACAAAGCTCATGCGAGAACGTGATCAAACAGACATCAAAGAGGAACTAATTCTAATCGATGAAATAACTTTGGAAGATCGAATAAAAGAAGAACCGGAGACTTATTTGATTAACAGTTTGGTACCTGATAAATCTGTGTCACATCCCGAGTCTGAGAAAACACATTCAAAAAAAGAAAATCACAGAGAAGTGTTCAAAACGACCGTAAAGTCGACGCATTTACATTTCGAGCCATTTTTAGCTCAACTAAATGATGAGGATCGTCTCGATGATGGAACGATCAGCGTAAATGGTGTAGCCAAACTTCAAACATTATATCCCGAAATGAAAACTATATCCTGGAACGATTGCCAATACAAATGTGATAAGTGCAATCGAACTTTTAGCGGATCACCAAACTATATTTCTCACAATCGTTCAATTCATTTTGGTAAAACGTTATCGATGGTATTTCCATGCTTTTACTGTAATTCTACGCATGACCATGAATTCAGGCTGAACAAACATATAGCAACGGAACATTACACACACCTAAAATATCGGTATGTAACTAACCCGTGATTGATGGTTTTGAATCGTAAATTTAATCATTTGTTTCAGTTGTCCGCATTGTGAAACTTATTATTGGTCAAATACCGAAATGGTTAAACATCGTAAATTACACAAAGATATTAAATTCAAATGTGAGCTATGCGGAAAAGATTTTCATCATCGTGACATATTATACGGCCATGTTGCAAGCTATCATATCAAAAAGAATTGGGGAAAAAAAGAATGTATTTGTGAAATCTGTTCGAAAATTTTTCCATCTAAAGCGAACATAAAAGTTCATATGCTAATGCATTCCAGTAAGTCATCATCTGATATATCTTGACATAATAGAGAATGATTTAATTTTTGATTTCCAGACAAATTCAACTACGTGTGTGATCAATGTGGTTGGAAATTCAAAGTTAAGGGCAATCTTAAAGGACATATGGAAACTAAACATTCGAATGTGAGGTCATACGCTTGTGATCAATGTGATGAAAGGTGTGTGGTCTATGGCATGGACAAAATATTCTCGTTGAATTTTCAAATATGTACATTTGTCTTTTAGATTTAAAACGAAAGCAAACCTTAAAAAACACGCAGTTTATCACGAAGGGCTGAAACTGGTTTGTTCTGAATGTGGAAAATCATTCAAAAGACAACAAAGTTTAACAATTCATATGAGAGTTCACAGCGATGTACGCCAATATAAGTGTAAATATTGTGATCGAGAGTTTCGATTCCGTAACAATATGAAAGTAAGTAAACTTTTGCGAAGTTCATTGGTAAAAGTTGACCAGCCGATTCAATAAATAATATTTCAGACTCATGAGCGCACTCATACCAATGAAAAACCATATGCATGTGCGCATTGTGATTATCGTAGCACAAACTGGTGTAATTTAAACAAACATTCACTACGGATTCATTGTGAGTATGATGAGATTGTGGATCAAATTCCATGGCAATAGTGATATATCAAAGTAAAACTAAAATTTACCTATTTTAAATATAATTTTAGCAATTGACCTGAGGAAGAAAAAAAGAGAATAATTAAACATGTTTTGTAAGCATTAAACTTTGGAAATTACAAAAAATAATCAAACATAAAAATTGATTATGAATACTTGAAGGGAACCTATGTATAACAAAACGACCAATGCAGATCAGCTGTAATAACTGCTTCAATATTAATGCAGTTTTGAATGAATTTGAATACCAAAAGTAGCGGCGATACAACTGTCAATAACATCTTTTGTCTAATGTTAAATACAGTTTGTTTACAAAAATAATCAATAAACCTCTATTATTACCGAATTGAAGGACATTTTTCAATCGAAATGTTTTCATTTTCATTGTCATGTCGCTTGTGTGTTGAAATCGACAGAGCCGCCGACAGAGATTTCTATGCTTGAGGAGAAATTGGCGCGTTGTTGTGCATGTTGTCCGTCTGAAAATGAGACTAATGTGCCGACTAGAACATGTGATTCGTGCGTTGATCAACTACAAAGATGTTAGGAATTTGGTCATTTTCACATGAGCAGCTGACGAAAAACTTACAAAGCTTGTGCGAGAAAAAAATGAAAATAAAATTTGGCTACAATAACTACAAAAATATTTTATAGTAGTTTTTATTGAGTTTGAAAATCAACAACAGTGGCACTACAACTGTCAACTGTCACATCCACTCTATGGTCGAATAGAGTTTGTAAACAAAAGTCATCAAAATAATAACAAACACGGAGACCAAACGGGATTGAAGTTGGAAAATAAAAAAAAAATGTTTTCGCTATGCCGTTTGTGTGCTGAATATACGCCCCCAACGAATCTAACAACAGAAATATTCGAGATTGAAGCACAACTGGCCGTTTGTTGTGAATGGTATAGTTTAGAAAATGAGTCTGAATTGCCATCCAAAGCATGTGATACGTGTGTAAATCAACTTCAAAAATGTTGGTCATTTGCTGAAAGTGTTAAAGTTGCAACGAATAAGCTCGACAAACTCATCACAGAATTCAATCAAACAGCCACAATTGAAAATATTGTTGATACAAATTGGGAGCCAGAAATTTGTATCGTCAAATCAGAATCCAACGAGGACAATATCACAGTTGTTGATACATTTGATGATCTGCCAAATGAATCGAATGAAGTCGCTATTGGGGAAAAGAAGAAAACTTTGGATCTACTTCTAGAGCAATTGGAGGATGAGGACCGTTTGATTGATGGGACAATAAGTGCCAAGGGTGTAGCACAGCTCGCAAAATTGCTTCCCAGTACGAAACTTATATCTTGGTTAGAATGCCAATATAAATGTGTGCAATGCAATCAAACATTTGCAGGACCACACAATTTTGTTGCACATAATCGATCACATCACAAAATCCGAACAATGGATATTGTATGCTTCTATTGTAATTCAAAACACAAGCGTGAGATTCTTCTGAATCAACATATAGCAAAAAAGCATTTTAAACTGTTGAAATATCGGTAATTTGTTAATTTGATATTGAACAGTTTTCTTTTGAACATCAACATTTTTTGGTTCCTCTTGTATTGATTTTTGGATTTTTCTTAGCTGCTGGTACTGCACAATCTGGTATTGGGATTATAATAAATTAGCTAAGCATCGCAACGATCACAAAGATGTTGAATATAAATGTGAATTGTGCGACAAGATCTTTTTACGTCGCGATATTTTGTATAGTCATGTTATACAATTCCATCACAAGCGCAGGTGGCAGGCTGAATCATTGTTCACCTGTGAAATTTGCTCGAGAAATTTTACAACCAAAAATAAAATCAAAACTCACATGGTAATACATACGGGTAAGTAAATTTTCACACAAACCGAGAGACCAACAGAAAGTACCTGTTTTCATATGGTTCATTTTGTTTTTAGACAATTTCAATTATATATGCGACCAATGTGGATCCAAATTTCGAATGAAATTATCTCTAAAAATTCATTTGGCAACAATACATTCGACTGTGAAACCGTTTGCTTGTACAAAATGCGATAAATGGTGAATTATGACTTATATTTAAAGCCCATTCAAAGCACTTTAATAACGCATTATTATTTAAGTTTCAAAACCAAAGGTCAACTTGCCATGCACTTGAAACGACATGATGGTCTGAAACCGCTCGAATGCGATGAATGTGGAAAACGATTCTTGCGAAGATATAATTTAAATTTACATAAAGGCAGTCATAAGGCGAACAATTTACCGTATGCTTGTCAGTTTTGTGACCGAAAGTTTCGGCTTACATCCAACTTGAGGGTAATATTTTACATTTTATTCGCAACTTATGGAATTTTCGGAATATCTAAAGATTGAACCAATCAACATTTTAGGCCCATGAACGAACTCACACAAACGAAAAGCCGTATGCATGCGATTATTGTGGATACAACAGTAAGGAATGGGGCAATTTGCAAAAACATTCACTTCGAATTCACTGTAAGTGCAAATTATTACTATATTATACAAATAAAAATAAGAAATATAATTAGAATTTAAATTATTGAAATACATTTTCGTTGTAGCAATCGATCTGAGGAAAAGAAGGTTTCAAACATCGACTGGCAATGAAATGCAGCAATTTACCTGAGGACAAAAAAAAAGACTTAAGAACGCTAAATGGATTAACTGTATGGTAAATTACAATTTACTTCAACAAAAAAAGTTACCAAGCAGTGCTGAGCAATACACATTAGTACTAAGTGCCATTTCGTATCAAATTATTCGCTAAAGTTGACAAAACGGAGAAATATACGGAACAAAAGCACAATGAATCGGTAGCTCAAAAGCAAATGAAAATACCAAAGGGGATTCGTCCCATTTCAGATGCAATATGACTAATAATAAGAGCATTAAGGGTCAATTGACACCTGTTTCGATATTATTACACAAATAAAACCAAATAACATTTTGTTGAATGCATAAATGAAAGAAAACCTTAACAATAAAATTAAAAAAAAAAAGTTTAAGCATTATATTCTATGAATATTATTTCAATAAAATCGAAATTTTAAGACATTTTTCTTTTTCATTTAATTTATGAATATTATTTCATAATATATAGTGGATTTGAAAGTTCCTGATAACAAGTGTCAAATAAATGTCATCCTCTTAACAGTGGGCTATGTAAACAACGTTTTTAGACGGCGCTAATATACTGTTTAACTCAATTGAATTTGCTAGCACATGCTCTCTAGTGTGTGTGAGATTCGTATTTATTATTCCCTCTAGGAGTGACGCAATCAATTAATGACAGTGTATACACTAGAATGACAAAAGTTTCCATTGCGCGTTAGAAAAAATTAGTTGTTTACATAGACAACACGGATTCAGTTGTAAAAATGGATGTTGTAAATAAAATTAGCCGTGTTGAGAGTTTCCTAATAATTTCAACCGTTTTGGTTTTGATATCGAGTGTACTTTTCAAATTTCTAAAGATATGGTTAACATTTTGGCAAAAAGATGTAAAATGTGAGCTTGGAGTTCCATTGTTAGGTTCACATTGGCGTGAAATATTCAATATTGAATCATGGCATAGTACAGTGAAACGTTTGTATTACAAATATCCAGACGAGCGTTTCGTTGTACTTCAAGAGGTTGGTGGCCGAGCAGCATATTTAATTCGTGATCCAGAACTGGTCAAACAAATTGCCATAAGTGATTTCAGTAGTTTTGTTGATCGCATCATCAGAGCTCATCCCTCAACAGATACGGTGCTCGGTCACAAACTAACAAACTCATATAATGATGACTGGCGTCGCTTACGCAATTTGGTTACTCCATTATTAAGTGGTCAACGATTAAAACAAATTATGGTGCCATGTTTGGATGAAAACAAGCGTGAATTGGTTGAATTTTTGAATGATAAAATGCAGACAAATGGCAATGATGAGCTGATAGTTGACATAATGGATTTGAGCACACGTTCTCTCATCGATGGATTCTCCTTAATTGCATTTGGTGTAAAAACTGATTCATTACGTCCCAAACAAAATGAATATGGATTTTATGAGAGTGCTCGATCGTATTTGAAACATCGTAATTCAATGACTAAAGCCATGTACTGGACTATTTTATCCTTTCCACGTACGATGAAATTTCTATTCGGAAAAACTCTTTTGCCAACAGAAGATAATGCATTTTTCATCACATCATGCAAAGAGATCGCTGATAATCGCATCGCCAATCAAATAAATCGTTCAGATTTTATACAGCTACTGCAATCGCTACGCGAAGATAGCAAAACGAATGACAACAAAACGAAAGGTATAACGTAGTTGTTTTACTGACGCAACACCAAGTCAAATAAATTGATATCAATTTGAATGTTAGTTTTTTCCCTAATAGATTACAAAGAAATCGAGGCAATATCGCAATGTTTTGACTTTTTTGAGAGCATTATCACTGAGAATTGTGTGATAACAACATTTATGGCTCAGCAATTAGCAAAAAATCCTGATGTTCAAGAACGATTGTACGCTGAATTCATTAACGTGAAGAATCGTATAGGCGAAAATGTGCTGACCTATGATGATGTTAATGAAATGAAATATGCTGATATGGTGATTCATGAAGCGTTAAGAATGTGTCCAATTGTTACGGAGTTGAAGCGTCGTGCGACGAAACCATATGTGCTTGAGAACAGCAACGGAGAAAAAGTGGACATTTTACCAGGTGATGCTATTTGGTTGCCAGCATTTACTATGCAAACGGATCCACAATACTATCCAAATCCAACCGTATTTGATCCGGAGCGATTCAATGATGAGAATAGAAGGAGCCATGTGACTGGCACTTATGCTCCATTTGGATTAGGACCACGTGATTGCATCGGATGCAAGCATCCAATGTACGATTTAAAAATAATGTTCTATTATTTGTTGCTAAAGTTTCGCATTGAACTCGTTGGAGAAAAGGATGGACACAATAAGCACTCTGTAAAACTTCTACGCAGAAGCTAAGCCAATTAACAGCAAATTGTATTCGAAAATCATAGGTTCTCAAGTAGCTGATTGTGAAAGGGCGACTACCCCTTGGGGTAAAGAAAAAAGTCAACTCTATCTATTCGAATCAAATGTGATTCTCGCCACACACAAAAACTAGTGGATAATTGACCTATCAGACCACTGATGAGAACCTATGTCCGAAATTCCTCAAAATAGCAATTGAAAAATGTTAAAACTCCCTGTTATGGTAAACCTTGAATGTATTAAAAGAACATTTCGATAAATGAATTTGCTAGTTTTTTAACAACATTATTTAATTCGAATTTAATTATGACTTGAAATTAATAAAAATGTTTCCACCACATTTAATATTCTAGTTCGTGCTGTCTTTGTTCAAGTCATTTGCCTTCTCTTCTTTGTAATGTTCAAACGAATGTTTTCGCAGCTCCTTTGGATATTGGAATCGCATCGGACATTTTGGGCATTCATATATTTTACCATCCATATGTGTTTTCAGATGTTTATTTAAATCTCCGCAATACTTGTACGATTGACTACAGAAACGACAACGAAATTCTAGAAGAAAATGTCCTTATGAACAGTCTATTTTGGTTTTGAAACAGTAATAAAAGTATGAAGCACGCACCTTTCTCGCTAGTGTGAACTCGTAAATGTAGTTTCAAAGTTTTGGCATCGAAAAACTTCATTGAACAAATTTCACATTCAAATTTTCTGTCAGCGTCTGTTCGGCGGTGCCGTTCTATTTCGAAGAAATATAAATTTATTTAAAAAAAAAAGAAAATATAAACCATGACATAACTCATGAAATTCTCAAAAATACAAACTCATATGTTCATAGTATGAGGTAAACTCATTGCCGCAAATCTCGCATACATATTTATAATTGCGATGCACCGATGCGATGTGTTGTTTCAATTCACCAGCCTGAAAAAATTTCTTTGGGCATTCGGGACATTGAATCGTTGGTTCTGAATGGTACAATTTGTGAATTTTAAGATTTCGCTCCGTTTGAAATCCCTTACCACATAAATCGCAGAGAAATGCTAATAAAAGTTAGAGATGGCGATTAACCAAACATAGTAAGAAGTTTAGTAAGAATTCAAACGATTTGATTATGGCTTACATCTTTCGGATTTATGCATTCTACCGTGAGTCTTTAGAGAGTATTTTGTAGCAAATGTCTTTGGACAAATATCACACATGAACGGCTTTGGTACATCAATGTGATAAACCTGATGTTGGTCTCTGAGAATGGTCATCGAAAAGAATTTCGGACATTTATCACAACGATGCAAACGTTTTGTTGTGGCGTGTGCGTTCTCCACGTGCCGCAACAATTTTTGCGTTACATAAAATCTTTTTGCACAGTATTCACAATCGATACTTTTCTCTAGTCCACACAAATGCGACTTTAGCTCGCTGGACGTCAGTGGAGTAAAGCATATCTCACATTTCTTATTTCTTTTGTGTTGTTGCATGTGCTTCCGTAATTCTTTTTCCATTTTTGATTTGTGTTTGCATAAGTAACATTCAAAACCAGTATCCATTTCCACAATATTATGATCAGCTTCGTGTGCCATTATATGACGTGATAGTTCACGACCAGTATCAAATTGTTCAAGGCATATTCCACATTTGAAAACTAAAATTTGAACCATTAGTAAGAGAAGTTCTAAAACCGAAAAGATTCTTATGATTATAATTGAAATTATAATTACGATTACATTTTCCTATCTTTTCCCTAGAATGAGATGGCACGGGTTGAACTGCTTGAACTGGTGCAAATCCGTTGGCTGTTTGAGCAGATTGTTCTTCTTGTTTCACGGTGCAAGTGATCGGTATTTTCAGTAGTTCGAGATCATGAATTGAAATCGGTTCAAAAATAGTTTCAGATTTAACAATACTGTCAGATTCGTCCAGATCGTCATCTTTTACAGTAATCACATGTTCCATTTCGTCGTTGACATGTGAAATTTCATGACATTTTAGTAAAATAGGCATCGTGAAGGCCATTGGACATTTATCACATTTGAGAAACACTTTTTTCTGGTCTGCCTTAATCTCTGCATCATGAACATCCAAATGAGTTAGGAAGATAACAGTTGTATCGAACGATTTTGAACAGTATGAGCATTTAATGCTGTCTTCATTCTCAAGACACAGATGCTGATGGAAATCACTTTTGCTTAAATGTTTACAACAAAGTGTACACTCTTTAAACTGATAATTATACGATTGTAATAGCAGTTCGTCGTCGCCTATGTTGGATGCTTGTCTGCTTGTGCTCAAACTTAATCGTGCCTGCATTTTCTTTACCTCCCCTCTCAATTTACGGTTTTCAGTGGTCAGTTCTTTGATTTTTATGTTTGCAATTTGTAATTTTATATCATATTGTATGCATTCATTGCAGATAGAAGATTTAGCTGGCTTATCTGTATATGTTCTGGATACACAAAGAATACTGTTCAATTTTTAGCTGAAATTGGAATCATTTGACAGTTCATGTATAAACACTATGTAAAAACAGTGGCAACACTTATGTATTTCTCATATATTTGTAAAATGATTCCAAAGTGTTCATCATTCTTTCAGTTAGAAACATGTTCGAAAGTTTTCTGTGATTAAAAAAATGCATTGTATTGTCTAAGACTGAATTTATCTTACGATCGATGTTTGTCAGCTTTTTCAGGTGTTGGTTTTGTTTTCCGTTCATTCACGTTGTATGCACCACTTTTAATATGTTCAATGTTTACAGTTTTGATGTACTGTATGGACTGATCATCTAGACTATTAAATATGCTGAGAGTTCATAAATTCTTCAATATGTAACATACGAATTGATAGATAGATATTATTCAACTATACTTACTCTGTTCTTTCTTCCTTGGGTTTTTCTATAACCAACGGTAACGCACCCTGTTTCAGTTTATATCTGTTTACACCATATATACGACACATGACCAAATCCTCTGGTTTAAAATGTAACTGGCACAACAAGTTCATAATAGAATATGCTTTGGTTCCTATATTCGAAGTGAGACATTTTTCCCATTCAATTCGAAGTGGATTTGATATAAGCGGAGCTCTGGTTTTTTGAAATTATGAGTCATCAATATTATTTTACAGATATTTTTCAGTTATGGTAAATGTTAGATTTATTACCTAAAAAAACAAACGCTTGAATCTAATGTGCCTTTGTAATATTTGCAGGATTTTATGCAGCAATATCTTTTTTTTCTGCTGTCATCTCCTTCTTCCGACATCATTGACTTCTTTATTTGTTTCCAAGTTTTCTACTGCAAACAATCCCTTCTATATTACTTTTGGGACAGCAAAAATATTCACTTCTAAACAAATCGGATTTTTTGTAGTTGAAATCGTTGTGGAACATCAACTCAAACAAAATAAAATCTCAACTTTTTGTTTTGTCTGAAAAGTTGACATTTCAATTGACATTTGCATCATGCAACTTGTTATGCTGTCAAGAGAAATTCTGACAGACGAAGTGAAAGACAAATTTCGGCAAAAAAGTAAACAACAAATAATGAACATCCGTCATAATGTTAAAAAAAAACCCAACAAATATAAATAAAACCATAGAATATTCTATGAAGTTAAGAAAATGAATTGTTATTTCCGGTATATCCTTTTAATTTTGACCTATCATTACCATTAAATTGAAATTGCAATAGCAATTAGCTATAATATAAATAATATCCTATTCCATATTCTCAGCGTTCAAGTCATTCACCTTCTCTTCTTTGTAATGTTCAAACGAATGTTTTTGCAGCTCCCTTGGATATTGGAATCGCATCGGACATTTGGGACATTCATGTATTTTTCCATCCATGTGTGTTCTTAGATGTTTATTCAAGTCTCCACTGTACTTGTACGACTGACTACAAAAACGGCAACGAAATTCTGGCAGAAAAATATAGATTTGTTTAAAAGTCGGATTTCAATCATAGGTAAAACTATGATCCACTTACCTTTTTGACCGGTGTGTACTAGTTGATGTTTTTTGAGATATTTTGCTTCATAGAATTTCGATGGGCAAAATTCGCATGAAAATTTTCTATCAGCCTCTGTTCGGCGATGTCGTTCTGATTCAAATGACATTTGAATGAATGAAAAAAAAATAGATTTTTCAATGCGAGAGAAAAGTAAAATTCAATAAATGACTCACTTAGGTGAGCTTTGTATCCGCCTATCGACCGCAATTCACTACCGCAAATGTCGCACACATATTTATGATCGCGATGCGTTGCACTGTGCTGTCTCAATTCCAAGGAATGACCAAACTTCTTCGGGCAGTCAGGACATTGAATCGTTGGCTCGCCATGCTTTGACTTTCGATGTACATCAAGCATGTGCGCTGTTTGAAATCCTTTGCCACACGCATCGCAGAGAAATGCTACGAATGATAAAAAAAGCAATTGAAATTTCAAATAAAAAATGGACAATTTTGTTATGAGTTAAATTATGATCTACCTTTTTCGGAGGTATGCGATCGACCGTGAGCTTGTAGAGCCATTTTTGTTGCAAACTTCTTCGAACAAATATCACACATGAACGGCTTTGGTACATCTACATGTGAAGCCTGATGTTGATCTTTGAGAGTGATCATTGAAAAGAATTTTGAACACTTATTACAACGATATAGCCGCTTAATCGTAGCGTGCTCGATTTCCACATGCTTCATCAGTTCTTTTGTCACAATAAATCTCTTTTCACAGTATTCACATTCAATGCTATTTCTTCCTTCACACAAATGCGACGTTAACTCTCTGGATGTTAATGGAATCAGACAAACCACACATTTCATATCTCGATTGTGTCGCTGCATATGCTCACGCGCTTTTCGTCTTGTCTTTGATTTGTGTTTGCATAAATAGCATTCGAAACTTGGTTCCATGTCCACATCCATATGCACAATACTGTGCCCTCGTATATGACACGCTAGTCCACGTTTAGTATCATATTGTTCAAGGCAAATACCACATTTGAAAACTGAAAGTAAAAAAGTGTTAAGTTTAAACCAGTGATGGCAGATATACAGCACATTATACCGACTCTGCACATACTGTATATACAAAATTCGATGTGCAAAGTCGGTTGCACATGCACACAAAGAACAAATGAAATAACTTTACACAATCTACAGCCTACAGAGATCTAAGATGCGCGCTCAGTGAACGTTGTAGTGTGTTAAGAGCAAAAGGAGAAGCCGAAAATGAAAAAGGAGAAATGTGCACCGATACGCTGACATTGGAGTGAATGGAATAGAAGACAGACGAAACGTGCTCTTCACTCTAACGTTATGAATTTTTTCTTTGTGTACACGCACACGAGCGCACGTTATTCAACGGCACATGCTTTGCACATGCAGATATTTGGTATATACCACTGCATTGCATACGTTTGTACACGGTTTGCCATCACTGGTTTAAACGTTAATAAATTTAAACTTTGAAAAGTTTACTGTTTTTATGGCTAAAAAATGAAGTATACCATTTTCCGCCACTTTGCTGGACAAACTATTTGTTGGAGCTGATGAACTAATCGAATCTTGTTCAAAATCAGTTTCGAGTTCGATAGAACTCTCAAGTTCATGTAGTTCTTCAACTTTTACAATGGTCGCGTCTTCAATAGTCACGTCTTCCATAATCACATCTCCGATATTCACGTCTATTGTGTCGTTATTAGCATGTGAAATCTCATGACATTTTAGTAAAATAGCCATCGTGTAGGTCATGGGACATTTATCACAATTGAAGAATATTCTTTCCCGGTCTGCCTTAATCTCTGCATCATGAACATCCAAATGTGTAAGGAACAGTACAGTTGTTTCGAACGATTTTGAACAGTATGAGCATTTAATGCTGTCTTCATTCTCAAAACACAGATGCTGATGAAAATCACTTTTGCTCAATTGTTTACAACAAAGTGTACACTCTTTAAACTGATAATTGGACAATTGTGATGGTTCGTCGTTCGCGTTGGATGCTCCTTCGCTTGAAATCAAACTTAATCGTGCCCGTAATTTTTTATTTTCCGATTCCAATTCACTAATTTGTGTAGCAAATACTTTCAGCTTCATGTTGGCCATTTGTAATTTCATGTCATATTTTACGCATTTACTGCATGCGATGGACTCGGCTGGTCTCACTACAAATTTTCTAAATACAAATATTTGCGTTAAAAATATATAGCTTAAGGTTTTGGTGGGTTTCTGAGAGTTCATTGAATGTTCAATATTTAACATAAGAAAGAAACAATAACATACTCTTTGTTGTCTTCTTTTGGCAATTCAATGGGCAACGGTAACGCACCCTCCTTCAGTTCATACTTTGTTTCCCCATCACTCACATACATTACCATATCTTCAGGTTTAAAATGTAATTGACACAGTAAACAAAAAAGGGGAATTACTTTCGTTCCTGGGTTTGCAGTAAGACTCTTTTCCCATTTTATACGAAGTGGATTTGATGTGTCGGGAGCTCTGTTTTTTTTGAAATTGTGAGTAAATGAAATTTATTTGGGAATGTTATCATAATTGAACACGTTCAAATATTTTAGAGATATTTCATTTTCGTTAACATAAATAGAAGTTCCAAATGCTAGATCTATCCTACCTGAAAAAGTAAACTTCCGGATCTCGAGTGCCAGCGAAATATTTGCACGATTCAATGGAGCAATATCTCTTTTGTATGCTTTTATTTTTAACAGTCGACATTATTTTCTTGTTTAATTTTCGGTGTTTTTCGTTGAAGTCCAACGAAAGGAATTAGGGTAGATGTTATTATTCACCGCAGCTTTCACAAAAATTCACTCATAAACAAATCTGGAATTTTGTTACGGCGATTTTTGTTTTATCTAGTTATTTGACATTTACATCACGCTTGTATTTTGTCTGGGCTTATTGTTCTGTCAAGGGCAATATTGTCGAATGGAATAAGAGATTCGTAAAATTTCTATAAAAAAAAAGTAAACAGGATAAAATATCAAATTTTTCAGTTCGTTGTAACATGAATGAGTTCATCATAGAAACACTTTCTAGTGAGTTAGTTCATCCAAAAATTGGATCAACCTCTATAAATATTCAAACTCTACTTCTGTATTTGACACTTCGCTTGACACTTACATCATTCGATTTGTTGTTCTGTCAAGGGAAATGCTGACAGAATGAATAGACATTCGCTTAATTTCGGCAGAGAAAACTTGAAGGCATGTTCAAATATTCAGTTCGTTAATTTGTCGCAATACAAAAATAGGAAAATATAAATAAAACTCTGAAACTTTTTGTGGAGTTAGGAAAAGGATGTCAACAAAATAGCAATTAGCTATTAAATAAATCAAATCTTAACCCGTAGCCCCTGCTCTCAAATCGTTCACCTTCTCTTCTTTGAAATGTTCAATCGAATGTTTTTGCATTTTTGGTTCTCCATTGGATATTCGAATCGTATCGGACATTTTGAGCATGATATAGATTCAAATGATATTTTAAATGAATGCATTTTCCTTGCAGCATTTCATTGTCGTTTTTGTAATCAGTCGTACAAATATCGCAAGGACTTAAATAACAATAAACATCTAAAAATACACATGGACGGTAAAATATAAAAAGTAGGTCTTTAAGAATGGTCATCGAAAAGAATTTCGGACATTTATCACAGTGATGCCCTAAAACTAAGTTACTAACAAGCACACCAAAATTGGATCAAATAGAAAATCAATTTTGGGAAAATTTCCCAG
Source organism: Aphidoletes aphidimyza (assembly GCA_030463065.1). Taxonomy (NCBI): domain Eukaryota; kingdom Metazoa; phylum Arthropoda; class Insecta; order Diptera; family Cecidomyiidae; genus Aphidoletes; species Aphidoletes aphidimyza. The sequence continues at coordinate 19,250,341 of CM059999.1, forward strand.
TGGAGATTTGCTTCAAATTGATTGTATTTATATCGATTCAGATGTTAAACAACAGGATTTCATATTTAATATCGTTTTTAATCATTTTTCTAATTGGTAAACATTCCTGAATATCAAATAAAAAAAACTGAAAGCTTTTAAATATAATGTATGAACTCCGACTACATCATCCAAATGATTGTCCGTATTTGTTTCAATGAGAAGCTTCATTTTTGTTCAGGAATGAAATGCGTTCAAAGACACAGGATGCGGTTAGACGAGCCTCAGCATCATGATCCCAGCATTCTTCGATTGTGTTGCATATCTTGCTCAAACCCTAAATGAAAATAATATAAAATCACATGAATTATGAACGATCCCATTTATAGATTGTGGTAAACGAAGTTTAATTGAACTTACAGAATGTTCACGCCAATATTTTGAAATCGATGGACGATTTTTATTTGTAACGATATGTTGTTGTAATATTTCCAATGTTGGATGAAGACCTATTTCGATTTCAAATGGTAGTGTATAATCAGGAACTGTTCCACCGTGTGATGTGCATCGTGATACAACTTCCCACAAAACCAGAGCATAAGCGTAAATATCAATGCGTAAAAAAGCGTCACGTCTAAAATTGATTGCGCCTTCAAGAATTTCAGGAGCCATGTAACGATGGGTGCCAGCTGGACGAGTATAGCCACTTATATTATCTAATTTTTTTAAGAAGTACATTGATCATCTTTGATAACGCGAATATTTGCTATGTTGAATCTTATTATTCTACTATTTTACCTGGTTGAAGTGTGAGAGCTAATCCAAAATCAGCAATGCAAACAGTTAGATCATGTTTCAATAGGATATTTTTACTCTTGAAATCGCGATGAGCTATGACTGGTTTAAGTTCATTAGATTCTGATGCCGGAATTTCTTCATGCAAATGCATTAAACCGCATGCCATTGATTCGGCAATTTTACATAATTCTGTCCAAGTGACGGTATGCACCTTGAGATAGTCACACAGAGATCCATATGGATGATAGGCAGTAATCAACCAATATTCAGATCTATCCAGATGCTTTTCAACGCCAATAAATTCCAATATATTCGGATGCTTCATGCAAGGCAGCTGTAAATGTTCACCAATTTTGAATAAAATGGTAAATAAATTATAGCAAAAAACAATGAAATAACAATTACATTAAATATATTTTGTTCGATGATCCAAGATTCTTCGTGCTGTTGTTGAAACACTTTGACAGCTACTTGATTATGTTTCATTTGTGCTCGCCAAACTGAACCAAATCGACCACTAGCTTTACACTCAAACAAAATAATTGGAAGATACGGTGTAAGCTTTAAATCTGATGGATTTGCATCGGGATCATTCTGTTGGAATAAATAAAACAATAAAATTCATGCGAGTGAACTTATTATAAACAATTTCAAGTGATGAAATAAACTATAGAATATTCTATAGAATGCATACCGTTATTTCATTCGAACTGGTTTTATTTTTGCTCTTGTAATATAAAATGAAAAATATTGCAACTCCGACTATCACAAGAATACCGCACACCATGACCACATGCTTATACGTGTTCCCCTCATCCGGAAGTGGAGCTGGTAAACGTCATTAGATGTTTAGAAAAATATTGTTTGAATATTAAAATGAACGAAAAATGGTGTGGAAATTCATATTTTGCAAAATGCTAACCATTTTCTACACGTGTTAAGGGTTTTGATGGTTCGGTTGTGGTTGGTATAATTCGGTATTTTGAGTTACACATATGGCCTGTGCAACAACAGAAATTCATTTGTTTTGTAGTCGATGTGTCAATGCATTCCGTGTTATTGCATGCATTCCCCGTAAAACAGCCCTTCATTTTAACATGGAGTTCACCTTAAAATCATTATAAACAAATTATAGTTTGAGGGTTTTTTCTTTAAATGATTCGATGTTGAACGCTAGTGTTGAACACATACCGGTCAGATTATCAGTAGTCCACAAAACGAAACAGGAACTGGGCTGATCTGGAATTATATTAACACATCGCACAACATTGTTTTGGCACATATCTAGACTGTTTGTATTTGTTGTGTTCAAACATTCGCATTCCACCGGTTTTGACGTAATAACACTTGCAATGGCCACTGTCAATCCTATAAATTAAAGGATCGGATTGAGAAATGTAATGTTAATGTGATGTTTATATTTGGGAAAATAAAATCCCATGTCATTTTACGCTCGAACCAAAAACATTCAAATGATGTTTATATATTCACATGCGGTTAAGCTTACCCAGAGCAACAAGTATCAAAATTGCAAAGTTATTCTTCCTCATCTTGAATTTCTTGCACTTTTGTTTAAAAAACCAAAATTCAACACGTTCACTTTGTAACTGCGCTAGTTTTTACCAAAAGTCAAAACATTTATATTCTTTCCAAAAATTAATAATTATAAAAAATTACTCCCGTGAAGTGTACTAGACAAGATCCAAAGATGGTATGAGCTCTTTGGCCAAAATGCTCACACATATATTTAGATGAGGGAGAAACAGGTAATATAGTAAAATCAAATAGTTTGGGTTTAATGAAGGGATTTAGTAAAAGTGTTAAGTATTTGAAATATCAGGATTATGGTGTAAGTAGCAATAAGTAAGACAAGGTATGTGTTTATGTGTTAGAGCTAAAAAAAAATGTGGATAAAAAATTGACCTGCATAAGTACTACTTCTCAAGTAGCAATGCTTACTTACTAATTTTCACAAAACCACTGTAATACTCAATAAAAAAAAGTGATAAATTATTTTTCCTCCAGGGGTCGAAAATCGTTACTTTGTGCCTGTTAGGGACCAAATGCATGCATTTTGTCTCTTTGGAGGATGAAATTCCATTTTTGACAGTTGTTCATAATCTTTTTATATTAACACAACTCACAACACCTGTGCCCAAATGTCAAACATTGTATTTAATCCTCCATGGAGACAAAAACCCTGCATTTTGTCCTCGAGAAGGACAAAGTGTTAATTTTAGACCTCTGGAGGAAAAAAATTTGACTACATTTGCCTATTGAGAACGGTAACACGTCCATATTACGATACACTTTCCTAATTACGATAATCGAAAATATAGGGTATTTAAAATATAACAATATATAGTGATATGAACTAAATCGATAAAATACAACATAATCTATCGATTTAGTTCATAAAATCATTTATCTTTATATTTTAAATACCTTATTTTATCGACTATCGTAATTAGCAAAGTGTATCGTAATATGGACGTGTGAAAGTAGTAGTTCTATTCTATGAACCAGCAAATAAAAGTTTAAAAAATCGGATTAAAAATGGTTTTTTACCTGTCAACAGCTGTCCCTAAAGATGGTAACCCTCTTAAAATATACATATATTTGTTGTGTGTCATATGATCAATTTATTTGATAAAAACGAGGTCTGAATATTCGATTAGGACAACTACATCGTAATTAGAACCATTTACAGTGGTATGTCTTATATTTTCAACCGCTCATGTGATTATGAATTATTTCCACACCAAGCCAATAGCGAAAACCCAATATCCTAGCTCGTCCCCTCTGCGTTCAAACCTTTTGCCTTCTCTTCTTTGTAATGTTCAAACGAATGTCTTCGCAGCTCCATTGGCAATTGGAATCTCATCGGACATTTGGGACATTCATGTATTTTACCATCTGGTATGTGTGTTTTGAGATGCTTATTCAAGTCTCCATTATATTTGTACGACTGACTACAAAATCGACAGTGAAATTCTGCGAGGAAATTTTTTTTTTTTTTTTTTTTGAAATATGATCTGAATCTATAACATTTGCGAAATAGGTGGCACACTCACTTTTCACGCCAGTGTGCTTGACTTGATGTTTTTTCAAATCGTCTTTATTGAAACACCTCAAAGGACAGTATTCACATGCAAACTTTCGATCAGCGTCTGTTCGGCGATGCCGTCCTAATTCAAATCAAACACATTTCTTTTGAGTATAAATCCTTAGTTTTGTTTTCCTATATACTTACGCATATGTTTCCTGTATGCGTCTAATCTTGGAAGTTCTTTGCCACAAATTGCGCATACATACTTTCGATTACGGTGCAAATCTCTGTGCCGTCTCATATTTGCTGCCCAATGAAATTTCTTTGGGCAATCGGGACATTGGATCGTTGGTTCTGAATGGAACAACTTATGTTGTTCTAGACATCGCGTCGTTAGAAAACCCTTGCCACATTCATCGCACAAAAAATCTAACAGTTGGAAGAGATAGCAATTGGCAAAACAAGATAGAATGGCAATGAGAATATAAACTTTGAAATTATGACTTACTTTTTCCAGAATTATGTGATTTATGGTGAACACGTAGACGATATTTTGTTGTATATTTTTTTGGACACACGTAACACCTGAAGAAATTTTGTACTTGTGCGTGTGAAGTTAGATGTAGGTCTTTAAGAATGATCATCGGAAAGAATTTCGAACATTTATCACAACAATGCAAACGTTGAACCGTGACGTGCTCGTTCTTCAAGTGCTGCATCAAATCTGTTGTCACATCAAATCGTTTCTCGCAGTATTCACATTCAATACTTTTCTCTTGCCCGCACAAATGCGATTTTAACTCCGTGAATGTTAACGCAGTATTACAGATTTCACATTTCGTGTTTCTTTTGTGTCGCTTCATGTGCTCACGCAATTCTTTTTGCTTCTTTGTTTTATGTTTGCACAGAAAACATTCGAAGCAGGTTCGCTGAACAACAACACGTTTCTTTTTTGGGACGTGTCCACTTATATGTCTATTTAGTTCTTGGCCGGTATCAAAGTTTTCATGACATATTCGACATTTGAAAACTAAAATAAAAGTTGCAAGGTTCAGGTTGAAATATAAATACCACAAATTGAAAAAGATGGAAATGCATGAGAATAATCGTGATTCAGAATATTTGAATTCGCATAAAAGAAACATGAAAACGAAATTCAATTTACAGAGGAAATGGATGAGAGATGTAGATTTTGCATGTTCAACGAATTGGTGGTTGGACTCGAGCACATTCAAATATTTTTGTGTTATGATTATTCTCATGCATTTAAATTAGGTTACGTTCTTGTATTCCACCGTGCGACCCTTTAGATGAGGGCGGTAGAGCGGGTTGAAACGTTTGTACTCCATTGGATGTTTGAGCAGGCGGATTATCTTGCATGTTGATGTGAGTGATCGGTCCTTTCAATTGAACGGTATCATTATTCACGATTGGTTCAAAAATGTCATTGAAATCGATAGCACTCTCAGGTTCGAAGAGACCTTCAAAATCGATATTTGACGTCAGCATTTCTACTTTCATTTCAGGTTCGAATGCTTCGTTGTCCGTGTTCAAACCTAATAGACACTGCAGTCTACTATTTTCCGATCTCAACATTCTGATTTCAGTTGACAATTCTTCCATTTTCATTTTAGTTGTTTGTAGCTGTTTACAATAATGCGTTTTTAATTTGATGCACCTAGCACATCCAATAGGTTCAGCTTGTATCTCAGCAATCATTCTGTGATAAAAATTTTAGTCAAAAGTAAAGGCCAAACATTGATTGTCCTACAAAAATTGATTAATTCTTTTTACGTTTGCTGTTCGTTTGTTTCAATCGGTTCAGATTTGATGTTCACTACATTTATGTCATGTGCACCGCTTTTAATTTGTTGAATATCAACAATCTTGATGTCTCGTGCTGGTTGATAATCTGGATCACTAAAAATATTGAGAATTGATGAATTCTTCCATATTCAACACAAGAACAGAACCTACAACCCAAAACTATTCAACTATACTTACAATGTGCTTTCTACCTTTGGCACTTCTATGGGCAAAGGTAACGCACCATATCTCAGATTATATCTTTTTATACCATTAAGCGTATATCTATAGATATGTTCAGGTTTAAAATGTAATTGACATAGCACATCAAAGTGGATTACTTTGGTTTCCGGGTTCGAGAAGAGTCTTTCTTCCCATTTTTTTCGAAGTGGTGTCGATATAAGTGGAGCTCTGTTTTGTTCACAACATCAATGAATAAAATTTATTCAATTAGAATCATTTATTAACAATTCAACACATTCAACCATGTTACCATATTATTAAACAGACATTTCATTATAATATAGAGGTTCCAAATGTTAGATTTATCACCTGAAAAAACCAACTCCTGAATCAAATGTGCCAGTGTAATATTTGCACGATTCTATAGAGCAATATTGCTTTTCTATGCTCTCATCTCCTTCTGCCGACATTATTGAATTCTTTATTTATTTTGGTGTCATCCGCAACTCACAGACTTCAAGTAAAAATATTGGATGTTTTTAATTATTGAATATAACTTTTAGAAAAGAAGCTAAACTATTTACCTATTCAGGTTGAATAGGATATTCTACAACATTATTAAAGTTCTCTGGAAAAGCAGCGAAATATTCACAAAATAAACAAATCAGAAATGATGTATTAGTTGAAATTGTTATTCTATTGAATATTTGACATTTCACTTGACATTTACATTATGCGATTTGTTGTTCTGTCAGGGGAAATTCTGACAGAAGGAATGGGAGATTCATTAGATTTTGGCAAAGACAATTCGAAAGACAGGTTCAAATATTCAGTTCGTTAATTTGCCGCAATGCAAAAAAAAATAAATAAAATTAATACAACTCCACAAAATGAGTTAGGAAAATGAACTTTTAATTTGTCTAAGTATTCAGTTTTGATCCATAATAAACACTGAGTTTAAAACCACACTAGGGGCTGGTAACTTCGAAGTATAGCATAAATTTGGCTTATAAACTGCCATATATTTCATATTTTCGCACAAAATTGTGTATAATGCGGATATTTCACGGATTTGATGACATCCTGTACAACATGCAAGGTACTGGATTCCAACAAATCCGAAAAATATTCGTGTTATACGCAATTATATGCAGAAATATGAAATATATGGCAATTTATACGCTTTATTGTTAATAATATATTTAATAATATATTTAATATTGATCATAAAATGCAGATACTGCGAATAAAGTAAATAAATTATGATTTTGTATCGTTTCAATCCCTTAGTCCGTTTTCCCTGCGCTCAAATCGTTTGCTTTTTCTTCTATGTAATGTTCAAACGAATGCTTCTTCAACTCCATTGGATATTCGAATCGGACATTTGAGCGAACGAATTTCAGTGTATACATTTTTTTACCATGATGCATATACGTAATCAAGTCTCCAGGTTTAAAATGTAATTGACACATCATCCCAAATTAGGGGGACACTTTAGTTCCCGGATTTGCTGTGAGGCTTTTTTTACCATTGTTTTCGAAGTAGATTTGATATAGAACAAAATATTATCAAGCAGGCAATTTCAAATGTTAGATTTATCACCTGAAAAAACAAACTCTCGAATCGCATGTGCCACTAAAATATTTACACGAATTTATGGAGCAATATCTTCTTTTTATGATTTCAAATTGATCAATCGACATTATTCACTTTTTTGTACTCTGATTCGATACAAAATGTGATAAGCAAGAATACTAAACGCTTTGATGATTAAGAATTCCGTTACCATTCACTGGGTCTTTTTACAAGAATTTCAAAACTAACAAAATAGAATCTCAAACGTTTGTTTTGTCTAAATATTTGAAAGTCCACCTGACATTTACATCATGTGACTTGTTGTTTTGTCAAGGAAAATTCTGACAGAAGGTATAACCGATTCGTTAATTTCGACATAAAAAAAAATTCAACAGGATGACTGAATATTTTTTATTTGTTAGTTGGCCGTAATGCACAAAAACTTAAATGGCATATAAAAAAAAACGACTGTGTGGAACTTTGAAAATGAATTTATATTTTCTCTGAACATTTTTTCTATGATTAACACTTCATCTAAATTACAATAGCAACTATCTATGATATAAATAATATTCTATTCCATATTCTCAGCTTTCAAGTCATTCGTCTTCTCTTCTTTGTAATGTTCAAATGAATGTTTTTGCAGCTCCCTTGGATATTGGAATCGCATCGGACATTTTGAACATTCATGTATTTTACCATTCATGTGTGTTTTCAAATGTTTATTCAAATCCCCGCGATATTTGTACGACTGCTCACAAAAATTACAATGAAATGCTGCAAGAACGATTTGTTCATTTAATAAAATATGATGGGAAACTGCAAAAACAGGAGACACACTCACATTTCTGGGCAGTATGCACGAATTGATGTGCTTTCAACGATTTTGAAGTGAAAAACTTCAATGGGCAGCGTTCACATGCAAACTTTCTGTCAGCGTCTGTTCGGCGATGCCGTTCTAAATCAAATTATGTAGATTTCATTTGAGCTTTGTTTTGCTTTAGTTTTGTTTTTCAATATACTTACTTATATGTGTATGATAACCGTTCAGTGATTGGAGTTCATTGCCGCAAATCTCACATACATATTTGTGATTGCGGTGTAAATCGCTGTGTCGTCGCAAATGTGTTGCTTGATAAAACTTCTGCGGGCAATCGGGACATTGAATCTTTGGTTCTGAATGGTACAACTTATGTTGTTCTAGACTTTGCGTCGTTAAATAACCCTTGCCACATTCATCGCACAAAAAAGCTAAGAGTCGGAAGTTGAAAATTGTTTTAAAAAAATTTAGAATGAGTATATGGTTTATAAGATTATGGCTTACTCCTTTCTAAATTATGCGATTTACGGTGAGAATCCAGATGAACTTTTTTAGTAAATCTTTTCGAACATTTGTCACACATGAACGGCTTTGGAACGTTTACATGTGAACTTTGATGTAGGTCCTTAAGAATGGCCATTAGAAAAAATTTCGAACACTTATCACAACGATACAGACGTTTAGTCGTGGAGTGTGTGATCTTCAAGTGCTTCACCAATTTGTTCATCACATTAAATCGTTTCTTGCAGTATTCACATTTAATACTTTTCTCTCGACCACACAAATGCGATTTTAACTCTTCGAATGTTAACAGAGTGTTACAGATTTCACATTTCTTTTTTCGATTGTGTTGCGCCATATGCTCGTGTAATTCTTCTTTCGTCTTTGATTTGTATTTGCACAAGTAACATTCGAAGCTGTTTTGATTCTCCACGTTAACATCAACACGTTCTTTTGTAAGGGCAGTATGTCCCTTAATATGTGTATTTAGTTCTTTGCCAGTATCAAATGTTTCATGACATATTCCACACTTGAAAACTAAAATCGAAATATAAAAGTTAAAGTTGAAGTATAGATATAAATTTGAAGATGTCAAATTACAATTAGGTTACATTTTTGTGTTTTATCGTATGAACCATTAGTAGAGGACGATGGAATGCGTTGAACCGATTGAACTATTTGAACTGTTTGTACTCCATTGGATGTTTGAGCAGTCGGTTTATTTTGCATATTGATGTCAGTGATAGTCTCTTTCAATTGAACGGTATCAATATTCACGATTGGTTCAAACATGTCATCAACATTGATAGCACCCTTAGGTTCGACAATATTTTCAACGTCGATCTTTGAAGTTAGAATTTCTTCTTTCATCTTTGGCTCGAGTGTTTCGTTGTGCGTGCTCAAACCTAATAGACACTGTAGTCTACTATTCTCCAATCTCAACGTTCGGATTTCAGTCGACAATTCTTCCAATTTCGTTTTGGCCGTCAGCTGTTGTTGTTGTAACTGTTTTTTATATTGTGTTTGTAATTCTATGCACTTAGTACATCCATTGGGTTCAGCTTGTATCTCAGCAAATATTCTATGAAACATATTTTGGTTAAAATTATAGCTTAAACTTTAATGAATTTAATCGATTAATTCTTCTTACGTTTGCGGTTCGTTTGTGTCCATCGGTTCAGATTTGATATTCACAACATTTGTGTCATTTGAACTGACTTTAATTTGCTTAATATCAACAAACTTGATGTCCGGTATCGGTTGATCATCTAGCTCACTGTAAATATTGAGAGCTCTTATAGATATATTCTTCTGTACTTTACATACCGATGAAAATTCTTAAATCAAATTTCAAATTTTACATACGTTTTCACGTCCTTTCGTGTCATTTCAATAGGCAACGGTAATACACCTTGTTTCAGTCTACATCTTAATTTACCAAAATCCATTGTAAATTGCAAATCTTCTTGTCTAAAATGCAAATGGCACAGTGTACTAAAAACGGGAATATTTTTACTTGGATTCGAAGTAAGGCATTTTTCCCATACTTTTCGAAGTGGATCGTTTTCTTTTGGCGCCCTAAAAAATTAAAAAATTATCAATTTCGCCATTTTTATCTAGGAAATATTGATTTTGTAAACAAATCAAATCCGAAAATATCGATAAGAACTTTCGTTCGTAATTCATAAAAAAAATTAGAATGAAATGATTTCGATGTCTATTTTTTCTAATACGAAGTTACATCTCTTTAAATCTATTATTATAACATGTTAAACTCTCACCTGAAAATGGTGGTTCTTGAATCGTCTGTGCCTAAAAAATATTTGCAAGACCTTACGGAGCAATATTTGAGTCTCTTGTGAATATATTCCTTTCTATTTGTTAACATTATCGGGTATTTTATTGGATTTTTCACTTCCTTCTGATAAGTTCTTCAAACATTTAATTTTTTGGCAAACATTTGTTAAACTATTTTAACTAATTTTGACACAGCTTTTACTTTGTTCATGGTTGAAATAAAAATTATAAGTCGAACTAAACAACTTGCAGCCTCTTTCGAAAAAAATGAAATATTTCTTTGGTGCCGAATGAAAATATACGCTTATAAACAGCGCTTTTATGAACTATACAAAACAATTATAATCTGAATATTTGACAGTTCTGTTGACATTTACATCAAATAAATTGCTTCGTTCTGTCAATGAAAAATGAAACGCCAAGCCTTTTAACTCAAATAAACATATTTATAAACAAATCATAGTGATTCTCATAATTATAGCGATTAATAAAAATGTTTTCGTATTGTCGTTTGTGTGCTGAACAAAAGAAATTGACTGAATTGAAAAAAACCGTATACGATTGGGGTATTCGGGAGAAATTAGTTGCATGTTGTATGTGGAAGCCATCCAATGAAGAGTATCAAATTCCACAAACAGTTTGCAATGAATGTATTAATCAGCTGGAGAATTGCTGGAGATTTGCTATGCGAATTAATGAATCAGAGCAGAAATTAATTCAAATTGTGCATTTTTCAACGAATGAATTGGAATTTAAAGAAGAAACAGAACCGGGACATGAGTTCATTGAAATTAAACCAAATGAACCGGAAGATGAGCTCGAGGCCGATGAAGTGACAACAAGTGGAAGTGACACCGAATCAGATCATTCAAAAGAATTTCGACGAATGAATCGTTCCAACCGGAAAACAAAAGGCGTCAAGAAAAAGAGACAAGTGTCAAAATTATGCAATATTTTAAAAGTTGTTACGAAAAATGAATGCAATCCAGATGGTACGATTACCGACGAGGGTATGACCAAAATGGAATCGTACTTAACGGACAATCCAACCAAAACATGGAACGATTGTGAATTCAAGTGCAATGATTGTGATTACCATGCGAAAGGTTTTAATAAATTTCATACGCACGATCAAACATCACATTCACCATTTTTAATGAAGAGATCATTTCCATGTCCATTCTGTAATCAAGTTTGCAAAAGATTGCAATCATTGGTTGTGCATATCAGCTATCGTCATTTACCGCATCTGAGCTATTGGTTGGTTTATATCGGGCATTATTTTTCGCTTCATTTGAAAATATTCATGACAAAATTATTTTTTTTTTCACGATTGTTTGTATTATTTTTCAGTTGTACATTTTGTTCGAAATATTTTTGGGATTTGACGCAATTGAAGTATCATCGTGATGAGCATGAACAAAAGTCTAAGTCAACGGCACCCGAACCCAAGTGTGAAAAATGTAACAAATCATTCCGCAACATTGGAAGCTTGCGGAAGCATGTTCGAACTGTGTGCACACCAAGAGATTCATCCGAATTGTATGAATGCGATATTTGTAAGCGAAAATATCGCTTGAAAGGTGCTCTCAAAGATCATATGAATAAACATTCAAGTAAGTGGAAGAGTACGATTTTCGAACAACGACCTGAAAATAAATTCGTGTATGTTTTAATGACATTCCAGGACAAAATGATTATGTGTGTGACAAATGTGGAAAGAGTTTTTATATGCGTTGTAGTTTACGCAAACACATGATTAAACACGCTGATGTTCGACCGTTTCCATGCGAAATATGTGGAAAAGGGTAATTTCAAAGCAAAATACCTGCTAATAATTTCCTGATAGAGAAGAGATTCATTTTAATCGAAAGGATTTTTGTTACAGACTTCAAACGCTGGCAAGGTTAAAATCACATATGAAATTGCACGAAGAAGACAAGCCATTTATTTGTGATGTCTGTGGAAAACGATATCATGACCAAAATGCAGTTAAACTACACATGGTTGGACACTTAGAAGTATTGCCATTCCCATGCACATACTGTGACAAACGGTTCAGACACAAAGGATTGCTCAACGTAAGTTGATATTCTATTGAATGTTCGAAAATCAAATAGAGTGAATGTAATAAACCATTGTTGGTACATTGTTTTAGGTCCATGTACGAACGCACACTGGTTATCGTCCATACGCTTGCGAGCATTGCAGTTACGCTGCAACCAGTTCAGCCAATTTACGAAATCATACACTAAGAAAGCACGGTAAGATCACTTTAAATAATCAATTGTTTTATTCATTATTCAAATAGTATTTACTAACTGCGTTTCTATTCAACCAGGAATCGATATGAGAGGAAGAGCTCGGCAGACATTTTAAGAAGATTTCAGTATATACAATGAAAGACTGTTTATGTACATTTTGCATCGTAGTGTTTTTTTTTTATTTTTATTTTCTTTGTTCGCTATTGACATGATTTCTTGAAGACTAAAATAATTGTAGCATTGATTGTATTTTTTTTTCTATTATTGCGACATTTATTTACTATTTACAAATAAATATCCAGAAAATATTTCGTCAAATTACTGAACAAAAATGTTGGTTTGAATTTATGTCTAATCGCAGGATCCGTCCAGCCATCCATCTCTCCATCGTTCAATTACCTTTGAGCAATCGAATTCGGGTTTTCCCAATCTAACATTAACTCTATTGTGTAACCGACACAACCATTGCGATAGTTCATGGTTGGAATTTGCTACAATTGGTTCGTCTTTTAATCTGAAACGATTTAAATTCAATTAAAATGGTTATGGTAATTTCAACACTTTATCGTCGGTTACATCACTTACTCATTAGTTAGCTCTTTTGCACAACTTTCACATGGGTAATTGCGTGCCAATATGCCGAATAGCGTTTTGACGTCCTCTTTTTGCGTATTGGTTGGTTTATCAGGATAAACAGCAGCCATTGTGTGTAATAGATTCCATGTCGAGTGTCCTAATTCATCTTTATCTACAGGACAACCGTGTTTAAAACGACCTGTTTCTCTCATTGGCATATTTGATGTACTTTGACCATCCGACGCCTTCAAAATAATTCACAAATGTATCCACATTTTACACATTTTTATTCATAATTTTGTGAAAATATCTTACCTCTGGTTTTGCTTTGTAAATACTTTGTTGCTGTTTTGTCCATGTTTTAAAATCCGTACACGTTCGACAAGGTTTTCCGCCGTGTGCTTCTGAACCAACATGCATGCTTTGCGTTTTAACTTTAAATTTTACAATATTTACACTAACATTCAATTTTGATTTGCTAATTATATCTCAATTCATTTGGGAGCAAAAAAAAAGATTTAATAAGGTACTACGATCAATTCTAGCAAACATGAATTTTCTTCGATTCAGTGCAGATGATTAGAAGATCTGTCATTCAAGAAAATGTGCTGAATCAAAAACTGCTGAACAAAATACGTGCACGCATACACGCACATGGGTTCGGCGTATTGATACAAAGACATTTTTCATTGTGTCAAAAACCTAACCTCATTTAAACATACGCGTCATAAACGTAACGCCGCATTTTGGCTTAATTATAGCGTTGTTTTTAACATTTTGTTAACGAAATCATTCAAAGTAAGTGAAAATATCATTTTAAGCACAAAATCATCCGTTTAAAATAAGAATTTACTGGTAGATTTTAATATTTTCTACATTTTGCAGTCGTTTACCAAACAAACACCAATAAACCCTCAATAAACAATGGATATTCGCCCAAGTAATACCATTTATATCAATAATCTCAATGAAAAAGTGAAAAAAGATGATTTGAAAAAGTCACTCTACGCCATTTTCTCACAATTTGGCCAAATATTGGATATCGTTGCAATGAAAACACTGAAAATGCGTGGCCAAGCATTTGTTATTTTCAAAGAGATTTCCAGCGCTACTAATGCATTGCGTACAATGCAAGGATTTCCATTCTATGATAAACCAATGCGAATTGCATACTCGAAAACCGACAGCGATGTGATTGCCAAAATGAAGGGAACTTACAAAGAACGACCGAAGAAAGTTAAACAACCAAAACCAGTGCAGTCAGCGGATGAGAAACGGTATGATTTTATCTATTTAACATATTTTGTTAGTATTAAAAACATGGGTAAATAGTTGTTCATTTTGTGTTTTTGTTCGATAAAATTTCAGTGACAAAAAGAAGAAGACTGCTGGAGCTGTTGAGGGTGGTACTAATCCAACAGCTGAACAGCCACCAAATCAAATTCTGTTCTTGACCAATCTGCCCGAAGAAACCAACGAAATGATGTTGTCGATGTTGTTCAATCAATTTCCTGGTTTCAAAGAAGTTCGTCTGGTTCCAAATCGTCATGATATTGCATTTGTTGAATTTGCAACTGAGTTGCAAAGTAGTGCTGCCAAGGAAGCTCTTCAAGGCTTCAAAATTACACCAACTCATGCTATGAAGATCACCTTTGCCAAGAAGTAGATCAACTCTGGGTTTTATTTTTCTTTTAAATCCAACTTCATATTATCAATAGATACCAATTACATTTTATACTTATGATTTTTTCCCAAAAAAAAAAACAAAAATGATTGTATGAATAAACCATGCAAAGGCATTGCACCTCGCTTGACATGGAGTATTTTTAATGACTTTTGATTTATAGGAAACTGAAATTGATTTGTTCATTCCAATGAAAAAGTACAATGAGAGCTGTGATATTTTTGAAATGAAGTCAAGTGTCTTTTAATTTTTTTTTTACTTGTTAAAAGAAGAAAAGAAAAACCCAACGTTTGATTTGATGAAGTATTTCGCATTTTTTTTTTTTTGTAAGGTTCAAAACCCCTGTGTTTTATTCGTCATTTTATACAATTATTATGTGCATTATCATAAAATTCCACTTATAAACGGTTTGATCGTAACACTTCTCTTTAAAAGAAACAAATCTTCTTCTTTTAGTTTATGTTAAACTGAAAAAAATAAAACTATGGAATTTCGAGCGCCTATTCATCAAAACAAAATCAACAATTTCAAGAGTAAAGGATTTAAAAAAAAATGAGAGAGAAAGAGATAGTGAGAGAAAAAAAACATGCAATAAAAATTGAATTTCATTTCAAGCCACGTAAATGAACGTATTGATGTCATCATCATCTCGACGCATATATTTATGTTCGATCAACCATTCCAATTGTTCTTTAATCATTTTCTTTGATGGCAAAAACATATTCTTTAGAATATCAATCAGTTCGACTTGAAGTGCAGCATTATTTAATTTTTTGCGCATTTTCATGATTCGAATGATTGCTTCTTGTGTTCGAAGAATTCGCAACTGAACAATTGATTGGTTGTCTTCTTGTTGTGAACGTTCGGTGCTGAGCTGCAAACGACCAATTAAATTGATCTTACCACGACGTTGAATTTTTCCATTTTTTACAATGACAAACTCTTCATTGATACGAAAATGAGTATTTTCGGTGAAGTCTTTCGGTTGCTGGGCAACGGGCTCCATTAAAATGACTTGCTTCTTGAGTTTTGGAAATGCGGCCAATGACCAAAGTGTACGCCGCAATTCCGGATCGGGCAATTCGGTGGCTAAGCGTAAATTTTCATATGAGATTTTCTCATCGGGCCGTTGATTCCATGCAAATAATACGGCCATTTGAAATGTTGTAACATCTAAATCGAATCGTCCCATTTCATTTGTGAATGTAATCGTGCCGTTGCTCATGTGATGATACCATTGCAATTTGCGGCCCGCATGTTGCCGTTTATAAAACTCTTCCACCTCTGGAATGTAGTCTTCAAGCTCGAGCGGTAAACTCACCGATACACGTTCGGTGCATTGTGCCCAAGCACCAGCATTCAAAATTTTTATATTGATCGCATCATGACGCGCTGTTGATGCATGAAATCGAGCATTGAGATCAACGCTAACTTTAATGTCTTGAAACATACGCGCTAATTTATTTACATAATCAGCTGGCATTCCCACTTCACGAAGCCATTCGACCATATTCTCTTCTTTTTCACTATCTGCACTTGAATCTAGAATCAGGCTGTAAGTTCAATTTGAAACAAACAAAAATAATCATTAGCATCAGTTTGGTATTCAATGCAATTAGAAATTGTAATTTACCGTCGAGTTAAATGCGCTTTGTGATAGAGCATGAACACATCCTTGTTATTCACATACTTTAAGACAAGTAACACATCCTTGAGTCTGCTTTCAATCTGTTCATTGGTCAAACGCTTACTGAGTGCAGTCTTTCGTAACAACATATCGCAATAATTGGCAAGCAATTCGGGACACTTGCTTTCAGGGGTTGTTGACTTATTGGATCGAGCTACTACTGATGACGGTAATTCCAGCTTGAATACGGTGATATCGTTTACAACCGTCTTAAATGCTTTATCACGGGCTGTCAAAAATCTTGGATCATTGTTAAATGCATCCTTTACTAAATCACTATAACGACGGAACAGTTCCAACAAACGTTCAACATATTTTTCAGAATCGTTTGTTATAATATCAGCGGCTGACACCATATCTTGTAGACCGTCCGAAACAATGTGGTTTTCTGTGGAAAAAATGCATTTGATTTTATTACACACAACTCATTCGAAAGCATAAAAATATTTCAAGTTTACCCAAATCGTTGAGCATCGGTTCAACACCATCGGTGACTCGATCTAAAAGGCGGAACATCAACTGCAATCGTTCTGTGTCACCGGACTTAATGAGTGGTGTGCATTCAGCTAAGAGCGTTGGCAACGGATCTTTTACTAAAACCGATACACAAGCCGCCTTTAGCCCATCAAAACTACTCGGCTCCAAATATCGTTGAGCTCGAGCTTCCTCTTCTCGCAGTTTAGTATCTGCATACCGCATAAATGCTTGCACACCATGTGCTTGTAATTGTTCATGGGCTTTTAAACGATAAAAATCGGCCGTTGTTTTAATATAAGCTGCTTCGAAATTTTCACGATAAATCATCAGTCTGTCCTCTTGGTTTGAGCATAAATTAACGTAACTATCACGTACACCAATCACAAGTTGTGAATCGAATGCATCACCGATTCGTTCGGCCTGAACTAATTTCATGGCGGATTCTTGTAAACGATAAGTGATATCCTTAAAAATACCCTCGTTCCATAAATTCAACATTAGCTCTCTAACCAACACCTCACCATGTGATGAATTTTTTGACGATGAACCACCGCCGCCACCACCGCCCGTGCTACTCGAACTGTTTGCTGACGACGATGATGCAGCCACTCCCGATGTGACCGTTGAATTTGAGCTATTAGTTGGACCTTGACTATTATTTGATGAAAAAATCTGTTTGCTTAGTTCGAGCTGACGAAATGGTGACGGCAAATAATTACTTTGCGTGAAAAATTTCCGCCATTCAATAATATATGCATTGATTAATGCTTGCTCTTCACGCTGTGCCAATATATTGACCTGAGCCTGTTTTATGTACGCTGAAATGTCTTCTTGTAGACTTTCATAGATTTTCGAACCACCTTTGTCAACCCAAAGGCAAATTAAGTGCACACCATAAAAGAGATCTTGCCATTCTGCTTTCGAAACGGATTCTTGTTTCAATAATTTTAATACTGTCGGTCGAAGTGCTGGCCAATGATCTTCAAATGAAACTGTGTCTTTTCCCTTCAACATTTTTTCTCAAAACGGCACGAACACGAGATTCCCTGAAATTAAAATTCCAAATTACGTATGAATTTTTATTCCCCTAAATAAATCACCAATGAAATCGGCTGACTCCGCACATTTTTGTACGTCTTTAACATTCACAATAACACCTCATTAGCACAATGTTGTTTTTTTTCTCTCTATTGTACACAATATTTTCTAAAAATTATTGGTAAAATGTTGTAAGACGAATAAAAAAAAAATGTACCTTTATTTTGTTGGATTTTGGGCAAAACAACTTTAATATTTACAATGTGATGAATTCTGCGAATTTCAAATGTAATTTGCTGTCTTGGATTTCGTTTTTCGCCCAAAAAAAAATTGTGAATTCGAGTTGAATATGTGTAATTAATTTGTTGTGCAAACGAAAAAGAAAACAACAAAAACGAAAGCTTGTTTCAACATTTGACAGCCATTAGTGATTTCGTTATTCACTTTTTTTGCCAGTAATAAAGAAGCCGCTTGCAAAATGTCAAAATTGAAACTGTCATACACACGCACACAAACGAGCACGATGAAATACCTCATGCATGCACGTCTCTCTCTCTCTTTGTGTGTGTGTGTGTAGTAAAGCGTAGCGCTGCAATCTGACACACAGTGAGAAAAAAACTAAAGTGAAAACGCCAAACGGAGACAAGCAACAACAATTCCAATCAGGAAACAAATATGTCGATTTGAGCGAAACACACACGTCGAAAATGGGTTTCGTATCGGTCATCATTTAATTGTTTTGAATTTTTTTTTTATTTTGAAATTTGGTCATTGTGTTGAAAGTTGTTGTTTTTGTATTGAAAAACAAGGTTTTGTTTGATTCCATTTGCAACGTTGAGGAATTTTTCGGGGAAAATATCACAATGATACCGGTTAGTTCACGTGCATTTATGGCAATGCAAAACTTAAACATTGCTGAACTAACAGAATGTGATGAAAAAGAGTTACGTCCATTGCTTCCGTGCCTGGTGCGAATGGCCACACTCAAGCAACTTGACAATACAAAAAAGACCATCGATTCAAGAGCACAAATTTTATCATTACTCGTTGGCATCATTGAGGTGAATAATATTGTGGCATTGCTACAAATTGACTTTCATGAATTGGAAACTGACATTCGCAAAGAGCAACAATTACGGTAAGGTTTTTTTGTGTGGGAATTTTATATATTGTGAATGATTGAAGAACGATTCTGACTGGATGATGTTTGAATTTCAGACAAAAAATTGGCAACTCCAATCAAGATTCCGCACAATATCATGGCCTGCAAAATGGCGTTGCATTGGGATTTGAACGTGCCGAAGTGATGCAAAAAGTTCGCATCGTTTTATCCGAACTATTCTATATTCAATCACAAATATTTGAACAAAACCAATTGAACACAGCCCGTGGACCAAATGATAATATTCAAAAGCAGTCCGAGCTATTTGACAATGATATTTATTTGGAGGAGATAACACACATCATATGCATTGCGCTTGCTGAACTACCATCACTGTTCAACATTCAAGAAGTGATCGAAACATTATTATACGTCAGCAATGGCAGCACAATCATTTGCTGGATTGTCGCAAATATGCCAGATTGTTTCAAAGAAGGTAAGATTCCATTTTTTTTATATTTGAAATCTCGGTGAAAATTTATATGAAGTTACATCAATGAAGGGAGAGAACGAATAATTGTGTGTCGATTTTGTTACAGTGGTAACAGCGTTAATATCAAATGGTGATGAGGAGACAGCCGAAGGACGGCTTCGATCAAATGCCCTCTATGCCCTGTGTGACATGAATCCAGGACAAGCCATCTCAACTCGTACTTTGTGTGTGGAAATGGGCAAAATGCCTTCGCTTATGCTCAAATTGAGCTTGAAAGATCCAAACGATTTGGTAGGTCTATCTGTTGCTACAGCTTATTTAAATATTGTTTCAATGCAATTAACTCCATTTATTTGCCACACAAAAATTCAGATTGCGTTTGTATCTGGCTTACTGTTGGGAAACGATCAAAACACACGATCCTGGTTCTCATTGTATGTGCGCACAAGTCAAAAGCGTAAAAATGATGCATTACAAGCAATTCGTGATGAATTGCTAAAGCAACTGCAGAATATTTTAAGATCATCACAAAATTCCCATCTACCAGATGAATATGTGATTCAAGGTGCTGCTATCCTTCGATTATACTGTGCTCTGCGTGGAATTGCCGGAATCAAGTAAGTTCCAATTCACTTCGACACAATAAATGTTTAAAATTAAAAAATTTACTTGAATTTTAATGACTTCTGTAACACCTATAGGTTTAACGACGATGAAGTGTCAAAAATCCTTCAATTGGTCACATCAAAAAAGCCACCACCAACACCATCTGGAATTCGTTTCGTGTCAATTGGTTTGTGCATGTTAATCGCATGTCCATCACTAATAATGCAGCCAGTGCAAGAGGCAAAAGGAATCGAATGGGTGCAATGGTTGATCAAAGAGGAGGCATATTTTGAATCGAACAGCGGTGTGAGTGCGTCATTCGGTGAAATGTTACTATTGATGGCCATTCACTTTCACAGCAATCAAGTATCAGCAATCTGTGAACTAGTTTGTTCAACATTGGGTATGAAAATCCCATTGAGACAGAATAACACGACACGAATGAAGCAAATTTTCACACAAGAAATATTCACCGAACAAGTTGTAACGGCACATGCCGTTAAAGTTCAAGTGACACCAAATTTGAATGCAAATATGCTGGGCTATCTGCCAGTGCATTGTATCCATCAATTGTTAAAATCACGAGCATTCACCAAACACAAAGTGCCCATTAAATCATGGATTTACCGACAAATTTGCAATAGTTCAACACCGTTGCATCCAGTTTTACCATCGCTGATTGAAGTCTATGTGAACGCAATTATTGTGCCGACACCCAAAATGACAGTTGAGCACACACATAAGCCACTGTCAAAGGACGACATTATGAGAGTTTTTCGGAATTCAGTGATTGGAAGCCATTTGAATACGGTGCCGAAAATCGATGAATTTGATATAAAATCACCACCATCCGAAAATGTGGCAATGGATGATGATTTTCAATGCACATCAAACATTACAGCGCAATTATTACTTTTATACTATTTGCTATTGTATGAGGATGTTCGATTAAGTAACATGGCAGCTTTGCTAGCAGCCGGGCGTAAAATTAAAAGCTATCCAGTTGAGTTTTTAAATGAACTGCCGATTAAATATTTGCTTCAGCAAGCTCAACGAAATCACACTGACTTTAGCGGTCTGTTTAGTCCGCTATTGCGTTTGCTTGTGTCACATTTTCCGCATTTATCATTGGTGGAAGATTGGATTGAGGACGAAACACAGCAACTGCCACATTATTCAAAGGTTCAAATTCAGTCGTTCCATATTTTGGAAGCATTCGAAGAAATTGACACTTATCCGTCAAAAGTCATTAAATTGCTACGACTTATGTTGAGGAAATCACCGTCGGATATTTGGCCATTGGCCGAAACTTTCATTCAATATTTTCGAAGTATTTTAAAAAGTACCGTACCTCGTCTCATTCAGGATCTCTACAAACAAGTTTGGATACGCTTGAACACAGTATTGCCGCGTCGTCTATGGAGTATGACCGTAACTGCACTGATGCCTGAGGATAATGTAGTAAAGGGTGGGCATGCGCTGCCAAAAGATATGACTTTTGATCCATTGCTCGTTTTGCGATGTGATGAACGTGTTTTTCGATGTCCTGATGCTCTAGCCATTGTACTAAGAATACTTCAAGCCAGTTTGGCTGCATCAAAAAGCCATTTGGGTCGGCATATTTTGGATAAGCCACTGCAACAAGATCGACCTGGTCAAATTCAATCCGAAACCGAACGTGAAGAGCTTCGAACTGCTTTGGTTGCATCACAGGAAAGTGCTGCCGTGCAAATGCTACTTGAAGCATGTCTTGAAACCGAAGAGGATCGTTCAATTGTTGGCAGAGAATCAGAGCTACGTGAAATTCGTGGCCTAATCTGTCAATATATTCATCATGTATTCATTTCAGAGCCGTCAATGGCACGACTCGTTCACTTCCAAGGATATTCACATGATTTGCTCACGATGACTGTTCGTGGAATTCCATCGATGCACATTTGTATGGATTTTATTCCAGAATTGCTTGGAATGCAAGAGATGACAAAGCAAATCTTTGCCATTGATTTAACATCACATCTTTCACTTCAATACGCATTCCCAAAATCACTTAGTTTGGCCAAACTCTGTATAAATTCGTTATCAACGCTACTCGGGCTACTCTCATCAGACACACGCATTGAAATGTTCCGACCAGTTTTACCGTCTCTGGTGCGATTTGCTGAAGCATTTCCACCCCTAATCGAAGAATGTATCCTCATTTTAATGCAGCTGGGTCGACTTACTGACGCTCAATCATCGTTAGGACGTTCCATATCATTGCCATCATTGTCGCTGAGTCCATGCTCCAAAATTCGTGTTCAATCTCGCAAAGCACTTTCGGTGGATAAATTGATGGATGAAATTCGCGAAACATTTGGTAAACTACTCGATGAAGCTGTTTTGAAACCGAGAATTTATTAGGACTAAATAAATATAAGCATACAAACACATTTTCTGTCGAGCAAATGATTTATTTTATCAAAACTCTTAAATAAAACCGATTTTAGAATACTACTTTAATTGTTTGTAATGTTTTTTCCATGGGAAAGTGGCTATTTTACTTTCGTTCCATTTGTATTTCCGACGAAGAGCTGAAAATTCATTATCCGGTTCGACTGCGTGTAACACTGAATTCTTTTCACAATAATTGAATACTTTGTTTGGTTTCAGCTTTTTAGAATTCCAATATTTGGTTTCTGTCTGCTCCAATATGCTTTCACCATCTACGACAGTTAGTTTGATCTTTTCTTCTTGGTCGTAGCTATCAGGTTCGATAATTCTACGTGTCACATTCAGTTTTTTACCCTTAGCAGGTTTCACATCACCTTCAAGAATTGAGTCAATTTCTGTGATCGGATCTGTGTCTTTCAATAGCCGAACGCAACTTGTATCATTGTCTACATGCTTTCTCTTTTTACTCTTTTTAGCGGAGATTTCAACGAATTCAATAGAATCAGCAATTTTCTGAGACATTTTTTTATAAACAAAGTCCTGCATGGATTTCGACACATTCAAGTCCGATTCGATTTCATTGTATTCTATGTATCTTTGAGATTTCAATGGCTTGGGCAATGATTCATGACTATGATTTGATGTAGCCTCTTTAGAGTTAGTTCCACCCGTTGACGAAGTGCCTGAAAAAAACATGAAATTTTGTAATCGAAATAATAGAATTGATATTAAGAATGAGTCTAGTAGTTTCATCAAAAAATTCACCTGAAGTAAACATTCCATCGCTAATGAAATTCGTATCGACGGCTTGACGAAGTAATGTAATATTTTCGTCTTCAGAATCTGATGATGAGCTGCTCATTTTTCACAGAAATTATGTTTTGAATGGCCGGTACCAAAACAATACTAAACACATGCTTTCAAAGCATAAATACATCAGAATTATTGACAGTTCATTCAGATGACAGTTGATTTTTGGTCCAAGTACAAGTGAATTGCTTTGCATACAAAGTTAGGCAAAATATGTGTTTTTTTTTTCATTTAGATAAAATAATTTGGTAATTAATAAGTGCGCTATTTAAAGAAATTCAGTAGTGTAATCGCTTAGATTTGAGAACAAGAATTGTTATCACGACTAAAATAAGTTATTGACTTCAGTAGAGCAGATAAACAAAAAACATAACCTTAAAAACGGCATATTCCAAGTGAAAATCATGATAATTGTGCTGTCAGGCCGAATATTCCTGGGAAATGTAGTGAGAAGATCCGTATATACAGCCACAAGAGCCTGCAGTACATCATCAAAAAATTCATTGCTTGATTTCAATGATATCAAACATCCCACAAAAGTGCCTCTAAAACCAATCGCATCAGATGCAATTAAACCAGCAAAAGTGACAATTGATAGAGAGACAATAGAACTATTGACACGATTATCACTGGTAAACTTGAGCGACGAGTGAGTACGACACATCCATTTGAAATGGTTTACACTATTTTACACTATTACTCGATAATATGAATCAATTAACACGATTTGCTCTTTCATTTATTCTAGAGAGGCGTTGAGAAATCTGCAAGATTCCATCGAATTTGCGAGTAAGATATTGCACGTCGATACAGCTGGTTTGGAGCCAATGTACTTTGTGCACGAAGATCAGTACATCGAACTGCGAGACGACGTTGTAACTGAAGGAAACATACGAGAAGAACTACTCAAAAACGCGCCAGTCAACGACGACGTGTGCTTTGTTGCACCACCAGGAAACGTTCCAGTTGAATTAGAGGAACAAGAATTTAAAATTACATCACAATAACAACAATGCAAGCAAAATTATTTGCAAAACCAAAATTACTCAGCGAATTTTTGGAGATTTGTAAGAAAAATACGTATTTCGCTGGACAATTAGAGAATAATTTGATTAAGAACATAACATTTTTGGATCATGCGGCAAATTTGCAAGCAAATATCGAACGACAATGGCTGTTTAAAAGTAAGGAAATTGAAAATAGCTTAAAAACTTATAACAATACCGAATTTATGGAACATGGGGAGAATTTGTCGCTTCTGGAGAAACATGCAATCATTCGAAAGAAAGATCGTCTTGCCAGATCAATTCCATTTGGTTTGATTGACATTGAAAATCACCAAAAGCCGACGGTATTTGGCAATAGTGGATCTGATGACACATCAATTGGCATTCAGCTGGATAATAGCGCCAAATTCTTAACATGCTGGTATTTGGTTAATGACAAACAAAGTCAAGAGTATTTTTATCGCATACAACGTTTGAGAAAGATCTGGTGGATGAAGGTAAATAACCTTTAATATTTTATTTAAATGAATTTCATAAAATGTTTTGATTGATAACTACTGTAATTTCATTTGATCCAGTATGCAGCCAATCCGGGACGTTTTGTCATCTCAGAAGTGAAACAGGATGAAGAAAATGGCAAGAAATCAGTTTCAATCAAAGCCAATTATCCATTTGGTACAGTTGATATCGAAACAGTAGAAGTACAACCATTGAATTCAATGGAATTAACAACAGAGACAAAAACAAAGAGCTCTGCGCCAACTAAAGCGATTAAAACTACAGTTATCTCTGAAGTGGCGGTTATCGGTAATGATAATAATAATAATAATAATAATAATTTCAAATTTAACATTTTCGCAATAAATTTAAATCGAGAAATTTGTTGTTTTTTTGCTTTCACAGAAACTGTTTTAGACAGCATCGACGCTGGTGACTTCGGTGAAATGTGTTTACATCGAAAAATAGCCCCATATCAATGTGCAGTTTACAGCTTATCACAAGGTACAAATGTTTAAATTTATTAAAAAAAAAAAAAAAAAAAATCAATCCAACAAATTCGATGGTAGTTACAATGCAATTGTGTCTCTTATTCTTCAGACTCTCCAACCCCTGTTGATTTGAAAGAACTAGCGGCATACGTTTCGATGTTACTTCAACGGTCAGATATTTCCATTTTCACATCAGAAGACTGTCATTTTTCTGATAACTCATCTCTCGAACAGAAATACAATGAAATGGATGCAATTGGGATTCCATACGGAATTATATTAGATTCAGAAAGTTTGAAAAGTGGATTTATGAAACTTCGAAATAGAGACACCACGTTATGCGAAACGATTCATATAAGCTATCTAATCGATTACTTACCGAAAATATTTCAATCATAAAAAAACGATCAAGTCATTTTGTCATTCAATTTCTGTGATCAGAAAATAAATAAAAGTTTACCTAATAAAGTTGAACACGTACAATTTTTAGTCGTTTTTTGTGCAATTTTATTACACGATTATACCAAATGTCAGCAAAAAGCTAATGAACTACATGAATTAGAAAATGCTACTACGTTTTCATAGGTGGATCAATTTTGCAATAAGATAACATTTGAATAATTTTTAATTGACATAATATTTTTCTTAATTAATGTTTTTAAGATTTTCTTCAATTTTTTTTTAATTTTTTGAATTTATCCAAATTTATCAGAAATTATTTTCAGAAATTTGATATAAATTTTCAATTGAATTTAAAAAAAATTTCAATTATTCAAAGGATAATGACTTTCAAATTGAAATATTACATGCGAACACTACTGCTATCAATCAGATTTTTGAAACTTCTTCAATTCAGGGGTAAAATTACTGAAACAATATTTGTTTATCATTTTTCCATTCATATTTAATTTTTTTTTTCAAATTTAAATTTTTTATGATGTTTTAATTTTTTTTTGTTTAACGTTTTTTTTAACTTTTTTTCTAAATTTAAAATATTTCAGGTTTGAAAAATGTGTTGCACATGTTTGACATATCAACCAAAAAATCTAATATAAAAATTTATAAATTTCCTTCAAAACATTTAAAATGGTACAGTTTGTATACACCGAAGATCAGAACCACACCATAGACATTCATTTGAAATTTAAATATGAATTTATTTGGAAATTTCAATATCGATGGTTTTAAATGGGCCGATAATTTGCTTTAGTTTCCATGCTGAATCGATTAAATTGTTATTTTTAGCAATTGCAAAAGCTCGACCAAATCGATTGTAATCGTCAATAAAACGACGTACGCACGTGAGACTAATGGTAGTCAGTTCGCTGCAATGACCAAGAAGATGAATGAAACCATCAGGATCGACATCATAATCGTTGCCATTGTGTAAGAAAATCATTTGAAGTTTATTGAGTTTTCGGCATCGTTCAGCAAGGCGAATAAATAGAAAAGTGTCCAATTCATCATCAACGGTGAATTCTAGATCGGTAACATTTTGGCAGCGTGCAGCAAATTCAACGCAAGCATCATTTAAATAAAGTCCTTTGATTTTAATGGATTCCAATACTGGTGAGTTAATTCCAAGATTTGATGGGCTGTCGTTTGGATCATCGACCATATCCCAGCACAGTGAAAGCGATAGCGTTCTGAGGTTTCGAAAATTTGCATCAGCCATGTATGCAATGGGCCGCCAGTTATTAATAGTAATCATTAGATGTTCCAGATCCAGTAGATTTTGTGCCATAAAATTGAATAGTTGACCATCAACAAGCTGCGAATTATTGCATCGCAAACGTAAGCTAGTCAATTGAGGATTTGATCGGATGAATGTTTGCATGTCGTTAACATTCATTGCAATATCAGCATCGGTTAAGTGACGCAGAGCACAGTATTCCTCCAACAATTGGCCAGTGCAGCGTAAAATTAATTTGGTTACATTTGGAAACCAGCGATTGAGTTGAGCGATTTTTTGAGGTAACGATAGATCGTAGATATTTAGGTTTGTTAGATTCGGGAATGGACGGCGAATTTTATTCAGCGTGTCCTGATCAACGCGATCGAAAACGATATCGGTGATGTTTGAATCACAAGTGGCAAACAAAGCGTCAGTGATTTTCTCATTATAATGGCAGTCATTATGAGCATCGTACAAATCAAGCTTTCGAATGAGTTTTCCAAAATGCTTAATAATGTTCATCGAATGCTCAAAAGTGTTCGAATCACACTCATCATATCCACTTTCAAATGGATTTTCGGCATAGTTTCTTGCAAATGCATAGCATGCCATTTCAAGGAAACGCAAATTCGATTCAGCTATATTGGCCAAATCTTCCTTGGTTAGTTTTAGGAAAATCGGCTCAAGACAATCATCATTCAGATCGACAATTTTTAGTGTTTCATCTTGGTTCTCGTCCTCACTATCCGATTCACCATAATACATTACATGATTCGGTTTCGCTATCTCAAATGGCCAATAATCCATCGGGACCATAGCTCTTTCATCCATGATGCTCATACTTAATTGACTAAAATGCAACTGAAAGACAAAACAGAAATCAAATGTTTATTTGAGTAAAATGACAATGTGATAAGAAAAATGCGAAGAGAAAAGTGAATGGCGATGTTACGGAATAGACCTACTCGACTATGCGATTACATTAACGTGTAAGAAAGAGATAGCACTATATCAACATGTTAAAAACCAATTGATTACGTTTATTGCGTTTTAAAAATTAGTCGAATCCAAATTTTTAACGATGCACGAACCAATCAAATGGCCATTTCAATAGAGATTGAACGGCTTGTGAATAATTTGTTTTGGTATTTTCAATTGAAAATACTCTTGGAGTTATTCGTTCACTTTGATTGATTTTTCACACTTCTATAGTAACATCTTTTTCGTCAGCATATCAAAAGAGTTAGCATGTGAATACATTCAAAATAGAAAAGAAAAATGCCACGAATTATCAAGTAGATCAACATTTAAATCACACTAAAACACACATAATATGAATATCGTGAGCATTTCATTGCCATTTAAAGGGGAAAAAATGACTTCCTACGTGATGTAAAATCAAATTTACTTGAAAAATTTCTGTCAATTTTGCACACTTACCACAATTAATAAACTGGTAACCTGTTAAATTGTTGTTAAAGTTCAACTTGAAATAATAAAATATCTAACAATTTATCGAAAATGCGTAGAAATTTCATCAAAATCAAAATGATATCGCCTCGAAAAAAATTAAATCACACTCTTTTCATCAATGCGAAAGAAAAAATACTGTTTTATTTGTCAACAAAAATAGAAAAGCAATACATAGACTAGACCCATTGGTAACATACTTGCATCTCTTTTTCGCTCATTGTGACTGTTGTAGCGATAACACGAATCTATCGTAGCAGGTTTCCGTATTATTGTTTAGAAATGTTGTTTTGGTTTGCCATCATCTGTTTTCCTCACACTCTATGAAAGGCCTTTATAGGCCTTTTCAGATGTAATACATCATCTCGCCATAAAAATATTAGATTTCGGTCGATTTTTTATATCGACTTTGATTAATGACATTTCTCATCGAAATGAATCGATATAAATACAATTCTGTCAGACAATTGCATTTTCATTTGAAATTAAAAATCTTTAATTCAAGCTTACAATACTTTCGCGCTAATTATTACTGGGGTGCGTTCAACAATTTGACGATTCGTTATGACAAATGCTTATAGGAGCGATGAAAAAAATCATAGTCTCGTAGATCGACGATTGAACTTCGTTTTCCAATATCATTCTAATAGAATTATTACAAAAAAATTTCAAAAACACCAATTCGTCTGATCGTAAATTTTTACTTTAAAGGTTGCACGTGTTGAGCAAACAGTAATAAAACCTTTGAACCAGTTCTTATCATTTAATCGTCAGTGCGAATCATAAAATCAAAGTGATAGCTGAGTTTGTTTTGAGTGTCTATCGAACACGATGTAAATATAAATATTTCCTTGAAAAATCAATTAAATGAGTCCAGAAAAAAATAGTCACTCACAACCCTTTTTTTATTGCCACCTCGGTTAATTTTGTAACGAATTTTAAATTTATCAATGTATTTATGAATTATCAGCTACGTGCAAGAGCGTCTGTTCTGATCAGATACTATATCTGATTTCAAAAGCGTCAACAGAAAGAAAAACTATTTGACTGAGTTGAGAACTCTTATCAAAAGTTACGCGTTCGAAAATAATGGATTTTTTATTTCATGACATCGGATCTTGTGTGTGTGTGTGTGTGTGTGTGTGTGTGTGTGTGTGTGTGTGTGTGTGTGAGAGACTACTGTATTGTAGTGTTAAGGTCATCATCTGTGAGATGCAGCTCCAAAACCTGTTTGCCATTTGACAAGATGTGAATAAATCATTTGGCTTCAATATGAGTCATACGTATTAAATGAATCGTTTGTTTCACAGTAAACCTTGTCCAACAAGAGCATAACTTCTTTGTGCGACAAGAAGTTCAATATTCAAGCTTCACTTCGAAGTCACCACTTCTTTACTGTACTTTTTGTTTGAGTTGCCTCGTCATTGTGCACAATTCGATGTGGGGTTTTCTCATTCATTCCGTGAATTCCATTGCATACAAGTGAACGGCGCTTCGCGTCAATGTAGTGGGAAAATCCAGAGCAATGCCACAAGTTGTTTTCTATATATTTTACATTCGTACCACATAACTGCGTGTATTTCATTCATGTATTTTAGGCTTGAGCTGTTCTTATTATTGCTGCTCATGCTATGCTTTTTCGTCTCCAGAGCGTTTCTGAACGTGAGCGGTAAAGGTCCAAAACAATTCAATTGCCTGTGTATTTGTGTTCACCGTGTGGATTCGTTAAGTTTG
The DNA here is from genome assembly GCA_030463065.1 of Aphidoletes aphidimyza. NCBI lineage: Eukaryota > Metazoa > Arthropoda > Insecta > Diptera > Cecidomyiidae > Aphidoletes > Aphidoletes aphidimyza. The sequence goes on from CM059999.1 coordinate 19,280,891, forward strand.
ATTGCTTCAAGCGTTCGCATTGATCATCAGTCAGACTTTCGTTTTTCATTGAATCGGTTGTTAGCGTTTTTTTTTTTGAAACTGAAGCAGTATACAAATTCTTAATTTTGCAATTGTTGTTATTGCCGACAAATTAAATATTTGCAGTGTGGTGCGTCATTTATTCTTCATTTTATTTGAAAACACAGAAATTTAAACAAATTCAATTTTTGGATGTATTATAATTTTGATGGAATTGTTTAAGATAAGCAAAACATTTTGTTTGTGGCGGTAGAGTTTTGTGGTTAAAATGCAGTTGACAACAATTTTATCTTTAATGTCATTTTACGATGAATTTCAAAGAATTTTAAATGATTTCACCCGAATACAGGCAGTCATGCATGAAACGTCCGCTTCATTATTGCCAAACATTTAATCGAATCGATTTATACAGTTTTATTGGAAAGACAGAACGATCTACATCCCATTCATATTGGCCTAGATTTTTCACCAACACCCCACTGACTTATCGGTACGAATTGGAATATTTTATTTTCCCCCAAAAACTTCGGATTTTTGTGGTTTCTTTATTGATCAAATTCACACTTACAGAAAACACTTTGCACAACCGTCGATAAATAATCTATTCAAATTCGATATGGGCTCAGTCAATTGTAAGGCATTCTCATCGACGAAAACTTTACAGGATGAACAGGGTAAATACATCGAACTGTTTTTTTTTTTAAATCACAAAACCGAGTTTCCGTTTGAATATTTGCGTGAATCAGTGTGAGTGACTATTTTTTTTGGAACGAGCATGAATTTAATACTCAACATTCATAATAAATAATGGGTATACATTAATCAATATTTCATTCACTCGTTTGGAATCATACTTTAATCACGCTCAGAAAAAGGAAGTTTCAACACATTTTATAACGAATATTTTTAAGAAATAATTTGGTGAACAAAGAAGGAAAAAAAATGTTCAGTTTTTTCAGTAAGTAAAAAAAAATACAGATTTTGTGTCACTGTTTTTGGTTCGGTTCCTCATTTTTGCGTGTTGTTTAGCTCATTCGTTATTATGTTATTACCACATTAACAGTATTCAGTAGTGGTTGTTTCATGATTTGCTTGACCTTTTTCATGCTTCAGTACGTGGACATTCAAAATAAAATAAAACCAACAGAACAAACAAACAAATTTGTCCAACACAGTGGCAAGTGTAAATCCAACGCTCTATGTTGAATTTATGAAATTGTTGTTATTGTAAATGAGTGACAACTAGCCTCCCTAATGGCTAATTAGAATCGAAAATTAATATCATTGCTAACGATTCTGCTTATGTTTTTTATGCGTAGGTTTTTCCACCATTCATTGAGATTGACAATCTAATCACTTTTCGTTTGCGTTGTTTAGCTTGTGTTTATTTAAATTTTATCGATTTTCTGGATCTTACACGAAATTATCATTGTCATTGTTTCACTGATGAGAAAATAGAAAACTCCGAATCGATTTAATAGCTTCAATTTGTTTTTTTCTTCAGCCGATGTCAATGAACTACGACAATTGCCGTGTAGTCCTAAAATTATATGGACATTAACACAAGCGAGTCACTTGAATTGCCTAGGGACACACGCAAACCTATTGACCATTCTGTGAATAGAATGTTTATATAAATACAATGATTTTATGAGTCAAACTATATATCGTCAGACATCGTCATCATTTTAAAAAAAGTCCTTTTTGTATCTGACCATCAATGACGTAATTTGGCCGCTACAAAATGTATAAAGTTCAAGTTGAACGAATAACGAATAAATCATGCTAAAAATGCACAACGACATCAACAATTCAGATGATTTAAAAATTTAACATTTAGATGTTGTACGGATTAGCATTGCGGTGTGATTGCATATTTATTGTAGTCTCATTTTGGGCAGTTTTTCATTCAAATGTTAACAGCACAATGTAAATGTAGAACACGCGTCACTTTATATTTATTTTATTTGTTGTTGAAATTGAAATGTTTGTATTTCCATAAATCGGTTAAAAGACTGTATAAACATGCAAAGTCTATTTCGAATCAATATGAAACATGAACATGAACATGGACTTTGGGATTTCTATTTTTGTTTGAAAAATCACAAGCCAAAATAGTCAAGCGTCGAATATATCCAAAGTCAATGTACAATGTACATTTGTATATTGTGGCTGACATTTTCTTTGGTATTTTGGGCAATGCAATGCCATGATAATTGAAAACCCTTGATTTTTCACTGTTAATGCGATAGCATGACACAAATGTGTCACTTAAACTGTAACGAATCGTTTTACACAAATCCCATTAAAATGATTGAATTTTTGAGGAATTTGAAACTGAGTGGATAGAATCACCAACGGAGCAATTTTCTAAGCAATCTATTTAGTCTGTAGATTTTGGGCACTGAGACAAAACAAAACAAATGAAATGACCTCACTTTTTGCCGCAACTCAACGAACTACAACAGTGTAGTTGTTTTGATCTGACTTTGGTGGCCTTGACGAATTAGGTGCATGTTTTTGAGATGAATGTATGATCTAAGGTCACTAGCTAACCGCTAATAGCTTCTAAGTCATAAATAAAATTCAATACGCAAATAAATTGGATTTGAAATGAAATCCAATCTCAACAATTAATTAACCGTATTATTTATTATTGTTTGTCTCATTTGCTACAGATGCAAAGCCATACTGCAAGAATGGAACGGTTAATGACCAACCAGAAGCCGACTACATTGAGAAGGTTGTGTGTGATGAGAATGATATCGGCGAAAATGAAATGAAGCAATATGAAATCGATGAAAATTCAAAAGTATTGGTGGTTAAACAGAACGGCGTTATTTCAGCCATTGGCACGAAATGTTCACATTACGGCGCTTTGCTATCAACGGGTGCACTGTCAGAGGGTCGAGTTAGATGTCCATGGCATGGAGCATGCTTCAACATACGAACTGGCGATATTGAAGATTTTCCTGGCCAAGATTCAATTCCATGCTACAAAGTAAATGTAGAACAGGGAAAAGTTCGTGTGAGAGCAAAACGCTCTGATTTACAATCAAATAAACGTATCAAAGATATGGTTAAGCGTGATCCAAACAATGAAATGACTTACGCTATTATCGGAGGTGGTCCGTCGGGTGGCATTTGTGCCGAAACATTACGTCAAGAAGGATTTACTGGGCGAATTGTTTTGGTCTGCAAAGAAAACAGTTTGCCATATGATCGTATCAAGTTGAGCAAAGCAATGGATGTTCAACTTTCGAAAATTGAATACCGAACAAAGGACTTTTATGATGAGTATGGAATCGATGTGATAACAGGCTACGAGGCAACAATGTTAAACAGTGAAGCCAAAGTAGTCTTATTGAGTGAAACAGGATACACTGTTAAATATGATAAATTGTACATTGCAACTGGCAGCAGAGCTCGAAAGCCAAACATTCCCGGAGCTGATTTGAAAAATGTGGTCACTGTTCGAGAATACAGTGATGCAGCCCATATCATCAGTCAAGTGTCGCCCGACAAACATGTCGTCTGTTTGGGCCTTAGTTTTATTGGCCTTGAATCAGCTGCATATCTGTGCAAAAAAGTGGCCAAAGTAACCGTTATTGGTCGTGACACAATCCCATTGCGTCACAGTTTTGGTCCGGAAATCGGTGAACGAATCAAGCGAATGTTTGAAGCTGAAGGTGTTGAATTCCGTATGAACAATGGCATTAAAAGTTGCATTGGTACCGATGGAGTGCTTACCGCTGTTGAGCTGAATGATGGAACACAATTGAAATGTGATATTTGCATTATGGGCACTGGATCTAGTTTAAATACCGAATTTCTCAAGAATTCAGGAATTGAAGTAAACAGCGATGGTTCAATCGATACAAATGTGTTTCTTCAAACAAATGTACCAGATGTATATGCTGGAGGTGATATTGCAAATGCACCAGTCTTCTCAATTGGTAATAATTTGGCTACCATTGGTCATTATCCATTAGCTCAATACCATGGTCATATCGCCGCTAAAAATATGGCTGGAAATGAAACTGCTCTTAAAGCAGTGCCTTACTTTTGGACAGTATTATTTGGTAAATCGTTTCGATACTCTGGATATGGAACGCCACATGAAACACGCATCATTGGCAGTTTGGAGGATTTGAAATTCGTAGCAATCTTCTTGAACAAGGACGGTAATGTGTGTGGAATGGCATCATGTCAACGCGATCCAATTGTATCACAGTTTGCTGAGCTTCAATCACAGGGCAAATCTATTCATAAGTTAGAACTTGATAGTTCAGACGATCCATTTGCATGGACCAAAACTATTCAACCAGTGAAAATCTAAATTTATTTTGTGCACAGTTTCAATAAAAAATTCATAAAATTTCTTCTTTTTTTCCTAATTTATCGTTTTTAATTTATTTTCAAACTAAATTTAGCCATCGCCTAAGCAATTGTTATTGAAATACAAATAAAACACAGAGCTTTATAGCACAACAGGCATTGTATTTTGTAATTTATTCAATCCCAAACGTCTTTGTATGTTAGATGGGCATACCGTTCTTCCATGTATGTATTCTTTTTGAGCTTTGCAATTCGTCGTTTCTCCTTAACCTCTTCATACTTTTTTGCTTGCTTCTGCATAGCAAGTGAATGACCGTACGACTCTTCCTGTCGATAGAAAATGCATTTAAAATTGGTGTGTTCAAAAATACAGATATCAATTGTCTTACCGGCGTTAAATATGGATTCATTAGCAACTGAGAAACTCGCTCCTCTCGCTTATACTCTTCGCGCAGCAAATTCATTTCTTTCAATTTAATTGGACGCACGTATCTATATTTACCGCGATGCATGCTTCCTTTGAACAGCTCACGCCGAATAGTATTCTGAATGGCTGTAATAAACATTTTCCTTTTTTTTCAAAACTGAAAAACAACTAAAAAGTTCACAAACAATGATTGCTGTTGTCTTTTCCCACAGAATAATTTTCATCGAGGTTATGTTTATACGTGAGCTGTCATCGTTGAAGTACAAAAAAATGAACTCTCCACAATTGACGTATCGTGATACATGTGGATATTTGACAAGTTAGTCGATGCTAAAATCAAAACATTACTGCATTCGAACGAAACAACAATGAATTTTGCGAAATTCGTTGTGAGTGTGTCTGGTTTGGCTGGTCGATCAGTCAATTTCCATGTTAAATCAGTGAGTTTCAGGAGCCTTTCGACATTGAAATTGCCAATATCAACTACAAAGTGTAAAATATTTGTGAAAAATCAACAGCCGGCAATAGCACAATGTTCACAAAGATTAGTTCATTTTTCAAACAAAAATCACAATGCCATTCAATCGGTTCAAACGGCGATAACAGTGAAGAAACGACCATTACGTAAAAAACGATTCGAAGATCAAACCGATGGCAAATTTTCAGTTTTTGCTTATGCCACAGCCGATGAATATGACCTTGAATCACTTCATACAGCGCTAACCAAACAGGATTTGTATGAAACGCGAAAATTTTACACCGAAGCTGGTGAAGATGTGTTGCACGTGCGTTCAAAATACAATGTTGAAACGACTGAACCACGAGACATTTTCTTTTTCCGTGTGGGCAGTGTTGTTTTGTGGAATTGCAGTGAACCCGAAATAAAATCAATTCTACGCAATTTAAAGCAATTTGAAATTGGTCCATACAATGAGAATATTATCATGGACGAGAAAGAAATTATGACCTATGCTTATGTGGAACAGCAAACCGGAAGTTTACGGAATGAAACATTTTACATTCAATCGAATGGTGAAGGTGATTTGGAAAAGTATACATTTTCAAATGCGATGACCAGCTCGGTGAAACTTGGCATTTGGGAATCAATGTTGAGCAACTACATCGATGGTTTGGCCACGGTAACCGGTGACTTGAAAAATGGTCGCAAAATTCGCATGTCTCGTTCATCTATTCTTCAAAAAACTGGCGAATTATTTGCACTCAAGCATTTAATCAATTTGGATTCCGATTTACTTGAAACGCCTGATTTTTACTGGGATCGAGAAGCACTGGAACAACTGTTCAACAAAACCTCTTCGTATTTTAGTATTCCAAAACGAAAGAAAGTAAGAACGATTTGATGAGTTTTATTTTGATTTTGACTATAATAATGACTAAAATTAATTTTCTCTTTCTTGTTAAAGGTTATTAATGAGAAAATCAACCATTGTATCGAACTGACTGAACTGATTTCGTCAAATTTAAATGATGCGCATCACGTTCGCCTGGAATGGATGATCATCGTTTTGATTATGGTTGAAGTGGCATTTGAAACGATTCACTATATCGATCGTTATGTAACTCCTAGTGTAGAAAACTAAAAGTCACATCATTTTAGTCCTTATATTTAATTATTGAATTAAATTACTTATTTTCATGAACTGATATGTAACTAATTAAACGATTGCAATAATTCATTTTAAATGACAACATAAATGCAAATAAAATTTGAAAAATTTATGTGTTGATTGTGAGAAACGTATCAAGTTTTTACTTTTATTCTTGATCAAAAAAGCGCCATGAGTCAAAATACATCATTCTATAGTTTGTAATGTTTCATTTTCAGCCGGCTGCAGGTTTACATCATAGTGTATTCCAAAATACAACAGTTATGGATTTATCATACTGTGCATGGATTTCTAATTTGAAGCAGAGAAATGTTTACACATGACATACAAAACTAAAATTGAAACTTAGACGAGGTCAAATATAATTTACCTCCAAATCCTCATAGTTAGTGAAATCCTCGTCCAGCCTTGGATGTTTTTCATTTGCTTTGGTGTCTGACACTGTCTGTTATCATTATTCTTCCTCGAAGTGTTCAAAGTTTGAACAAATTGCAATCGAATGTTGACAGTTCGGTTGAAATTCTGTGCTTAGCACTCATGAATTCAGGAGTTTGATTTGATTTTCGTCAGGTATCGATTTCAGTGGTGTCAACATCATAAGACAATGACTTCAATTGTGACGTTTATTTTTTCAAAAAAAAAAAATATTTTCTAGAAAAATCTTAATAAAAATAGTATTCATTCAATTATTATTCTGGTTCAAATTTGAAAGATTGTACGTTAATTCAAACAATTGGATTGTGACTTAAAAAGTCTCCACAATACCAACGAAATGGAAAAATTCAAACGAAATCGATGAATTCGGAACGCACTCAAATGTTGAATGTCAGTTTTTGTATATGTCCAAGTAATGGAATGCATCAAAATTAAAAAGACAACACAATAAGACCATAGAATTTATGTTAGTTTTCTAAGCAGAAATAAGTGAAACAAAAAATGGATACATTATTTGCACAGCTCAAAAAATTATACGATAATGAATTGTACGATCAAGTGCAGCCAATTGTAAGTAAATTCAATTTTGTAATGTAAATGCAGCTAAAAATGCCGGCATCAAATTTACTTGTTTCAATAAGTAAACATTTTTTCGCCGTTTGAATGTTCTATAAATTAAATTAATTTTTTTTTTCATTTAATCAGGGGGCGATAATTGAAGCGGCTTATGAAAGAGATCGATCGTTACTCATACCTGAACAATATTTTTTACTACAAATATACAGTGCCAACAGCCATTATTTTCGTAAACAATTTCGCAAAGCCGAACACATTTACCGTATTTCATTGGTGGCACGAAAAGCAATTGTCAAGAACAAAAGTTCAATGTCGATGAATTTTGAGAATTTAGTGGAAACATATCCGGAGCATGAAGTTCGTTATCGAATTGCTCTGTGCTTGGAACAAGTGCACGAGATGGCAGAAGCGATGGCTGTCTTAAATAGCATTTCAAATCGACAACGAAACCTCAAAATTAACATGATGCTGGGCAAATTGTCAATGCAACTGGGCAAATGTTCAATTGCTGAAACGGCTTTAAAAGCGGTGGTTCGTGATAGTCCCATGAATTTGGAAGCTATGAAAGGTTTGCTGTCGCTTGGTGTATCCGAAATGGAAATTGGCAGTATTCTTACCGAAGGTGAGTGAAAAACATTGCCTGTAATATTCACTTGAAGTGATGGTCCAATTTAAAACTGAATATGTTTTTCTGTTAGCTGCATGTCTACCGATTGAATTGAAGGATTGGTTGAACAGTTGGCTTGAGATTAACGTGGCAATTCGTAAATGTCAATTCACCGACGCAATCTCAAAACTTGATACGTTACGTATGTCATCAATATTTGGCAACAACGAACTGCTCACCGTGATGATTGGCCAGTGCTATTACTACAACGGTGATCACGATGTCGCTTTGTCACATCTACAGCGAGCGCATGCAAACAATTTCTATATTTTAGATGGTTTAAGTAAGTTGCAATTAATTTGTTGCGTGATCAAATTTGGTTGAATTAATTTGAAATGGAACTAATTTGTTTTTGTTATGCATGTGTGATAATCAGATATACTAGGAGCGATTTATGCGAAAAAAGGAGATTCAGCTGAACTGGAAAAATTGACTCAGCTTTACATGAATCCAGCCGAATACTCATCAGAACACTGGCTCATTTTTGGCTACCATTACTATGTTTTAAAGAAATATGATAAGGCATCCTATTTCGCGCACAAAGCATGCTATCTCAATCCACGGAATATTGAAGCGGGTCTCCTAAAAGGTATATTCATTTCCACTACTTAACATCTAGAATCTAATTTGATATGACTTTGTCTGTTCTCTTATCAGCGCGTGTTTTTCTCGAAATGAAAAAGCATGATGAGGCTTTAATTCAATTGAAACTCTTGACACAGTTTGCAAATTATCGTTTTGAAGTACATGAATGTTTGGTGCATGCGTTTATTGGGGTGTCACGTTGGCGTGAAGCTCAACTCCAAGCCATCGAAGCATGTAGGATTTTAGGCAAATCTCCACGAATTTATGTGGTAATCATACACACCAAAAATAATTTTTAAATTGTATAATTCATCACTTTTGAGAAATTTGAAACTCAAACCAATTTCCATTTAAAGTTGGGCGCTCAAACGTACATAGCCGGAAATACGCCACAGGCTCGATCCAAAGCAAAACCATTTTTGGAAAAAGCACTCAAAATGAACAAAAACTATCAGCCAGCCATTTTATTTCTGGTCACATTGTTGGTGGAAGAAGGAAATACATCAAAAGCCATTCAACTGTTACGAAGACTGGCTACTGTTCGACCATCGCCTGAGATTTACTCGAAAATCGGAGATATTTACGCTGAACGACAGGAAAGAAAAGAGGCAATTGAATGCTACACAGAAGCTATACAGTATGTATTTTATCAAATTGTGTGCAATATTTGTGATACTAACGCAATGAAATTTGGTTGATTGAATGTTTATAGCTTGGATCCAATGAACCGTCGAGCAATTAGCCAATTGGAGGCATTGGAAAAGCAGTCTACAAATGATGATGAAGCTGGCCCATCAAATGTCGGTAATAATGATGATGAAAATTCTGATATGATGGACGTTCAAACGGATGCTACCGATGCTGGTGGAGAGGAACGATTGCCGAGCATCGGTGAAGAGGGTGAAACTCTTTGGTCTGATACTGAACCAGAAGTTTTACAACCCTACCAGGAATAAAAATATATACAAAACTTAAAAAAAAGCACTTGGTTTCATTATTTCAATCGATTTCAATCGTTGTATTGAAAAAAATGCATCATTTTTATGTGAGACGTGATTTGCCTAAAACGAGAAATATTTTCATTTAAATTCACCATAAAAAAAATCAAGTTTGTAAAACAACGAATTGAATAAAACAAAAAGATAGAAACAATTATGAAGTTGTCTGCCAAAAATGAACCTTCGTACAATGTTCAAGTCGAAAAACAAAATCGCTGTTCAAATGTCGTTAACCTATTCATAAGAGAACTATATGTTCAAACCTTCAATAAACAATACGATTTATTTTACTAAATTTAACGAATTCGGTCCTTTGATCTGTTCCCTTTTCCGTAAACAAAGACAATGTGCATGTTGATGATCCAAAAATAAATCGATTGAAATAAAGGACGAATGCCACGACAAATGTGATCACTGAACGAAAGTGCAATAACCGATTTGATTACCTTTTTAAATGATCGTTGACCATATTTGGAAATTATTTTAATTTCCCCATTTGTTACTCTTCAATTCAACGGCAACACGATTCGCGGCCACAAAAAAAAATGTTTTTATAGTACACAACTGGAAATGGTGTCAAGTGTATCAAGGCCATGCCAAAAAAAACTTGCAATACGGTGAAAATGGAAAGGAATCAAAAGTGTCATCTGTACAAAAGTTTGTAAACAAAAATAAGGTAAACTCCATGTCATATAAATCAATTATAGCAACAACATCATCCATATATAAAACTTGCATTTCGGTACAAATGCAGCATTTTGACGATCTGGGATTAACACCGGTGTGAGCACTTACTATGCATAAGACGAATCAACCATGTCTTTATTATGAGTGTGTCTCTGAAGAGATTGGCCACTGTCCGCTCAACACCAAATAATTACGAAATGATTTCATGTGAAAAATGAAATGGAAATGCAAGCGATCGAGTTTTGCTCTTAAAATCATCGAAAAACCGCGCCAAAAATTACCATGTGTCATTTTATGATTGCATACCCATAAATGGATGTAGCTGTGGCAGTCTGTATCTTTATCTCGATGCTTGCACCAGACCCAACACTAATTGATCTCATAAACAAGGCAATAAAAGAATGGATAAATATTAAAAGCGAGAAAAATAACAAGTGGCTGAATCGCCGAGTACAGAGTATACAGTGAATGTTGGGCAGTTTAAAAGCTGATTGGTAGCAGCTTGCGCGAAAGATCAAACATGTAAGTACAATCATCGAATCTAGATGAATTTACTCAGATTGTTTCCATCGTTGCAGCGATTGGCAATACGCTGCAGGACGATCAACTTTGAGACAAAAGTTGAGGGATATTTACTCGTATTATGTCATTATTTTTATATTTTTTAAATTCATTTTGTAATAAATTATTTCTTCAAACCAAATATGGTGCTGATGATCAATTATTCTGCACTTTGGCTATTCGAATGGATGTAATTGTAAGATATTTTAATTCAATGAAAACACAAAAATTGGATACAAAACAGAATGAAAAAAATCGCATAAATTCCATGCAATGTCGTGTACAAGCCCATTGATTGGCGTGCGCACGAGAAATGCTCAAAACATAGTCAATTAGTCGTTTCCATTTTGTTTTCACTTTGTGATACACAATAAAAAACATTCACAATTTCCCTTTTAAAATGCTTGTCATTGTTTTCAGCAATTGAAACTTAATTAAAAGATACTCTCATACCCAAAATGAATAACGAATTCCAAAATTGTGTAACATCATTTAAAGTCCTTTTTTAGGCCCAAAAACAAATGTTCAAATTCCAATTATCATGACATAGATGATGTATTTTATTTTCTCATCGAATACAGATGTTGCTCAAGTTCAATGTGTTGCAAGGACGTTTGAAATCAAAACAACAAAAACATTGAACATTCCATTTACAAAAATCGATGATAAATTGAGTGACAAAAGGAAAATAATAGGTTCACTGCCAAAACTGAAATGAATGCCGGAACGAGATATTTAAGCCATTTAACCAAGTTTAGTGGATTTAAGTAGCCTGAATTCATTTATAGTTGTTGACAAATGATTATTTATAAGTGAAGAAAACCGAAATACATTCATTTATCATCGCTATCAATAGTATGACCAAAAAGTAATTTTCATGAGTATATGAATTGTGTGCGCAGAAAAGGAAGGTCATGGTTGCTTTCGATGAATCACTTTTAACTGGGATGATTCATGCATTTAATTGTGTTGAATATTGAATATTGAGAGAATCGGATACAAATAACACCCTCAATGTAGAAATGGATGCACAAGGCCATCACAGCACTTTACAACATAAATACATAAATATGTTATGCATGTGATGGTTTGTGCATCTCGATGCTATGCGCAACATGTACTCAATCACATGGATAAGACGTTGGGGATTTTCGCGGAGTAAAGTTTTTGTTTATGGCTAGCGGAAGGGCGGAAAACCATTTCATATGAACAAACAAAATAAATAAAATTAAGCGCAGAGTCTGATATGCCTTTGAAAATAGAGTCGATGAGCATCGGTTCTCTATAAATTTTGACACAATTTTATGACCTACGAACATAATTACGAGGTATTGTATCGGCACAATCGGTAATAGATCCAATTAAATGGAGGTGCCGCGCAGTAGAATCGTTCGCGTTTACCAGTTGTCTAGACATTGAGGTGATGCATGGCCAGTGCAAAGAAAAACGAAGAACAAAAAAACACCATCAACACTATCGTAATTATCTGATTGCACGAATATTAATTCCTCTTCACTCTCTCAATTCGATTTAGCGGTGTTTTCTGGTGTTTTATCGCGCTCTCGATTGCGCTCACACAGTTCAATCAGAAAATACAAAAAACGGTCGCATTCCATAAACAAAATGAGCTGTCCGTATCGAACGCACCGATAAAAACATGCGGAACCTTGCAGTGGTACGCCTGCGTATGAGCGAGCACTTGCATTAGTAGCGAAAGCAACAGTAGCGAATCGACACACATCGTGAGCATCGCATAAAAGCGTGGTAGATGACGAACACATCGAACTCTCATTGAATTAAAAGAAATCGCAGCAAACATAGCAGCGAAAATTGCACACACGAAACTCAATACTCATTCTCACTACACACAGTACGAATAGAGACGGAAGATGAATACAGCGATAGCGGCAACTATACGTCGAAAGCGACTGCTGCACAATACACCATACACAGGCATGAACATACACACACACACACACACATATACACGCCGCAGTACACCGCAATGTACCAATAACATGCTCGATCCAGCGCCCATATGATTTGTTTCATTCCATGTCAGTCGTTAACCAACTGTGGTACGAACATCACGTAAAATTTTTTTCTCGTTCTTCGTAATTTCGCTTGATTTATGTTGAGTTGAGTTTGTTTTTATTCATGCAGTTCCAATTTCGATTGGCACCTCAATATCTATCCTAACGCAATCTGAATCTTTTATCAATATTTCAATCATTTGTGTTTATTGAACTATAAGAAAACAGTGAAGATACCGGAAAAGACGGTTAAAAATCGAACAAATTTGCAAAATGCGCACATGCGCCACGATAAAATATCAGTTAGAACATTTTGCATGAATACTATTTGGTTCACTCTCCCGGAATTGCTTTCGTCTATATAAGTAGTTGTCGTGTTTTGTGTATTTTTTGTGTGGATTGAATTTTCTCTTGTGTATTTGACAACCTGAAACATTTTTCTCCACCGTTTTGCTGTGTTTTGAACGTTGTGATAGGACATAAGAACCAAATAAACTGTCAAACGAAAGAGAAAAGTGCACTTCGACCGAGAAATTTCACTTTTTTCTTCCTTCAACGTAAGGAAACGAAAATGATGTGATTGATGAAGAAAACGAGAAACTTACTCATTTTGTGCTTAGTTTGCTGATCAAAACCAACACAATGTGAATCAAATTCGTTTATTCGACAAAGAACGACACACGAAAAAATTTGTACTCCTTGCAATTTTGATTTTTTTTATTTAAAGTGACTAATCGCATATTCAATCCGATAATTTTACTGAATTTTATTCATGTATTTATTTCAATTTTAATGGACTCCGGTCACGTGATTTAACGATCTTAATCAAATAGAAAAATCGAATAAATCAGAACATTCTTATCATGACACAGCATGCAATGATTTTTGTTTCGTCTGAAATTCGCGTGTGCAATTGAGTGACACTGTTTTCACTGGAAAAATTTATAATTGAAATCATTTGCATGTGACGGTTTATAATAAAATTGAGAGTGCATTAGTGTGTGGTGTCGTTATTTCATAGACGTTAGGAAGGTCCTTTGCTCATCGATTACCAAATCAGCTGTTAAACGATTCGTCTATGTTGAGCAATAGATAAGGTTTGTTCATGAAGTTTTCTTTATTACTAGCTTAGATTCTATAACTAGGTATCAACTGTTTTCGGTTTCACAAACAAGTCATTACATTGCATTAGTTCAAGAGGCTTTCTAAATGATGTTATAATGAAAATAACTTATGTTAAACTTGAGCCCGTCGTGATCTATTCACAAAAGTCCAAAATGTTATCACATTCCACGTCGTCACATCAAAACCATTGCTACGAGCTTACCAGCAATGTGACAGGTCAACTAAATCAACAACAACAACAAATCTAGCTCTGGAATCATTGTGTCTGCGGCATATACAATTTACTCGATGAAATTTCCTTTAAACACGCCACTTCAGTGACTGTCGCCGCAAATCTATTTCCGTATGGCTTTTTGTTGTTGTTGTTGTTGCTGTGTTCAGAATGAAAATTGACTCAACATTCCGCAGTCGTTCCGTTTTCTGCACACTTGACTACGGAGACTCTATGAGTGTTGCGATTTTTTGTTTTGTAGGTGTGTGATTCATCGCCAAAGAAAATGACTCTTCACATGAATTCATATTCACTTGATTAGCCTCCATCGAAATTGGACGACAAATAAAAGAAAACGATGAAAAACAAAACGGATTTTCCTCACCCGTCATTTCAACTTCAAGAGCATAAAATTTCCATTTCAAAGGCAATTGCAAGCAATTGGCGATAGAACAAACAAAGAACAGAACAGAAACAGAAACTATACATTTAATTGAAACGGAAACGACACAACTTTTCATTTCGTCTCTCATGCTAAATAATAAAAAATGCACTTTGCGTATTGAATCGTTTATGGAAATGCTTTAGCATTATGTGTGATGCCGGGGCGTATTTTAAATATCGTTATAAACCGATTGTATACCGTGTCGTCTATATTTCATATGTTATGTGGCATTTTCAATGCCATTGCCACATCGTGCTGTCATTTCAATGGATTTTGTTTTGGCGTTTTCGTGTGTTGTTGGGAGAAACACAAAGAAAGGGAGAGAGAGAGAGAGAGAAAGAGAAAAAGAGAGAAATTACAAATCGATAAAAATTGTCTGTGAATGTGCTTCGTGCTTTCCATTTTCAGCGAACACACCAAGAATCATGACGAATTAATATAACACAACCAACAGATAGTAAAACAGATAGTATAGTAAAATGTGCTGTTCGCTCTACAAAATTTCCTCTCTAGAAATTCTGTTCACATCAATTACGTTCGTATGAAACGGCAACTCTATCGACTGTATCGCATGTTACTGATAAAACAAAAATTTCCTCTTCATGCGCTAGCAAATGTTTCGACTACGCATGGCGCAAGCAATCGAATTTTTCATTCCGAAATAGTATCAAACTGGTGTGTATCACCAGTAAAATATATATCAACCAGTAAGACTAACAGCACTATCACGTTCGAATGAAGTGAGAGTAGCAAAAAGACAGCGAATGAGAATTGCACACACAAAAACAAAAACAAAAATATCGGCCCCGAATCGAGGCGTACTGCATACGTGAACTTGAGTATAATTGGTTTTGATGTATTTTTGATTATGGCATTAAAATTGGCCATAAAATGGCACCTCGGTGTGTGTGTGTTAGTTTGCCTGCGGTTCGATGCATTTCAACTGTTAAACTATGTCGACAGTGAATTTACCAAATTCAAATAAAAATGCAATTTGATTCGCTCTAAATTTGTTTCAATTGGAATTTTATTGGGATTCAATTTATCCAATGGACGTTGAAGCGTTTGCATTTTTCAACTTTCACCGAATTGCAATCGAATCGTTAGAAAAGCAACGTGACGCGGTGAATCGAATTCAATTTTGCAAACATCAAAAGGAACATTCCAATATTCTAATTCTGTCAAATCGGTTAGCGCTCCTATTCACAATATCACGAAACATTACATACGCGATTTGCTTGGCACCGCTTCTAGTGCTGTTCGTATACTACATTTTTTTATTATGCGCTACTTCGATTGAAAATGACATTACCGGCTCAAACATTCAATGCGAACATAGTAAACCTATTAACCGAACATAAATCGGTGCGCATTTGAAATTGGTGTTTCTCTATTCGACTGTTGTCCATGATGTGTGGATCACATTCAACCGTAAATGCGTGTGTACTGTTTATTTTGCATCCGATGATGAGAAGAATTGTGCTCACATGCTGTGAACGAATGAAAGAAAGTCGCCGTTTTGCTACATACTTTTGATGAAAAAAAAAAATACTTGCGCATGTTATATTCATGTTGAACGGTCGTTATTGTGCTTCTTAACTCGGTTCATTTCTTTGTTTTGGTTAATGTATTGAGCAGGGGGGAGGGGGGACAACTACGAAAGTATTTGCGTGAGCTGCTGATAAAAATGAGATTTCAGAATTATTTGCTGCTACAAATATTGAATTTTTATTTACTTTTTTGTTTTTTTTTCTCTCTTGAACACGAAACGCCACCATAAAACATAGCACATTGAAGTCAACGACTCAAAAGAATCCGTTTGCATTGCGAACGATTTATGTATGACACCACATTTATTGATTGACATAAATAATTTCGCTTGATTTTCAGCTGAGAATGAGTGGCGGCACGACAGAAATGCTAAGTCTCATCGATCAAATGGCGCACACCCATTAAAGCGCATACACGTCCTGTCAAACCGAAAATATTCACTCTGTTTATATTCTAACGGTGTCGCGGATTTGTCGGGCTTTTGTGTATGTGTGTGTGTGTGTGTGCGCGCCTGTGTATTTTTTTATATCCGTAATAGAGTAAAGTGACACTTTCATGTTTTGTTTGCTTTTTTAAGCAATTAACATTTTAACGCACTATTTTTACGTCGTATCGTTTTTACCAAAGACTCTCTTCAAGCTATAGCTCTGGCATTTATTTGCTCTAACTTATTTTTTTTGATGCTAACTTTTACCCATGCGTCTATTTTTGTTTGAGCTGAACGCGGAAATGCATTTCACAAATTTTACGCAATTAATTACACATTTTAATCGTTAAAGATCACAAAACATGATCGAATGAGAACACCGAACATGTTAATTATGCCAATTTTGTTAAATGGTTACATAGAACCATTGTACCGGATTTCTAGCTCGTTGTAACCACCTAGTAAATGCAATAAATGTTTATAGTTTATGATAAAAAAATTTTTTCCTTGTAGAGAGTTAGCATTGCACTTGTTCTTGTTAACGGGTTAATTAACCAGTGGAAAATTTGCAGATCGATCAGAATCAGTTTCAGAGTAAGAACGAAAGAGAGAGAGAGAGAGAGAGAGAGAGAGAGAGAGAGAGCGAAAAAAAACCCGTACGTGAAATTAGCTTAGGGGTTTTTGTTCAATAGCTGTTTTATGCGATAGAAAAATGATCTGCTTGTTGACTCACAATAAATATGACGATTTAGTCACTTGTCACCGGACATCTACTCATTGCTTACCCAGAAATTAAAATTGCTTGTGACAGAAAAATCGGCCGCCGGCGTGAAATCAATCATGCAAACAATTATGGAATGGAAATTGGACCACTTAACACTTTTGAAACAAACCATTCGATCACTTGTTATTGACTGATCCAAATGGAAATACTGTTGAAAGTCGCTTACTCTAATTCACCCCGCGTTAACACTGCTGCAATCAACAACAACACCAACCGAACAACAACAACAAAAAAACCCAATAACGCTTTCATTTCACAATGTGTAATTGGTGCAACCAAGTGAACAAGTGACCATTATTGAATTAATTTATTGATTAAAATGATCGAGCTAACGAAACTTGAGCTTGATTCAAGAATTAAAACAAATGGCCGTGGCAGCTGTCGCTACTGCTGTTGCTGCCGTTTGCCACCAATAAAAACCGAAGGCATTTGAATATGGTCGGGTGTCGTAATTTTAAAATGTGCATTAAAACACTTTAAATTAAACTCGGTGTCAATTTATTGTGAAAATTACCGTTTGCTTACTGTGTATTTGCATGTCACGCGTTTGATGCAGCCATTTCATATGGGTCTGATTGCAATTAAACAACAGCACACACACACTTACAAACCTAACATACACAATAACAGCCACACCAACTCGAACCAAAAGTCACTAGAAAAATGTCACCGCATGAACAAATCAAAAAATCAACAAATATACTCTCTCAGCGTACAAACTATACACACATTTAAAACAAATGTTGACATACACACAAAAAAAACAGCAGCAAATAAGACACAGTAGCAATTGGGTGCCGTTGAAATGAAGTGTACAGTTTTAATTAGTGCACGGGTAATGTTTTGATGCAGAATTACAGAATATGCCATTTGATTCACGTAATCATCATCATCTGCACACAATTTTCAGATTAGACGGGCAACCATATTACACATTTTACATAATGGCAGTCTTACTCGCTTGCTACCGTGCACGCATTACAACAAAACAATTGCATCAGATGACTGAGGCTGCGACTGAGATTGTCTTTCATTTTTTTTTTGTTCTCTCTCTCTTTCGATTCGATCCAGTTTAATTCGTTCAAATAAACTCAATCGAACGCCATTAGAATGGCTAAGGTGTGGAAATTGCGAAAGGCGATCTCATCAACACAACGATTGAACATTGCACACAGTTTACATTTTCAATTCCCATTTTCAATCGCAAAACACTCTTGCATCTTAAAGAATGTCTCTAGCCATTTGAAGGTTGTCATACGAGTTAAAATCGCATTTGTTTTCGATTTCCTCTCTTCCTCTCTCTCTCGTCATGTGTATTTTTTTTTTGTTACATCGTTCGTTTTATGAAATCGACTTCGATTTTGCTGGTTTTTGCTATTTCAACAAAACGAATTTCAAATTATCATAATTATTTTTCAATTATTGATTTGTTTCTTTGCGATATTTGTTCGAAAGATCCAGTGACAATGCGAATGGCAGCGACCTTGAGTTGTCTCATTAGGCATTGTTTTGTGTCGCATTTTCGAACACGAAATCGCGTCAATTTATCTTTTTATATACACATTGCCATTGTAATTGTCGACGCCCGTTTTAGGAAATCGGGGAAATAAATCATGGAAATATTTTTTTTTCGTATGGCGAATTCAATTGCCATTTGCGTAAATCAGGAAAAGAGCACAAGTAAATCGTTCAATTTGGAATTGCACAAGTCACATTTTGTACAATTTATGAAAACCATTTTCCCATTTATGTGAGACGAAACAAAATGTCAAATTAAATTAAAAAAAAAAAAACAACAACAAACGACACTCAAACATATTAATTGAAATTTAATTAACAATTTTGATTTAATTATGAGCTCCTTTTTTTCTGCTTTCCCATCCAGTTTTAAAAGCATTTTCGCGAAATTAACACACACACTTCCATTTTGATTGCAACCGTTTTCATTTAACTAATTGTATTTTTCACTTAACCCAGATTCACTGCCTTTTAAATCATTTGCAGTGTATTGGATTGGCCCGAAAATGCACATGGATAACAAAAAAAAAAAAAAAAATGGAATCGAAATTGCTATGCGTCATTCAGACTTTTATGGCAGATGCATCAATGCATATGCATACTGCGTATTGAATACTGTATCTACGGCAAATGTTTTTTTTTTGTTGATACAAAATAAAGACATAAAATCGATACCTTGGATGCATACAAAAATACAAATGGTAATGATAAAACACCATTCTACCTTGGAATTTCAATAGCATATGAAATATTGAAAATGTCTCGTAGTCATACGAGGGACAGACAGCAAATCACATATCAAGCACATTTATCATTGCAGCTTCGCAGATGTTGATGAATGGCATCAGCACTCGGCGCTCGACACATTCACAAATGCATAGACTGCGACTACTTAAACGATAAAGAATTGCGTGCATTTACATTAATCATTCATAATTTAATTTGCAATGAATACACAATAATGCACAGTGAATTGAAACGAAAAAATCGATTTGTTTTACCTCAAACATGAATTGAAGTGTTGTCGATTTCATGAATGGTTCATGGAACGTTTAACGGTGCAAAGCAACGGTTGAAGAGCACGCAAATAGATAGAAAAATCAATAATCGCGCACAGTTTTTTTTTTGTTACTTCATTTGAGTGTTTATTTTCGTTACTTTGTCTTCTCTTCACACATCGCATTTGACTCTTGATTGAGTGGCTCTTTTGACTCGATACGTTGCAAACCAATCATTCAAATCGTTTGGATAACGGTAAATCGAACTCCATTGAATATTTTACAATTATACACATATATATTTGGCTAATATCGATTTATTATTCTTAACGCCCATTCGAGCTGTGATGAAGATCCGTTGTTTTCAATATCACAAATGTAAAAGAAAAAAAAATTATGCTCGAACCAAACTCAGTCAAACAGCATAATTTTTTTTGGTTTTAAGTGTTATAGATTTAAATTCAAAACTACTCACGCGCCACTGAATATCAGCTCATTTTATTCTATTTTTTCATTTCTCTCCTCCGGGTCTTTTGTCTGATGCAATTTCCATAGTAGTTATCGAACAAAAAAGCGTAGCAAAAAAAAAAAAACAAATCAGTTCATCAATTTTCAATGAAATGTTAGCAGCTTGTAACTTTTACTGCTTCGTACATATTCGAAATGGGTTCTGAAATAGAGCTGAAAATGTATGTTCGTTTTGTTGTCGCAATTTGGATCGCCAGACATCGAACACACCTTACTTTGTATCAGCCAACAACTGATGCTGAGCAGTAGAACAGCCGACCAGTCAAGCGGTCCGAGCAGTCATTGCTTCATTAATGCCATTCTATTCAATCGGTGATACTTTTGAAGCATAAAAATCAGTTTGAAACAAAAATTCTTCGATTGAAATTCACCAATTGAGAAATTGTACGGTTTTTTTGTCAAAATGAAAATAGCCCAGTTACAAGCGTGGAAAATTATTGTGCTCTGGCGTTGTGTGACTTTTTGGTCACAAGTCACTTATGAGCATGTCGAATTTAATATCGCACAGGGAATAAAATCGTAAATATTCATGATTACAAGCGAAAAAAAACAACAAAACATGTTCAATATCAAAATTCGTATGTAAAAGAAGAGCGCATCGTTGCTGTATCGAGACAAACCAATTGAACCCCTCCTCAACAATGGAATCGGATATGGTCATAAACATCGAAACACATGCAATATTGAACGAATTTGTAATTTCAGAGCGCACACAGTGCCTGCTCTCGATTATCTCAATGGACCTATTAAAATGAGCATTCATGAAGTCGAATGCTAAATGTATGGCGATAAATGGCGATCAAATTCCATGCACACAACAATGAAACTGAAAAAAAGAAACACATACCGAATATAGCACCCATGGCTAATTCATAATAATCATAATTTTGCAATCGAGAATAATAAGCTAGAAAAATCGCCAATAAAAATATATTTGGGCAATGTGAATTTCCTCGTACATTTCTCGCTCTCGGTCTCTCTCTCTCTTTCTGTTTCTCTCCATCGGGCGTTTCTAAAATTCACCATATTGTAACTTCTCGCTGTTAATCTCGTTCCCAATTTTTTCGACTAAGGACAAAAATGTGGTGTGCAGTGTGTGTTTAATAAGCGCCATCCCAATTTCAAATGCAAACACATTGCGCTGTTACCGTTTGTTCCAATTTTTTCGTGGGGTCTATGAAACAATGTGCTTGAAGCGCATTCGCGCTCTTGCGCACACATTCAGTGCAGCAAACACAATCATCGTAGACAACAGCTACACCAACAAAAAACAAACCGAGCGAAGCAAACAGAAGAAACGCAGCTTGTAAATTGCAATTTACGGTAAATGGCTGGCTTTGTGCCCAGACAAAGCAGAGGACTAGTTGAGACTCTGTTCGTTTTGTGTTTTTGTCTATGCAATAACATAAATATTTAAATGATTAAATCTTGCGCGCTTAGAGCACGATAAACAAGATATAAAGTCACTCGGTATCGCGTATGGTTTCGGTGAAAACGATCACGTTTATCACATCAAACGTAATTTTTATGACTACAGTTGATGTTTATTAACGCGATTTTGGCTGCTGCTGCTGCTGCTGCTGTTGCTGGTGGTTGGCGCTGTGGCTGCTGAATCATTTGCATTATATTGTTTTTGGTGTTCCTTCTCGTTAAATCACAACTCTTAAGCAAATCCAACGGTTGAAAACTGTACAACAGCTGAGAAAATGCATTTTTTGGTAGCGTGGAAAGCATTTGGGTCTTTGAAAATGTCAGTAATTTTGGCTTATTATAATGTCTTGTCATTATTATTACGAACGTTAGAGTTAAAGTCCACACACATTACGTACGTACATACATACATTTTCAACAATGTGTGTGCTACATCGCCAAACAATAGCGAAAAATCATATTCAAATTAAATGTTAATAGAATTTGCAGTTACTCAAATTTCGCTCTCGAAACCGATTTATGGTGAGGTCGACACAAATGGTGCAATGTGTGCCGGTTTTGTGTACTGTGTACAGCACACACACACACACAGGCTCACACAATGTACAGCGCGAACATTGTTTGAACTGCGTTGAACTATAAACGTTTCTGGTGTTTTACAAAAATGGAATGCTTTTTGTTTCACTTTGTTTGTGATCATATAAACATCTCTACGTTTTTGTGCGCACACCCGGCCTCGATATCGTTTAGCAGTGGAGCAGAACAGAAAAAAAATCGGTCGTTCGAATGTAATTCGTATGATTCGAAGCCAGTGAGGAAAGTTGCACTGAAATTACGATGCGACGGCAAATAGCAGTTTTGTTCTATCAATAGCGATAGAATTTATTTGAACACTAATAAATACTTACACGTTATACTATTATCAGCCACCCACATTGCACACCAATGAACACTCTGAAATGATGTTAATGCGCTTGACTCTCCTCAACTGAGCTATGTGTATGAGTCTGCGCTTGTATTCTGCTCCGTAATTCGTTATTTCCTCTTCAATGAATACACGAATACACAAGAAAAAAATTAATTTTCAAGCAGTCGCAATCGTAGTCGAAAAGACACCAAAGATTTATGAAAACAGGTATTAGTGCAGCCAATTGAATATGAGCTCAAAGAACAATTTTAAGCCGAAATCTATTGATTTTCTTCACTTCACTTCATGCGGCGGCCGTATCGATCGATTCACATTTCAATGGGCGAGATTTAATCAACAGATACACAGCATACCTGGCTATCTATAGCTAAGATTCTAGAGAAATCGGTGCCAACCGGAGAATATTTTATCCTTAATACCTAAATGAACATATTTTATTTGGTGCATGCCAACCAATTCCGGCATTCGAAACGACGAACTCTAGAAAATGTCTAGTTTTCTTGTTTTTTTTTGAATATTTTCATCGAAAGAATGTAAATAATTTTCTTCACTGCTTCTTTTCGCTCTTTTCCTCTCTCTCTCTAAGAACAAGCGCGTGTTTTTATGAACGTGTAATTGATATTTATGGCCAAGAAATGGCATAAAATCCCAGCAAATAGTGTTGGAATGTTGTCAACAGGAAAAATTACGCGTTGCAGAACATCCTTGTCCTCGGCTAAGAGAATGTCACCAAACAACCAAATGCCTTCTCTTTATTGCCAATAGGGCTCAATATTTGCTTCAATTTCATTTCCATATTTTGTCAATTTATGTCTTGGATTGAATAAAGTTGATGCAGTGAACAACCAAAAAAAAATCTGGAGCATTTGGTCGTTGTGCGGATTTAGTGGATTTGGTGCTCATGCTAAATTGTCATGGTGCTTAGCGAGTATGAACTGTGTTAGCCGTATTGCGTAACAGTGAGTGCTCAGCATTCATCGTTGAGTTCCCTTGCCTCAGCCACTTTTACTGCTAAACTCAGTGAATTTCCTCATTTGTATGTGGTGCATGTTTTTTGAATGTATAAAATTGAAAACGGTCTGCTTTTTTTTATATATATATCGGATTACACTCATGCTGTCAGAAAGCATTGGCATGCGAGTAAAACGAGACGGATCTGTATTTGCTGCTGAATTTTCGGTGGCTTCGATCCATTTTGGGCACCGAAAATTGAAATATCGCAAAATTACATGCAACTTCAAGTACTCCACTTCACCTGAATTCATATTTTTATGCTAAAATGTAATCACTTTCTTTCCCTTCTTTTCGATGTTATTTCGTACTTGCTATTTCCAACCACAAGTACTCTTGCTCCAGCTCTCGCTTGTTCACCAAAAAATAATAATAAATAAAATTTAAACACATATTTACGTGGTGTTTTAATATTATGAAAAAAAAAACCATAACATGAAATTTCACTTTAAAGCAAAACTAAAGCGGAAAGAGACTGAGAAGAAGAAGAAAAAAAATGGAAAATCAAAAATCTGTAATAACAGAAAAATATTTAATAAAATTCCCAATCAATTTGTTGACAATAAATCACTTTTCGTCTGTGCATTGTCTTTTCGTCTTAATTTCAACTGTTTGTTTGTTGTGAAAATGTCGAGAGCATTCGATCCGTTTGTATTTCGGTTGTTGTTGTGGTGTTTTTTTTCTTCTTATTCCACATTCACACGTGCACCGTGTTCGAATTGACGTAAACAAAATTAAAAGCAGAAAACATGAAATGTTCAATTCTTGGCTCAACATTGTTGAGACAACAACCAACACTTTTAGTTGCTGATGAATTTTCGGCATTTTGCAAATGATGTATATTGTTGCACATCGCATCATTCGTATTTGTTGTTGTCGTTGTTGTTATTCCTTTTTGCTGTTGTTGCGTTCGATGCATATGGATTCATTCTTTTTTTTTTCATTCATTTGTCATGTAATAAATAATCATAATTGCATACAATCATAAATTAGCTGCAGGACGTTGTCGAAATTTGTTGGTAAAGTGCATTAGTGCAATGCACGCAGGGGGCATCGACACTTTAAAATCGCGTTCACTTTCGGGTGTTGACTGTGAATCGAAACAGTTGAAATGAAATGACGATTTGTAATACAACAACAACAACAACGACAACAACAGAAAAAAACGTTGCATTCTCTTTGCATCGTTATGCGAAAGCCACACATTGATTTATAGATGGAAAATAAGAGGCTGCAGACAGCGATTTTGTGATTGCTGCCGCGGCTGCCACTATAAATGACAGAATGAAAGGTACGCTGATGTGAGGTACGTGTGCATCAGGCAAAGGCATCAGGCAATTCTTGTGTGATTGTATTGGATCAATCGAATCAATGTTGCACCGCACATATGGTGTCTGCCCCGCGCCACTCAATTTATGTTATTTTGCCTTGAACAAATTCCACATGCAGATTATTATGATTATTACATTGCTACGATGGATTCACACTTCACCAGGCCTAAAACTAATCGGTTCGATAGGGAAACCAAAAACTGCATATTATATAATCAATATGAGGAACTCACTGATTGGGCGTGGAATTAGTGAAATTAATGGATTCGCTTTTCCGAAAAAAAAGCAGCGGTGTGTGCACAAAGCGAAATTCATGCTTACGATTGTCATCGCATCCATCATGCACTTCGTGTTAATATTCGAAATTTCACTGCAATCAGGTATTCGATGGCTGGAAATCACTAATGGCTTATTGAAAAATTATATCGAAATTACATTCAATGCTATATTTTAATTGTTTATTTTTATTTGGTTTTTTGGTTAAAAATCATTTCCCCATTGGGTTTGGCTGCATACAATTCATTTCATTTGACTGTTATAAATTGTTTTCAATTTCAAGACATTTTATGCGCGATTCGGTGCTAGTCCTCTGATAATTTGGTAGTTTCAACGATTTTGCCATTTTGTTGCATTGCCAATGAAATGAAACGTGTTTTAACAGATTGAGATAGATTACCCAAAAATTGATTAATTTTTATAGATTGCATTGAGCAAATTGTTTTTATTTTTCGTGCATTTAGTAAAATACCATCTAAATTGATTACCAATGCTGTGCACTGGAGGAATGGGTCATTGCTGCAGGCAATTTTGCGAACAACAAAAAAATGTTTGTTGTGCTCTTGTATTTGTGTATAATCGTTCAAAGTAAATAATAAAAGTATACAGATCGATGCAATCGATGCAAAGAAGAGAAAAAAACAACGAAGCAAGCGTCAAACAATGCAATGATTAATGACGCTAATTTACGAGATTTCCTTTAGTTTCGCATATATTTATAATAAACGGAATGGGCCATTGGCGCACTGGTATTGTGACCACACAAATGTTGCCCCGAAATGTCTTAATGAATTATGTTCTGCGTTGCAGTTTTACTCAATATATTTTGTTTGCTATTTATTTTACAGATCGTTTGGACAAGCGTTATGCGAACTGCAACATGAATAATATGTCATCGTTAGCCATCATCCAGGCAGCAAATCAACAATCACCAATCAACAAACGACTGTGAGCAATATTTCATGCAACACTCATCTCGTAAAGTTCTACGAAAATTTGAACGTACAACTAACGTAAAGCAGACCGAAGAGTTGAAAAAATATACGATTATTTCGTGTTTTTAACAACTTTGAAAAACGACAATAAATTTGCCGGTCTGACAGTAGACCATCCAATAAATGTTGAACTAAATCACGATTCTTTCAGACGAAGAACAAGAAGATAACAATCGAGAAATTGAAACGAAGCATTTTATACCTGCATTGCACCTGAGCTGGCGCTACGCAAAAAAAAAACACAGAACCCATCATTTTAAACGATCAATGATGAAAAACTAGCCTGAAAACGACAAGAGAATTTATAAAACTGATCGTTAATTCGATGATTTTGAATTAAAAATCTGTCCGTTTGCTCTGTGCTGTGTATAACGGAGAAAAAAAAGAAAAAAGAACAACAAATTTAATCGAAAACCATCCAAACGAAGAAAATTCGAGACGTCATTTTACGAATGCCATCAAATTGATTCTGTCCAACAAAAAAAGAAAAAAAGTGTTTGCAAAATACCTGAATTAAGTCACTATTTTGAAGGCACAGCCGAGAGATAAAGCACACAAAAAAAAACAAACGTTAATTTAATTCTAAAATTAGCCGAACCAAAACACAAACCGTCAAAATGGCAACCGTCCTGTTGGAAGCGCGACCATATCGTCCATTCAAATCGAGCGAAGAGTATTTGTATGCGATGCGTGAAGATTTGGCCGAATGGATGAACACCATGTACCCAGAGCTGCGTATCAATGTGGACAACTTTATGGATCGTCTCGATACAGGCGTCGCATTGTGCAAGGTAAGTTTAATACACATTCATTTATGCATTTTGTTGTTGTTGTTATTGTTTGTTTTGTAAATGGAAGAAATTCATTTCTTAATGCTTCATGTTTCGTTGTTGAATAAAAGGCACGAAAATTACGCAGTGACATAACGCAACAGAAAGATTTATGAATAAACTTGTCGGAAGAGAATTATTCTCGAACTCGATTGCGCGCGGTTGTTCACATTCACGAATCATCAAATTAAGTTAATTGAACGAAATGTTTGGACGGGCCATAACGATGGGAAATGCAACAGCAGCATCTTGCTGCATCATAAAATGATCATCTGAAAATAACGATCATAAAAACACCACACACGGTTTTATTGAGCCCATGAACGTGAACCAAACAAACATTTCGTTTGTTCGATGTCTTTGTTAACAAAATGAAACACCATAAAAATCAACGACTTTCAAAACATAAAATGCATCGTCTTAAAACAACATATACAATTTCTCCGTTTCTGGATGAATTGACTGACATACGCACAAATTCTCATTGTGCATTGAATCGGAGTCGAGATGAATGGATGGATGATTTCAAAATCTCTCGAAATAAACAATTTTCCTGTGAATTAATTTTGTGTTTCACGTTGGCCCATTCGTTTTCGTTCATGCTGTAGTTGTTTCCCCCCCGGTTTGGTTCCGAAAATAATTTGTCGTCGCCAATGTATTTATTTCGTTATGTGCATTAGAAAAGTGTGGCTGTGCATGCATTCAATTCCCAAAAATAAACGTTGAGAAAACAGTTTAATCACTGAGAATGAATCCATTTGTTTGGTTCATGCTTTTGTGTCTATATTTTCATTTTCAGTTGTTGATTTCCTTGTTTCCACCTCCAACGCAGCTAATAAGATGGTTGGTAATTTTGATGACTGCATCCACAAAATACACATTCCCAATCGTTCAATTTACTGATGACTGAAAAAGACATGTGCATGTCATGCCATTCAGCTTAATGGACGTTAGGCACGTTTTCATTAATCCATTGGGCAAATGCAGAACAAATTGTTGTTTGCACTGTGAAAGTGAACAGATTGAATCGTATCTCGGTATTGAGTACATTTGTCGTGCATCACAATTAATAACGAATTTGCAAGATTTAACACACGCATCAAATGTCTTACTTAAGCCATTTGCTGTATTTTGCCAGTTACATTTGTACATTACAACATCTTAACGATTCGTATTTTCGTTCTAAATACCAAATGGATCATAATTCAAAATTTTGTGCGTTTTTTAGGCTACACTGACAGCTAATTAAGTGAATTTATTTGCTGCAACAACACTTTTTTCTGGCACCGAAACTATAAAAAAAAATATATTCCGTCCATGTTTTGGGCGCTTTTTTATAGATTACTGAAAAGAATGCAATAAATGAATAAACCAAAATCACTTTTCATCCTCTGGCGTCATCGGCTGTCCTGCAATTAACACAAAAAAACACAAATCTCGGCATAAAAATTCAAACTTGGTATCAAATTGCTGTTATAAACGCCGGCAGCCCAATGAATGCGATTAATGAATCTGAAGGGTGTTTGAAAAAACGCTCTAGACATACACAGATTAACACGTGATATGCACTTTTTTTCGATATTGTTGCAGCTGCTCAATTTTTGTGTGCGTTTGACTAATGCGTAAAACTCTTATATTTTTTTCTGGGTAATTTTTTACCGCATCCAAAAGTATACAGATTCATCGAAATAACAAATGTTCATTCGGTGGTTATGCGGCTTCAACGATGAAAGAATCAATTTAACCAAATGACAATCATTGGCTTGATGCACGAATCACATAGCAATTGTGGTTATAATTCTCTCGTATTTTTAGAAGTGAAAATGATAAAATCATAAAAACATAAAACTCAAACACATCCAAAAGAGTAACAGCGTATCAGCGTATCAGCGGTTAAAATGGTGTAATGTTCCAAAAAAACAGTTAAAAAGTCAGTTTGTTCAACTGTTGGTGAAACGCCGAAAAGTGTTTATATTAGGATATTTAGATAAATCCTCTCAAAACCCCTTTATAATGAGGTCTTTTGCAACAAAAACCGAGAGAAAAAAACCTTTTTTACACACGTTTTTCCTTTTTTTTTGTCTTAAATTGCTTGGTTCGACTAAAAAAGCATAGAAAAGGTTTTGAATCCACTGTCGTTGGCAGAACTCAAGCGGAAGAAAGGAAATTGACGACAAAACCCTGTCGAAATTTTGCGTTTGAATTCACAAACGACACTCAAAACAATGCAAACATACAATGGTATCTTCCTTATCTCTAACAACGTGACTCTATGAATTCGCATCAAGTGTCTGTGGAGAGAGCACAATTTCGAGATGTGAATTCATTCCATTTTCGTGAATTTATATCCGTGCATCGCTCGGAAATCGAGGGGAGAACAAAGTAACGTTGATTGAGTTCGATGCGTATTTTTGTGTGTCTCTAATGCATTGGAACCACTTTTATCAGAGGAATTGTGTACTCTCTATGCATGTAATACATTGTACTGTGTGTACAGACACAAACAAAACCAAAATACACCGACTCTGCGATTCGAGTGAAAATAATGAGCGAAAGAGAGAAAGAGAGAGAGAGAGAGAGAGGGGGCAGGAGGTTCAGTGAACGCCGCTCGCGCCTTCGATTCGTTCGAATGGAAAAAAATCGGTATTTTTCTCTCACTCATCAAATCATTGCGATGCGGTTATCCTGGCGATGCAATAAAAACAAGCGAGTAGCGAAATAAATGGAAAACCATTGCCATACGCATTTCATGCAATCGCGTGCACAAATCAACATATTGCTTTTTTTCGTCGACGTTTTCCGAGTCCAACTACGCTAAGCTCCCTACTTTGCCATAGCAATTCCGATTTCAAATTCACATTCCATTTACTGCTGCCTCTTAAATATAAATTAAAATTCTTTTCTTCTTTTTTTATTTCACTCACTTTTTGTTCTCTTATCGAAAAACAAAAGAAAAAATGCCGAAGTTTTGCTGGCAAAACAAAAGCAACATAGAAAGAAAAAAAAATTGAGAGAATTTTAATAGCAAGTTCTAAATTAAGAACTGGTTTCTTCGAGACGCTTCCTCACAATGTCGCTTCGCTCATTTTCAGTTGATTTTGTCGTTTATTACTTGTTTCTCTTCAAATTGTCGGCAGAAAGTATAAACAATTCTATCTTCTTTCAATGCCGCCAATTCTCTTTACTTTCAATGGCTAGAAATGTAAACTGAATCTAGAATGTATTTGTCTTTTTCGGATACTTTTAACATTCTTTTATAATAATAGAATTCTTGAGTGACATGAACTCCAGGAGTCGGAGTGAGAGTTTGTAAAAGTTGTCATTTTACGACGACAAGAAAAAAACATATTTTTTTCTCAGCTTCGAATTGATTTATTTCATCTTTTATCAATTTTACATGACAAATATTAACCACACTTTAGGTTATAACCAAACCCATGTATGTTGGTGATTTATTCCTTCAAAAGGATTCGTTGCTTATACGAATGCTATATTGCGCTAGACAATACTAATGACCTTGTGAAATGTTTTTATTCACAAAACACTAAAACGAATGTGAAATCTTTTGCCATCGAATGCATCCTTTTGAGAGTTAATACCTTGAAATATTGCGTTTTATAACTGGGTCTCGATAAATCTTCAAGTTGCTGTAAACCTTTTAACTTGATTCTCTATTTTAGAATATAAATGGAATGACAGACACAAAAATAAGTGCGAAGAAAATGAAATCAACGTAAAAGATAAACATTGTAAACGATATTTGAGATTATTTACTGTAAACAAAGAGTGGTATTGGTGATAGGGCCCTTTTCAAGACCGTGCTATGTACAATTCATTCTCTAGTAATAATTCCTTTCGAATTAGAGACGATGAAAATGGTTGAGAAATGAAATGGAATGAAATCAACCCACACCAAAAGTAAATATACATACGCACACATCACACCAATGTTGATTTAATGGCATGCAACGAAGGTGGTCGATGATCATCCGTATGTCTGGTTAAACACTTTGGCTTCGTCTCAAGACACAACATCGATCAGTCTTAAGATTCATCGTTGAACTTTGCTTCAATGGAAGAAAAAATGGAATATTTTGCAGTGTCTACAGAGTTGAAATCCAATTCAATTTTGGAATGCAATCAAATTAGCTCGAACAAAGCAGAAATAAAGAGAAGAAAAAAATAGAAACGAAATTGTTGTAAAAAAGAGGAAGGAATGTGCACAGGAAGTCGTAACATTAAGTTACATTTTTGCAAAATGTATCACCAAATACCACTTGAGCCATGCTTTGACCAAAGCCAATTTTATAGCCAAAGCCTGGGCAAGATATCATAGTAAAACCTCGTGCACTTATCGCACGAGCACAAAATCGTCTTCCATCATCAGAAAAAAATGGCTCTTGCGCCTCTTGTGAGGTATTTTTATCTCTGGATTATTGCTCGAGTTGTTGGTGTGACCAAAACACATACACACCAAAGTCGAAGTGAATCGATAAAGAGAAATATGATACGGTTCATACCAAGAAAACGAAAATGAAAAAAAAAATATACAAGAAAAAGGAAGGATCGCCTTGAGGTAAATTGATTTGAGGGCGACATCAAGTGGAACGCCGTATTCGTATTTTCAATATTTAGTCAATGAAGAGAAATGACTGCAATTTTCTTATCCAATTTGATACAAACAAGCAATGGGATGATCACAAAATGAAGGAAATATGATTTCCAATCAGTTTGTGAGCCATGTCAATTTGACTTCCCCATTGTACTGCATGCGATAGAAGAGAAACAAAAATTATTAGTCGAATAACAATAACGATAAACACCCTTTTCCATATTCACCGATCTACCAGCATAACGTAATAAATAATTCGCAGCACCGAATATGGCATCAGCACCGTAACCAAAATCGAGAACCAAATCAGACCACACCAAATGTTTTATTCCACACAGCAAATTCGGTGCACTTTTTCCACATCAATTTGGAATACTTCATACACTTGTGTGTTCGCTATGTGCGCTATGTGCTCTGTATGATGTTCGCTTTGTCGGTGTATGACATTTTGATTCATAGATCCCTACGAGCCGATGTGTTTGGCTCGAACCCGAATTTAGTGGAAATTTCCCATTGTGTGTTATGTTATGGGTAATAAAGTCAAATTACTATTGCACAGTACTGTATACTGTATAGAATTGGGCACCATAGCACATACAAATTCTGCTCTCCGACTGCGTTCCATTCGATTGAAATAGGTTTTCTTGTCGAGGGAGCAGTTTTTTTTTCTTTTAAAGAATAAATCAACCTATTTTTACACAATTTACACATTATTTCAGTTACGACTTCCATGCGTTTTTCTTATTTTCATTTTAATAAGTTCTATTCGACGGAGCCCGTTAAACGGAGCAGGAAGAATGCAATTGTTCAAATGAAATTGCTTGGTGATGAAAATCGAAATGGAGTAAAAGGAGCAATTTTAAGTAAATATTTCATAAGGTTTTGGTTTGAAAAATAGCTGCGAAATCGTACTTGCGACTACGAATCTGTTTTCGAAGAAAATGTGATTCAGAAACACCATTGCGATTAGCACAAGTTGTGCTGCACAACCAATGATTATTATTATGTGGATTGTTTGTCGAGGGCAGGATCTTAACCGATAATATGCTATTCATAAATTGTACGGCTTAAGTTGTTTGTTTACCTTTTACGGTGGAGCAATTTCCTTTCATCACCATAACCATTTCAAAAGCAGCAAATCTTATTCATATTGATGTACTGAAAACTACCATTTGAAACTGAAAAAAGGCAAATACGCAAAATGAACCAAACACATTTCATCGGAAAAGAACGTGGGTATTGCAATCGCTTTGCAAAACCATAAAAGTGGATGCAATTCGACTTATCACCAGTTGATAAAAATCATAATTCGTCGTCGACACCGAATTCGACATGCTTGACTCACTCCTCGACTTCAAATCGTTCGCATTCGGTTTTTATCGCATTTATCGCTGGCGGTTGTGGTTTTATGTATATACCTTCAATTTTGAGCTACAGCACCACAAAGCCAGCAAAATCAAACGTCATGTCGTAAATTCGAATTGGTATGGTGTTCACTGTGCGAATCTTATCGTTAATTTGGGCTATTTTTCACTCGCATGTATTTTCAGTGTTATGGCAAAACAGACGACAACATTTCAACGATCGTACGTCGTACATGATTTGCTGTGTGTACATGTCCTTTTGATTCGAATCAAGCCTAAAATGCCGTAACGACTCTATGCTTGACGTTCTGTGTACTGTGTGTGCATGGAACACCATTCTCAGCTCATATTGCCAGTTTGGCGTTCTTTTTGTTGTTATCTATCTTTTATTCTTTTTGTTCATGGGTTGTTGTTTTTTTTTCTACACAATTCACTGCTAAGGCACAGTGCACATTCACATTCTCATACTGAACACAATAATTTCCTCGCCTCAAACAATATATCAACACACAAAAAATTGTATCTGACATACAGACAGAGATACATTTCGATTCTAACTGCATGCTCTTTTCTGCGCCTTTTTTTTCATGGATTTTTTTGCTCTTCAACACACATTCAACATGAGAGAAGTGTGAGTGAGAACATTCGTTTCCTTTTGTTGTGCACATCACAGAAAAAAAAATTCCGCTCAAAAGTCTGACTGTTGAATGCAGACAAAAAAAACTACCCTTAGGCTATGCAACTAATTTCTTGTAAAGTCACTCTTTAAATCATAAAAATGTGGGTTCACTTCGTTCGCTTTTTTTTTCTCGTCGACACTAATTAAAAAATCTCGGCTCGACACAAGCCGTTTTCATAAATTGATATTTGTGAATTTTTGACAGGCCCAAATCAAGAATTTGAACAAAATATGAAACAACCAAAATGACCCTCGTTGAATGTAAACTGGAATGCATCCGTGTTGAACCTTTCGATTGGAATTCCATGAATTTATGGTTCTATTTTGTTGTTGTCCTTCACATATAAATTGATTTTTTTTTATGCTGTGAAGTGCTTCTTTTAAGAAATGGGAATTCACAGCTGAGAACTAAGAAACCGAATGGTTCTCTAACTGAAAAGGCAACCGACCATAATTGAGGCCATTAGTCCGAACATTTCAATGGTTTCATCAATTTTTATTAAACGATTTATATGAGGCTACACATTACACACTACAAAACCATAATGTGGTTATTGCACTTTAGTCATCGATTTTTGAATTTTTGCCTACACACAATATGAATGTATTGTACAGAACAATGCTTTGATTGAAAATCATAACAGCAAATGCATGAAATCGGTAGGAAAATTGGATATGGGATTTTACATTGAAAACTTATCAGACAAGGGACATACTTTCTCCCTGACGGTTTACATGGAACGTATGCATCTGTACATAATTTATTTCAAACAAACTTAATCGAAATGAAGCCAGTCGATAATCGGATTTGCCCATATTCAATCGGAGAAAATAATTCCAATCGATAACAATGAAGCGTAGAATTTTTGAAATTGTAAAAGATTTTCGGATGTTAGTGCTCAAAATCATTTCCAATTGAAATTGTACGGATATTAATAAAAAAGATTGTTTGGAAAAGATTAGAAATGGGCATTTCCAATTGCAATGTCAAACCGAAAAATTATGCGTCATGAATTTGGTTATGATTGGACTTAAGAGTCGTTTATTTTGAGAAAAAGTTAATCTTTTCGTTTAAAATTAGAGCAAATTAATATTGACACATAAAAAATTCACTTAAATCCATATTATTTGTGTCCTGAAATAACAAACATGGAGGTTATCCCAAAAATGAAGAGGGTCACGGAAGTAATGTAATTTGAATGTGAATGAAGTCGAAGGGTCACATTTAAATGTTAATAATTTACCGTGCGTTCCGTGCCTCGATGTGGCTTCACTGTTTGATTTACATTAACGAGTATCCGAAATGCGGAATTTAATTTAAAAAAAAAAATTTATTGCGTCTACGGTAGAGATATTGGCTGCTGTATACACAGTTGTACCACTGCGCTAAACTGCACTTGCTTAGCTGGAAACCAGTATTGATGCAGCATTTTCGGCAACAGCAGTCAAAATATTGCGTGTAAATTTACGCACTTCAACCTCATCTCTTAATTTTAGATAGGGGACGATTGCACACGCTTATGCTTAAGCCTTGACAAACATATCACATTGCAATTTGGCTGCTCTTCCGCATTAAAACAGGGCAACATATTTTCGAAAGGGGGCGATATCAAAATTTATTACTGTGTTTGCTTAGGACACAAATCGAGAGAGAGAGAAAGATGCAGAGGCTACAAATCAAATGTGTGAAATTGACATTTGTTGTAATGTGTAGTAAAAGTTTTATCGAAAAACACACACACACAAACACATTCGTGCACGCACACACATGGACAAATGACTAAAATGCAGTTGATTATTTGTATACTGTTTATTGAATGAATTGCGGAAGTGCTACCAAGTTAGAGAAGACATGTCAAATATGATAAGATTCTACTAGCACAACCTTACCGTGTCGTACAATTATTTTTCTCTTGTTATTCAATAACGCGACACCGTAGAAGACGAACCACAAGAGAATAACACAATTTACGTGTAAATTGAGTCGAATAAGAACTAGTTCTGAATGTAGAATCTGTTAACTTTTTGTGTGCCACACAAAATGGATGATTCATCACAAATTCATCGCAAAAACACACTCACACACAGCGACAAACCATTTACAAACTCGGCTCGTTCTATTCCTTGAATCCTACACTGGTGCACGCAAATTTGCACACTATTCATACAACCATTAAGTGATGCTGCTGTAGTGTTTCTCTCATCTCTCTATCTTTTGTTTGGATTTAGCATAGTTTAATGCTTTGATGAAGTACTCATGCGAAATACCCTCACACGTTCATTCAAAACAACAGCAACAACAACAACGAAAAAAGAAGATGAAAACCCATCGTGTACTATTCATTTTATTTAGCACATGCGATCGATATTACTTAGAATTAGTCAAACGAAGCGAAGAGAAAGATTTCTAACACGTCAATGTCCACATTCAGCAGCATGTAGAAAATAAAACAGAATTCCAATTCAGTTGTCATTTTGACATGTTCCGTGTGTGTGTTAGTTGCCAGCGAACGATTGAATCGAATGCAAAACCAAAGTGTAAATAGTGAATGACATTTGATTTTCATTCCATTAAAATTCGATTGGCGATGCGTTTGTTATGTATTTTTCTGAAGTTGAATTTACCGAGAAGCGGTGCATTGATGTGAACATCGTTTCCACATCAAACAAGAAATGTTCAATGTTTTTTTTTTTTCGTTTTGGATTCATCTAGGTTCTGTTTTTATTCTGTGTTGCGTTTGTCATGGGCACATATGTGGCGTATGCAAAGCGATCACGTCCAAAGGTTCAAATTGCACGTTCATCAATTCAGTTTGGGAACCAAATCTGCAAAATGATTCTTTTACTACCTCTGTCAACTGCTCCATGTGCCACATATAACCGTCTCGTGCACACTATTCGCCTAAAGTGTCAAGTTAAAGAATTACTGACGGTTTTTTTTGCGTTGCGTTTCGTTTCGGTTGTTGTTGTTTCAGTCGCAATATATGCAGTGCTCAATGCCTAACATTTCCTCTATGCGGTGATTTGTTTGCTTTTTGTTTTTGGAATGATCAACAACATCAAACTATACGCGTGACGCTGATGAAGCATGAATCACACAGCCTCACACTCGCAAATTACAAAACGTGAAATGTATATATGTGTGTACAAATACAATTACGGCAACATTTCGTTTACGCTCGCCAAAATCAGTTCTCTTTCTCATCGAGTTGAAATCAGCCAGTTTGTTTTTTCATTATTATTTATTTTTTGCACGCTGTAGCACGTACGCGCGATGACTTAAGGCCCACATAAGTATCAGAACGCAACCAGCAAACAAAACATATCCCAAGCATATAACAACGCGTTTCACTCAATTCTAAATGCTAAACTGTTATTTGATTTGATCATTAGTTACTTTGCTTATTTCATCAGCACATCTTTCGGTGTGTGCTAGAGTGCGTTTGATTGTGTGGATTTTCGATTTCCAAAATACAATGACGACAACAAATACATTAATACATAAAACAAAATAAGAAACAAAAAATGAAACCGACAAGACATAAAATGACTTTTATTTCGAATCACAACACATCAAGTGGCCCTGAAATCAAACGAAATTGGTATGCTTTGGCAAAACAATCGCATGCGTTCGCCCGCTTGTTTATGGTCACTCTTCTTCTTCTTCTTCAATAATTTTTTTCTGCTGCTCGTGTGATTAAGAATGCGGAGCTTCAAAAATGAACCGACCGAATACTGTTAATTTCGGAAATTTTGCTGTTTCAAAAAAAAAATGCTCATAAGCATTATTTCGCCATGCGAATCAGCACCATTACGTCAGTAGGAAGGAGCCGCAATCGGTCGATTCGTTGGTTATGATTTAATTACTCAAATAATAAAGTATAATGATTGGTTGTGACTTCAGAATGCTTAAAAATATGCAATTAAAATGCTTCTTCTCATTTGGAGCAAATGCGCAATGCGCAACGCGCACACATACAGAGTCTCGAATTAACGCGCGCTGATTACTTTGAAATGCCATTCGAAAAACACTTAACAAGTTTCACAGAGAGTTGCGTTCATTCACTTTAAAATGCACAATTTCATATGGGCACTTCAGAACGCCATCATTTTCGGTTAATTCTAATAAAAGCAAATTAAGACTAAACATAAGTTTGAAAACAAACGAACAACAAAAAAATGAATGCAATTGAAACCGAAATCGAAACCGAACTTCGTTTGCAATTATAATTATTTTTGTAGTTGCTTTTAAATTGGAAGTAGAGAAAAAAAAACATAGAAATCAGCCATTGAAATGTGGACGTTAGATGTCTATAAATGTCTGTATTTATAAAATGAAATCCTATTTATAGAATTGAAAAGCCGCCATTGTGCATGTTGAATAGAATGGCGTTAGAGTGTTGATTCGGTATGCTAAAGTGATAAGCGTGCGATTGTGCATTGGACAGCGATTGAATAGCAGCTCACTAAATGAGCTCAACTATGATTATACTTTGCTAAGCGAAGGCTATTTCAGTGTAAATGAAACGATGGTTTTTTTTCTTCTTCTAATTTTTAATCCAACACTTTTGTTGGATTGCTTTGAAGCGCGAAGACGTTCCTTTTTCTTTCGCTCTCTCAAACGAAAAAGTGGCCAGAAAAAAATTACCGTAATGCTCAATGCTCAATGAAGATCAATGTAATCTGATGAATAGAATGCGCAAAATAGCTGTTCAGTCTGCGAATTTGACCCGAATGAGCTGTGGTTCGCGAGCTAAAGATTTTGTTCTTGACTTTATTAAATTGAAAAGAAAGAAACCAATTTTGCCGTTTAATTCCGATTTTTTTTTATTTTCAAACGCAAAGAAGATTGAAACGGAGATGAGTTCGACCTCAACCGGCCACAATTTGAAATTGTGGTTTAAAATTTATTTTTGAAATTTAAACGCAACATCTCCATCGAATCAATTCATCTCGACAATCCGTGTATTTCTATTTCAAGTACATCGCGTTCCCATGCCGATTCGACTCTCTCTATCTCTCTCTCTCCCTCTCTCACTTACAGATATTCTATTAATGGCTACATATTCTAGATAAAATCAATGTATTCAATCGTCGCACAACGATCTTTGGCATGAATCATCAATTCACGTCACACGAAATAAAAAGCATAAGCACACAACAAAAACCTATCGAGCGTCGCATACGAGAGAGCGATTCATGTATCGATCATTTTTGTGTGATTTTATTCAATGTTTTTTCGTCTTTTATTGCAGTAATATTTAGCTATTTGAAAGTCATGTTTTGACTGAAACCATACAACTCAAATCGTTAAATAATATCACATAAATATAATAAATAATATCGTTTTGGGATCGAATCCAAAGTTCAAATTCATAAATAAATCGTTAACAAATGGGCCATGATTGAAGTGAATTCGATTGTTATCTTGATTTTGACTTGACATGGAGAATTTTATGGTCAAACAAAGCAAAAAAAAAACAACTGATGATCTTAAGTGTGTCTAGTTCGATACATTTAAGATTCTTAACAAATTTCCTAAATTTCAAATGCACTGACCAAAAATATCAACATTTTAGGTCAAAACAATTCGTTTTTGAATGAACACTCTAACGAATCCGTAGCATGACGCCACGAATGAAGGTGCGTTTTGTTTTGACAACAAAACATGCATTTCAAATAGATTTAATTTTGTGAATGAAAGAAAATCTCTTACGAAAACTGAACAGATGGAAAAGAAGATGTTAAATCACGAAGCCGATGCGACACGGTACATTATGGTCATTGTTGATTGTTTTATAGCCATTGTACTGCACATTCAACAAGTCATCAACGTACGAAAAAAAAAACACACACACACATCAAACACAGAAATAAATCATGTAGCAAAGCCATAAAATCATACCGCTGATAAATTTAAAAAAAAGCGATCGCAATCAAAACAAATGCAGCAAGCAATAAGAGAAAAACCAACTGTCGAACCGCCAGTAAAAGATAAATGAGATTCGAAACGGTGTGCATCGTTGAACAAACATACGAATTGCATAATAAATATTCATGAAGGGTTTTCACATTTGTATCGAATTGACGGTGACGATACGGCATCGTTTGCGTGTCACGTCTTGAGTGTGCTGCACTGTAAAATGAAATCATGGTAATCGGTCAACGAACAGGAAAAGAAAGATTCATACAAAAAAAAAGAGACGAATGTGAATATGACTTTAATTGATGTTACATTCTCACCCAGTGCACTTTTTCCATTTCGTCAATTCGCTCATTTGGTGTGCTCGTACAGATGGAAACTTGTTCATCATAACCAGACCAAGAATTTTTATTTCACTTTAGGCTCTCAGTTTTTTTTTACGTTCACCATGCAGAGTAAAATAAAAAGTAAGTGTGCACACCATCAATAAATTAATTCACAGAACGTGAATTAATTGATTTCTTTTTGATTGTTTTCAATTTCACAAAAATTGATTACGGATGCAGACGCATGTTTTGGAAATCAGGAGACCATGCGGTATTGAAAGTCATCGTTAAGCGATTTAATATGCATTTTTTTGGCCTTTTCAGGGACCAAAATCGAATGAAACAAAAAATGATTAATTAAAGCCACTTAATTGTTCAGTTGCTTCTCTGTATTCGGATTGCGAATCGCAACCTGTGATTGCATCGAACATTCAAAAATCGAATACGAAACCAAAATTTACCTCTTTTCAATTTAAGCGTCTTAAATTCGGTGTGTATTTATGCCACCACATACAAAAAAAGAACAATCAATGAATTAATCATTTGCTCATTAATTATTCAGCGATACTAAGAATTGAGTAATTAACGCGCTCCGAAATCCATGCGCATGGCTCACGTCATAATTCAATTTCTAAATAAATGAAATCAAGTAGTGAATTTTTAGTACGAGTTAAATCTCGTGTTAAACAGTCTGATATCGATCGAGTGCTATGATTGATCATCAAATTTAGGCTCAACCGAAATGAGAGCAGTGACGTAAACAGTGCTGTATCGTATTGCTCAAAATGGATAAAGTATTCGTGGAATTCCGATGGAAAGTGAATTCCAGCGATCATGAAACCAAAAATAACATGGAATCGAATGGAAAATTACTATAAAGAAGGTTATAAAAGCCAACTATTTTATTTGAGTTGTTGCCTAAAAATTCAATCGATTATCGAAAATTGATCGATAACACCAAATGTTTATTTTAATATTTAATTTTCCCAGCCGTCAATCGCCTTTGATTCCAATAGCACAAAGAAGTGATATGAAAACGCCAAGATGTATGGACACTAGGTTGCCGCTAAATACACAGAGCACCTCATTAACACCAAACTGTGAGCGCGCCAATATAATAAAAAAAAAATGCATTCTCATGTTGATGTCGATTAGTAAAGCCATTTGTTACGATTAAAAGAAAGCACATGGTGGAATGTGATCGAGTATAACATAAAGTAATGTTGAAAATGCAGTGGCAATGCAAGTAAAATGTGGTCTATTAAGGGGCTAATCAAATGATATTTTATCTGATAAAAAAGTCATCAATTAAGTGGTTATTAATCGAAGTCAATGAAAGAACATAAATTGGTTAATTGACGGGCGATTCAATAGCGATTGAATAGCCCAGTTGCAGCAATATTTATTGATTTAAATACTTTTGCAAGAGAAAATGAGCGATCGAGTGTAAGTGTGTACTGTGTATAAAGTGAAGCTGAAACCATACAATCGATGCATGATCATACCATTGGCATCAGATAATCTGCATTTCGTAATGAAATGTTATTTCTTTTTTTTTGCTGTTCGATTCAATTGAAACGGTTGTAAACGAACAATTTTCACCTTATCACTTATTTTATTTGCAATCGTCAAACCGATTAAGCAATGTGTGAGATTACATCATGGGTGCAAGTAGAAGACCGTCTAATCACAGTGTGTCAGACATCCCAATTGATTTGCAAATAGGAAAAAAAAAGAGTTGAACGAGAAAGAGAAACTTGATATGCATCGGGATCAGCGGGCATTGCTTGTTATTATTGAAAAAATATATATGTACAACGTTGTATATAAATAAAATAACACTCAACATGTTGAATGTGTGTTGAAGGCGCGTTGAGACACGAACTCAAACATTACATTTCCCGTTAAGTCAAACCAAATCATTTTTATGATCTATAAAATATTTTGAATTGCAGTGCAATTACAATTCAAAGCGTCAACACTGTAAATTGTGTGTGTTTGTGTGTGCTAGCTGAAGAGAGCTGTGAAATAAATGGCATGTTTTTGACCATTTTGTTTATCGATTTGCGCATTCGTTGTTATTTCAATTCGTAAACAAATATTTCTTGCGGCATTTTGTGATTTATTTATTTCATTGCATTTTCGACAAATACAAGCGTCCATTTAGCCATTTCTCTCGTTCTCTCTCTCTCTCTTTCGTTCCCGTGGCACTCGGAAGAACATTATACTCGGGTACTGAGCTCGAGCTTCATTCAATTCATCACCATTAGCTGTTGCCACTCAAATCGAAATGCTCCTAACAACAGTCATACACAATAAATGTGAATTATGACGATGGAAATGTATACTTGGTTTGGTCCATTTTATTCCTTCTGCAGCCGTTGCAATTCGTCTTTTATTTTTTCTCTCAACTTGTATTTTGTTTATTGACGTTCCGTTGCCGGAATGTTGGCAGAACACAAGAATGCGCATGCATAAAAAAAAAATATTGCTGACGTTGAGCTGGAGAGACATCTTAAATCGTTACATTAAAATGTGCAAAACGATTAGCAATTTTTGCATTTTGCAGCTCATTCTTGACGCGACCAATCATTGCAAGCAATAATCTCAACAAGCCGAATGACTGACAGACGCAGTTTAAAGAAACGGAAAACGTAAAAATTTGTGCGCTGC
The DNA here is from genome assembly GCA_030463065.1 of Aphidoletes aphidimyza. Lineage (NCBI taxonomy): Eukaryota > Metazoa > Arthropoda > Insecta > Diptera > Cecidomyiidae > Aphidoletes > Aphidoletes aphidimyza. Next base: position 19,323,813 of record CM059999.1, read on the forward strand.
AATGTTTTCGTTTATATTTGATAGCCGTTGTATAATTTTGTGTGTGTTTTTGTTGTTGTTATTGTTGGCATCGAAGAAAAAAACAAAAACGAAAAGTGAACGAGCATACAAAACAGTGAGTGAGACGGAGTGCGTAAGCGAATACAAAGGAAAAGACGAAAACAGGCCATTTCCTTTTGTTGTGACATTTTTTTGCGATATGCTTCTGCAATGACTATGCTCAGCACAATGTACGCTGTATAAAGGCAACTAGATTTGACCAGTTCACGAGACTCAAAATGTACAGAAGCAAATCATTCGTTATTCGAGACAAAAAAAGTCACATAATTCACAATTAAAGTAATTTCGGGCCAGATTATTTTACAAGCAAAGATGATTCAGCCGACCATTTAAACTTTTTACAAGAGAATATTGTTTATTGTATTATTGAAAATTATTTGGTATTCATATTTGCACCTCGGCTAAATTTGATCAATCAATGCGAAAACATTGTATAAAAAAATACAACTAATTCAATTAACGTTAATGCTCCTTAAACTCGCTTTATCCGTTGGTGTTTTTTTTTCCACTGTCCAACGCTTTCAGCCGTTTTGTGTGTGCACATCGTCAAAATCCCATTTCAATTTCCATCCGCTGTTTTTTTAGATTTGCCGCATTTTGAATCGATGGAACTTAAATTGAATTAACGTATGAATTGGTGCTGTACACACTACACACACACACACACACACACAGTGTGTGTGTTTCATTAGTGTTTTATGCATATGGCAACGGTAAGAGCATAGAATTGGTTGTGCTGCTTTAACTCCCGCAGCTTAACGCTAAACAACAACATCAAAATAGATTGGAAGTCTAGAACAAATTCGAACCATGTTAAATTCATTTGTCGAAACATAAACAAATGTCAATTTGAATTGCACGGTGGAAGGCATGAAATTGTAGTTGCGAGGCAAGAGTTTTCAGTTTGGTACAATGATTACAATGCTTCGATAGTTTATGGTTATTGAGAGCGGACGAGCGTAATGCAATTTCTTTGCACAGTAAGACCTATCTGGATAATTTGACAATTTTATTGGATCTCACATCAATTGAGCATTTGAGCATGGAGCTGCGTTGCCGTTGCCGGCCAAAGTCAATGCACTCGCTCATTCGCTGTATTTATCATGACAGTCGTAAATTGTTCCGCTCGAATCTTAACGCGATAAGACTGTAGTTGTTTAGATGCCGCTCTAAAAAAAAGAAACAAAACACACACACACACAAACACACGGTCATTCACTGCATTTTTACGATTTGATAATACAAAATTGCAATTTATACATCGTTCGTCGCATCGAAAAATCTCGACAAAACATTTACATCTCACGGATATTCTATATTTTGAAATCGTCTATGCATAACCGAAGAAGGATTTATTGCTGTGATCAAAGTGGATTTTTCCTTGTGTTTTTGTGTTGTAGAGAAAAATCGTGCAGCCAAAGAACCGTGTGAGCCGCACTTTGCCTCTTCGAGGCGCTCATTCATTTCGCATGAATTTTGATAGTGCAATGAACAGAGGTTCCATTTTTGGACGGAGATTTGTGTGTGTATGTCTTAGCTCTAAAGTGAATAACGCGCGGCATGCTTCTCGAATCGTTTAAAACTTTTAAATAGAAATACAGCGACGAAGCGAAGCATATTTTGTTCCTTGTATTTCGGTTGACAGTTGATTTACACAGCGAACGCATAAAAGACGACACCAAAGCGTTGAATTGTCACCATGTCACAAAAATAAATGACGAATCATACCACATATTAAATTACTGGTATTCGCCTTATTCAATGCACTGCGCTTCTTGGTCTGCGACTCATTTTTTTTTAACGCACACACAATTCTTTCGTTTTGTCTCTTCAATTTCAATATGTTCAGTGTTTCATTTTTAGTTGGCTTTAATCTCTGCTTGAGTCGTAACATTCTCGATTTATGACTGCATGTTTCTTATGTATTTTAACATCCGGCATTTACTAGTAATGCACCAAAACTGAATACAAAACAATCACATTTATTATAAAATTGTTTGATTCAACGCAAACAGCATTCACATAAATGCGACTGTGTCTTAGTTTCTTTGAATGCCGGTTGATATTTGTGCATGTTATTTTCGACAATGGGCCTCTGGAGAGTCCCGAAAAATAAATCGAAACAAACAACTCAATCTGCATTTCTATGGAAAAATACTCAAAACTCCTTTTTTTTTCCTCCGAATCCAAAGTCAATGCAAAGCGATAACAATGATCTAATGCCTGTTTATTTAATGGAATTGTTAGTTGGGATTTTGTTCAGTCTCTTATCCATTTGTCCATCTTAATTCAAGTTTTCCAAATCCTTTGTCATTCGACATTTCGTTGCTTCCTTTTGTCTTCGGAGATTTAAGAAAATGTAAGGACTCAATTTTGGTTGGAAATTGATTTGTTTTCTTCTCCGATTTTTGTTTTGAATAGCTTGGGTCTGTGACTTGAATGCATCGAGAAAAAAAAACCACAGCAACAAAATCTCTCTCGATTCTGCATCCATTATTGGCTTTGTGTCGGATTAAAAATTACTTTTGAATGGGTAAAGCCACTTGCAACTCTTTGTTCCCATGCCGAAAGAACCATGCGCTTCGCATTCTTGATTTGTCTCGGCACAAACAAATATGCACGATTTTAAAGTATTTTCATTCAATGGCTCATTCAGGCTTCGCACTGATGAAAGACTTGGTAGCAATCTCATGAGCAAATGGATTCAAATAAGTGATCACAACATTTGCATTTTTAAATGGAATGAAGTGGAACTGAACAAAGATCAGAGTTTATATTTTGATTAAAATGATGCGAGAATTATGACTCTTGATAAATGTCGCAGTAAATAAATTATGTTTAGCTACGCATATTTTGATGCATAGCACAAGCAAATATTACAAGTGACTATAGTCATAGACATATCTAAAGATAAGTGGGAATTGAACAGCATCGACGCACATGTGCTCAAATTCATACAACAAACTGGCTACATTTTATTATTGCTGCTGCTGGTTGCTATTGCAGCAATGCGTTTGATGCTCTCAAATGCTCTCATCTTGAAAGAACCATAATTTTACGAATCAAGGAATTAGCTAAAAAGCAGTAACACTGTGAAAAATTCCAGAGAATTTTCTTCATGTGGTTGCAATTTCAATGAACACATGTGCTGTTTCCTAATCATAAATTATTATCATGTGAAAATGCGTCTGTTCTATAGAACAATATATTGCGCATAGTTTTTTAGTTCTCAGCATTTGGGATTCAGTATTCGGTATTCAAGTAGAATGTTGAAATGAATTTTTATCCCTTTCTGAAAATAGCAACACTTTATTGCCTTTTCAGCAATGGTCCGAATATAAGCAGCATTTAATATTGAATTTTCAACAAAATAATGAAAATAAAATAAGAAATTAATATAAGATAGAAACGTTTATCAACGAGAAAAATCAATGTTAAATTTTGAGAATTGTCATCCAGAATGCCAAGTCATTTCAATTACAGATAAAGTGATCAAACAATGTCAATTTTGGTGCACCGATCGATGTAAAAACAATGACAATTTGATAAATTGACTAAAAAACGTCATTGCAGCGTGTGTTTGTGTGTGTGTGAATTGATTTCAATTCTAAAATGATCGATCATTTGGTGTGGAATTTGTTGAGGCGATGACTTTTATAAATTCGAAATTTGATGGCGCAAACAAATGTTAATACTTAAGCACAACTCAAAATGTATGGTTATAACAAACAATGTATACTGTGAAGTGAGCATGAATGTATACATCCTCCTTCAGTTTTTGCGCCAGCTCTTGAATGTTCACAAAATCGATGTAATCGCATTGTTAAGACAATCGAAATCAAAACACGTCGCCGGAACGTAAATGTCGTGTTTCATTTAATTAACAGAGTTTTGTTGGACGGCAGCCTCTCGGTGAATGGTGTTCACTGTGTGAATCCTTTTCATTGAATTCGGGCTCTCAGAGACCGTCGGTCACAAAAGTCGCTAACGAGGTGTGAATATGTGAACATCAAGTACGCAATTATTACGATCTGTTCACGTAATAAATCTACATCGAATTTGCGTTACATTTTTTTTCTGCTGCTGCTTTGCTTTTAAAAACAAGAAGAGCTCTGAATGCTGCTTTCCATTCACTTATCACACATAGTGTGCGAAAAAAGATAAATAAAATGTGAAGAAAATAAACAAAAAAAACGGCACAAATTTAATTAGCTACAAAACAACAAACAGCCACGAAAAACGTCTAGAGAGTTGTGTGTATTGCATGCGTTGTGCCTCACACACGGCTGAAAGAGGAAAACAAAAAGAAATCCAGACCTGTGGCACTTCGTGTGAATATAAGTTATCGTCTAGCAAACACGTTGTCCGTGGATCAGGAAGAAGACACACCACGTAATGAATACCAATTAACTTTCGACTTGACTTCGTTACAATTGTGTTATTTTCTCTTCGCATTTCGGATCTGAATGATTTTGGCCACTGTTTTCTCCTTCCGAAATGAATACAACAATTGCTGGCATTTTATTCGAATTAAATAAATGAAATTGAAACGACGCATCACAAAACCAACCGAATCTCTTACATTCATCAGATGGCCCTGAAATATTTTTTTTTGTGTTCAGATTTTTTTTTTTGCGAACTTTGTTCATTCGAATATTGGAGCAAAAAGAGAAGGAGTTGTTTTTGTTTTGTTTTGTGAAGAAAAGCAGAACAAATAATTTCGTATCGAAAAAATGTCTGATGCTAAACCAAATAATACGTATAATCATCCAGCCAGGAAAAAAACCACTTCTGAACAAAAAAGTTTATTTGAAGAATATCCGAAGAATAAAGATCAAATCGTTTCGCACAAATCAAAATTGGGTTTGCATCAGTTTTTACGTTGATTTTGAAACTTTCCAGAAGGTTTTTCAACCGAACTCCATTGGAGACAAGCATTGTTGTGCATTCAAATTCAAAATCATTGTGAATGAATTTTGTGCTGTATTTCACACTGTCGATCCATTGAAAATTATCGTGAAATTGATCGAATAAATAAAAGAGCGGCCAAACAGCAGTTTGAAAGTGCAATAGTGAGGTTATTGGTAATTTTATTTGTTCCAGTTTTAACACCTTTGCTTTGTCGCACACAAGCTGTGTGATGAATGAGCCGGTTTGTTCGCTCTCTCTCTCTCTCTTTCCTTCTGTCGCTATGTTTTTGTCGTATCCGTACTGATCAGGCCTGGAAGTGAACGGAGTCGACTTTTTACCCCATTGCAAAACACCACGTCATTTCAGATGTAGTGTTCGGAATCGAGTGGTGAGACTCTTTATCGATAGGTATGATGAACTCCTTTCGATCAATAGTAATACGAACCTAATCCATCTATAACTGCAAAAAATACGGGCAGCCGAAAAAATGCGAGTGAAGGGGTGAGTTGGGGCCTTCACTCCACTCGGTTTTGTGTTGACGCCAATATTTTTTAGATTCAGTGATGGATTTGGTTCGTGTCACTCTTGATCGAAAGGTGTTTATCATACCTATCAATAGAGAGTCTCAGCACTTGATTCCGAGCACGAGAACTGAATTGGCGATGCGTTAAGTTGGAATATGTCGAAATAGTCGACTCACTTCACTTCCAGGCCTGGTACTGATACATTGTGCATTTATTCTGATCTTGGGCGATCAAGTTTTATTGCGATCGCGTTGTTAATGTTGTTGTTCTTTGTCATTCACTCCCTTTACATCGAAGCGGCCGCGCTTTAGTACACTGTTTTTCGTTGGTTGGCCGTTGTTGTATTTTTTTTTTTGTTGTTGCTTTTGCGCTGGTTGTTTATTACATTTAAATATTGTCGCACACAATCTTCATGTTGTTTATTGTCAATTTTATGCGTACTCAGTTCGCTGCGCTCGCGCTCACTCACTGCTCACTGCTCCAGCCACACATAATTTATGCGTTTTTGCACGTTTGTTTTGGTGTCGCCGTATACTTCTTTTTTTTTCGTCATCCGCTGCCCCGGTGATGTACTCGCTACATCAATTGACTTCGAGATCTGGCTTATTTCGCGATATCTTTCTTTTTCTCTCAGTGTTAACCGCGATTTTGTGTCACAATTTGCACAAAAACCAAAACCAAAATGTGCACCAGCAGCAACACCAGCAGTCACTTTGCCACTTTCATTCAGTGCAACCGTGTACGAGCTACATCATCGATCTACACACAGCCGCAGTCATTTAGTCACATTACACAAATCAACTTAAATAAACAATTTAATTACGATTTCAGACTCCTTTCGCGTCAAAATTCTTACGCAAGATCCGTTGCTTTTTTTTATCGAATGCTATTGCCCATTTTGGATTCGATTGCTCACTTCTCTTTATTTGACTGCAAATCAACGGAATATTGCGCATCTGGCATAGCAAATATTTACAATCGAATTTCACGAATCGGTTGCATTTGTCGAGAGTTTAAGTGTTGATGTTTGAGCTTATCATTTCGAATTCAATTGGGCGTAACTTCATTGGTTTTTTTTGCGCATATTTTCGCAATTAACATAACTTCGATCAGATTTTAAGCTCCCTTGAAGATAACATACCTCAAGAGATTTCATTCAGGAGGACGTTGTAATCTCAACCATTAGCTACTATATAATTTTTCTCTAAAAAAAACGTGCAAGATACGAGATTGAATCGACGATATGATGACAATTTGATACCATAAAACAACTGAACATATTTTTGACAAAGGCGTTTTTTTTTCTTGGTCTTATTTTGGTGGATTTCTCTAAAATGACATTAAGCTTATGAGTAATGCGATAATCGTGCGCACCAATACTCCCGTTAATTTAAATTGTTGCGTCGTTGTTAAAACTGTGCAAACAACGGAGGCAGGCAAACAGCGTAATAATGCAACATTTGATCGTATCAAGTCAAATACACCTTGACACGTATTCGCCCCAGAAAAAAATAAACTTAACACTAAAAATCTACATCATAATCATATATCGTGGGCATGCAATCATTTCTATTGAACCTACCGACGATTTGTCGTCATTTTTTTTTTGTAGCTCCATCAATGGCTAATTTTTCGTTAAGTTGACATAAAATCGCATTTGAGCTGTCGACTGTCATCTTAAATGGGATTGCATTGGTTTGCGCTTTAAAATTGTATGCAATGACAGAAAGATGCAATTGCCAATCACATGTTATGAATGGTTCTTTGTTTGATTTTAATCAACCTGTATCGTTTCACAAACTACGAATGAAAAATTATCATAAGTCTACATGAAGTGCATAATATCCATTGCATATATGACTTTGAAAATTTCAATTTAAAATTACATATTAATGTAAGATTTCGTAAAATTTAACTCATTTGAGACGGAAAATGGATGTGCGTTTCTTGCGAACAAAAGAAGCAACATTTTAAAAACAAAGTGAAACGTTTTTTTTCTAAAGAAATCGTACTTTTACTCTTAAACAAAAATAGTGGTCTGAATCTCTCTCTCTCTTAATTTTAGTGTCAGTAGAGTGAATCAAGAAGTGAAATCATATTGTATTTTTTTGCTTCACAAATATCGCTTGACGAATTACAAACATCCAACATGTATTTTTCCATTAAAATTGCCATGGTAATTTTAATCTGAGTAAATTGCAGTCATAAAGAAGTCCGATTGCTAGCCAGCTGCTGAGATTGTTTGCTATAATATAGTATACGTTGTTTGGTTTCACGCATAAATAACCGTAATAACTACGGTTGTTTTTTCTTGCTTCTGAGTAATTGCATATATTTGGTGGAAAATGATTCATTTTGTGAACAACAACTTCGATAAGATTACTTTTGTTATTTTGCAGCGATTTATTTGAAAGATTGAATTCGCTGAGCTAATGCAAAAGCTGACTCAACCGTCAATCGAGTTAAAATTTGTTATATTTACGAGTATAATCAATTGTGTAGCTATTTTCCATTGGCTTCTCATGACGACGCCGCCGCAAATCTTAGAACAAGTGCATATCGTTATTTTTAATTGCAATTGCCACACTTCAATCAATTCCACTTGATTTAATCGATTTATCTAAGCACGATTAGTCAATAAAATGCATTGGACGAAGCATTTCTTGGCAATCAATGCGACTGACATAAGCGCAACCAACAATTGTCATTTTCAATGGAGTTGATTAAAAACTAATTGTCATTTGAATTTGTTTCATGAGGCATGATACTGATTATGTGGTTTTATTTAAAGCTTAAGCATCACGTACTCTTCAAAATGTACAGTTATGGTCGCGTGCTCTCTTATCGCTACACCAACCGCTTTTATCGCTTTGCATGATTCAATGTTCACTTTGAGTAATTACATGTTTTTAACTTGGACTGAATAGGGAAGGCACAATTCTGTGTGCTTAGTTTTGATTTCATTGTAAAAGATTTCATCCATTGAATATGAGAAAACTTTGAAGAAGAAAAAAAAAATGATGGATAATTATAATTTATGCGAATATAACTGCGACTTGTTTATTTCGCTTGTCAGCTGAATTCCCATTTCAATTAGGCTTGAATCGAATCAATTCCTGTGTGTGAATGTGTTTCTTTTGCTCATTTCATCACTCAATAAATGTTTATGAAGTCAGTCCTCAAAAGACCGATTGAGATTGATGTGTTTATAAATTGACACGAACACGAAAAACTTGTGTTGAGTTCATTCTTGAAGCACTTCAATAACAATGTGACTTAAAATGCGTTACAAAAATAGAATACGAACTTTTTTATTGGATCAATCGTCCAATTCAAAAGACTTCTGTTCAAAGTGTTTATGTAATCGTTTTTGAGAAAAAAAGATTCAACAACAACATCAAGAACAATGAACAACCGATGAATTTTAAAATGTTTATGCAGATCTAAATGCTAATTCTTTTTGTCTTACGTAATAATCGTTGGCTCATTGAAATTCCATTGCATGATTTGAATGACAAACTTATTGACAACCATTGTCAGTTGATCCAAATGATCTTCGACCTTTCAACTTTTTCGAACAGTTCGTCTGAACGCAGTTGAGTGTATTTGTGATCGCAAAACATGCGAAATGGTTCCATTTTTTTAATTTGCCATTGTTTATACTCGAACAAAAGCGAAAACATGCATGTTCACAGCATGTTTACATGAAAAACGTGCTAAAGCATCAGAGGCATCAAGGGACAATATAAATGCTCGAAGACTCTTAGAGCTAAACGGCTCACGTATAAAAGATGGTTGAAGTCAATTCCCGATGTGCATTACTTTTAGCATTGCCAATCACTTTCTCATTCGATTCTTTCAATTCTCTATTCATTTTTTCACCATTTCCTTTGTTGGCATCAAATGAGTCAAGAGCCAACGATCGATGAACAACGATCGGAGTTCAACCTGCAAGGCACAGGTGAACATAGGTTTTTACCATTTTTGTATGATTCACTAAATTCTAAGTGCTTTGGATCCGCATAAAAGAACACACTCGCTTGAAGTTAGTCGAATTGTTTTAACCACTTTTTATCGGTCCTTGTTTTGGATTTGTTGGTTTTGAATGCGTGCAGAGCACGGTGTAGTTTTGGTTATTTTTTTCGGTTTCGATTTGTTTTCGATCTTCATGACGGCTATTCATTGATTAAACTCAAATTATTCATTCAATTTTTTTATGTTTGCACAAAATGAATTCATGCAGTGCACAACCGACATTCGGCTACATATACTATAGTATTATAGTATGATAGCGTGATGCTTTGTTCATAGTGTACAAATGAATCATTTCATTTGGCTTAAAATGACTGTTTACACAATTGATACTCGGTTTAAACAGATGTTCAACGATTTCCATATGAATATTAGTTTTCAAGTTGTTCGCTTCGTCAGAATTACGGCTCACGACAATCAGATTGCTGTTGTCTCCTATCGATGCATGATCTTATCGATCGACATCGAATTCCCGAATATTCCATTTCGAAGATGTCGCGAGGATCACAAGTGTTTCTCAACTCTTCCATAAAATTCCATTTGTCCAAAGTGCAATTTCAACAAATAATAAATGTGATTTGTTTAAACAAACAAACAACAACGAATGTTTTAACAATATATTCCAAGTTTCAAGTTTAAATAAATAAGCAAATAAACATCAAAGAATCCTTTCAAAGTGCTTGTTTATTTCGATAATTTAAATATTAGCCAACTCTGCATCACAAACTTTGCCCAAATGTATTTCTTAAACAAATATAAACATTTGCTTATGCTTTTACTGTTTAAACAATAGAATCGATTTTATGAAAATGTTCAATAAAAATTGCTGTCGATGCTCAATTCATTTCTCAAAATTATTGACTTTTATTCATATTTAATAACAGATGCTGACGATGGCTGATATTGATTGGTTCTTAAGCAAATTACACAAACAATCAATCAGATTTTCATTGTTCTTTTCTCATAGCAAAAACGTGCAGTTTCATTCAGAATTGAATTTGCACATTTTGCAGACTATGTCTGCTAATATTTAGCATTAGGATTTTGTCGATTTTCATGCAATAAACCGATTCTAACCATAACGATTTCTTTGTCTCTTTCCAGGTGAGCTCAATTTCCGTACAAATGTTGTAATTTTTTACATTTGCATTCAAACAACCCAATTGCAAACCAAAAATCTGCGTACTTTGAATTGTGAATGATTCATATCTCAGGTGATTTTGAATTGTGTCAAAGAATAATCAAATATTTGTTATAGACAGAACAATTCTGTGGTTTTGGCATTTTTCATGCCGATGGCAATATAAATGCGAACGCAAGCGCCCATTCAAATTTTAAATTGAATGGGCGAAGGTGTTTGAAATTGTGTTCAATAAAATTGCTGTTTATAATTTTGTTTTTTTGTTTGGTTGTGCATAAAATTTACCAACTACCAATTTCCTAATTCCCACACACACGTGTTTTCTCTGGGGATTTTGTGGCTATTCGCAGCGGCGGCTCAAAAGAAGAAAAACAAAATCAAACTACTAAACCTCAACAACAATGTATAGCTAAATCAATTGAAATATTAAATTGAATGAAATTTATGGCGTGCAATACAAATCGGTCTCGATAGTGGCAGCGCATGCAAATAACATTTCTATTTATTGAAAGAAATACTCTCAACTTGAGTTTTTTCTCCATTTGTTTTTTGTTTGTTGCTTGTTTGTTTGATGGTCATATATTTCCAGCTAACTGTGACAATATTGCTCGCCAGAGGTGCAAATATTTGCGATTGAAATGGTGACAAATGTAAGCTGTGTGAAATGTACACGTTTTTATTTTCTTTCAAAACTGTCACATACACAACAATTCGCAATAGAAGGGAAACACTTCATAAGTGTTCACATTTTGGCTGCCTCTTTTTCGCTTGACATTTTACCGTTATTTTTCTTTCATGTTTTTTTCTTTTTTCATCTAATAATGTAATTTATTCTTATGAATCACAATTCAAGCCATTTATTTATTGCTTTTGCTGTTTGAACACTTTGCATGATCCAGCGCATTTCGTTTTCTTTGCGTTGTGTGTGCTGGAGCTGATTTCAATAGAGTACTTAATGGTAACTCAACACTTCAAGCGTAAAAATGAAACACAAATTCCGATTTTTTTGTTGTTGAATAGAATTCGAAGAGAGCGTGTGTTACCTTTTTCAATTTTTTTCTCTCTCTCTTATTCTTAGAATGGTGAATAATTTCGAAGTTGCCACAATAACAGACGAATAATTACACTAATAAATTTACATGAATTTTTGTGTCGGCTGACTTTATTCAGCGAACAGTATTCCTTGTTTCGTTCAGTGTGTCAAACACGAACATGCAACGTAAATGTTCGTGAATGCGCCGAAAAAAAAACAGTTATCGAATGTGTTTTGAAAGATTTGTACATGTCAACTGTGATCGCTATGAGCAAATGCAAATAAAAATTTGGTTGTCGATTTATGATGTTGGGAAATCGATTCGTTGGGTCCAGTTCCAAAATGCAAGGCAATCAATTTTGTTACCATTTGAAGCGTTCAATTAGTGACCATTCGAAATCGAATACCATACATCTATAGTTCTGCTCTCTCAGCACCACGTGCGTAACGAACCAAACACTGATATTTTACGTACATTTTTTCGGTTATTCTTTTTTTTGTTTATTAACGGTAAAACGTACATAAAGGCATTCACTTAGGTCGTGCGATAAATTCATCGACATTGTTATTATCCAAATGAAATAGCGTTTTACCACACTTTTTCCATGTTTCTTGTAGTAGGTAGGTCATGTTTGCATGTGGCGACATTTGAACACACATATATGCACACTCTGGCGCGCGCTCACACCGTGCGAAAGGTAAAACACACAATGTAAACTGAGAAGACCGGAATGGAAAAAAAAAACACTGTGTGTTACAATGTATCAATTAGAGAAACATATGTAATCAAGTAAACAATTACGAGGCCCACCAAAAAAAACACACACACACACCGTCTCGCTAAAGAAATATGCGCAAGCAACGAAACCACACAAAAATCATTCTTTCTTTTTCCGCAACCTTTTTTTTCTTTTGATCACACACACACAAACACTCCAATCCAATCGCTTAATACAATACGAAATTCGTATTACGAATGCCAACACACGAAAAAGTGTTTCGGAATTGGATGAGAAAAAAAAACAGAGTTTCTTACACATTTTACTGTTGTATTGACACTAGAACAACTTTTATTCACGCTTCTTATTTTCATCCGACGACGATCGCGTTACACACCATGTTCCGATTCCGGCTGTTGTTTACAGTTTGGTTTTTGTGTTCACACTGTGAAGTAAATATACAGCAAAAACCCACCGAATATGTTGGTTGTATGTTTGTTTGGGCGCTGCAGCGCCTCGTGATTCTATTTCAACAATGGAGCGCCATCAAATCAAGCTCAAAAAGCGGCTGTAAGCGTTCAATTGATCAAAAAGATCCCATACAGAAAGAAAAAAACACACACTGAAATCGATCAACCGACGGATTCTAATGGGGGTTTTCTCTTCTTAAAAAAGAGAGAACTAAGACTTGAATGCCGTTGAGTGTGTGCGCACATTGCTTGCTCTTGACAGCTTTCTGCTGTATGCTGCCTGAATATGATCGAATCAAACAAAAAAGTCGTAGGTTCAAACTTGATGCTGTTACACTTGGTTATGATTCATCAGATCACTGATTTGTATGCTTTTTTTTGCTAAGAGTTGAAACCTATATTTAGTATTGATTGGCGAATTGTATACTATTTGGCCTTTTCTGTTGTGTGAATGAAGCAATGTTTGTTTTACTACGGAGCTAAAATATATATTTCAATTTTGCTCGACATTGAAATTACTATATTTTCAAAACATTTTCTACACACAATCTCAAAAGAGATGCTTTTGCGATACGAAAACTGAAATGACAGGATGCGATTTAGAAACCGAGGTGAACACATTATCGACGATTTCAAGCAAGCAAGCAAGAAAATTAAATAAACAACGGCAAAATCGCATAGCAAACAGCAAGAAATGAGATAAAAGCCCATCACATCGAACCAATTTGAGAGCTTGATGTCAATGATCTCCCCCGCCGACAATGGTGCAATGTGCAAAAACAACGAACAACGTGGTGCGGTAATCGAAAGATAATAATCGCGCGGTGTGCGCGCAAGCAAGCAAGCACAATGCGCACCATTTAAAAGTCGACCCTGAAAATTGAATGAGGTAACTTGTAAGGCATTTATGAACATTGTTCAGTGTGAGCGCTCATTTCAAGCAATATTAAGCTTGATGTTTGGCCAGCAAATTCATCGATTTTAACACGGCCCATGCTCAATTTGAGCTGTGTGGTCATTTCAAACTGTGCAAAATGCACACACTTCGAAAACATTCCAAATGAAACGAATTAAAACAAATAAATTTTTTTTAAATTGGTCAGCCTCTTGAAATACTGAATAATGATTAAAGCCAAAGTGCACCAGCTAAACATATATGATTAACACAAAATTACATAAATCTTACCATTTTTTTGTTGTTGTTATGTTCGTTCATATTTTTATTTACCGTTTGCCAATAAAATGAATGTGTACGGTTAATGCTCAATGTGGCCAGTTTGGCCGAATCACGCAAACAAAATCCATTTAATTTTTACTTGATTTTTTTTTCTTCAAACTTTTATATTAATTCATTAGAGTTTTATCGATATCATCGATTTTATTTCATACTCACACCCAAATGGCGCAACTGAAACGGGATGAAAACGATCACAATCGTAATTATTAATTGTGGATTTTGATTGTGACTTTTACGGTTGAATTGCGTTGATTTTGTTGGTGTGCCTTTTGTGCTGCTTTGGTGGTGTGTGTTATTTGCGGTGATATTTCGGTTGGCGGTTGGCAGTTGGCAATTTGAATTCAGCGTCATTGCACGCCAAACAGCAATACACACAATTTTTGCCAATGTAATCAATGGGGAAGCGAAGCTAAAAGCACACAAACCACAATCGAAATGAATTGGCGAAAATGGCACTATAGAATGAAATCGTAATGTGCTTTCGCCTACGGTTTTTTTGTTTCTTCGGTCGAGCGTATATTTCTGGAATTCAACAAGACAGGTTCTTTTCAGACGATGTTTTGCCATCGTTTGTGTTCGCGCAGCATTTGTGTGAATGAGCTCTCTGGTTTTACAATTGCTTTGCTATTTGTCAGTTGGTTGTTTTGACTGGCTATATTTGTTTTTTTTAAAAACCCTGCGCTCAAAATGTGCATTATTTCCTTTGTTACCCGGCAATAGAATTGTTTGATGTTTTTGCCAGTCCAATTTATGTAATTTCAGACAGAAAATCAACGAGCAATCGCGCAGTTTGACCACCAATTCGATTGTTTTTAAAGAGTTTTTTTTGTTGGTTTCTTGTTTGGAATGTCCAAACATTGAAACACCTTACAAATCGGAGCAAACGCCAATAAACCGACCAACCAGTTCCATAATTTGTCGTTTTCATTTCAAAATTGTGCAAATGATTTGCTGGAAATGTAGCAATGTTTCATTGTTTTTTCAAAATTGTTTGAAGTATGTTGCATTTAAAATGGCTTTTGTATTGACAAATGGAATAAATGAATGATTGATCGTGACCATTCGATGTTTCGTGGGCGAAATCGTGTAAAAATAAAACCGGCCAAAAGCATGAATGAGCACCTGAAAGCAGTTGGGAATTTTATCTCTTCAACATCAATGCATCAATGGACAATAATTAACAAGTTGCAAGTTGCAAGCTGTAACGAACAAAAAAAAAAATCCGATCTTTTTACGTGTGTCATTTCTTTGTTACTCGCACAAATTAACAAACGGTACTCAATTAACATTTAATGTAAATGAGCCGCACTTTGTTTCCTTTTGCGTAAGACATCGAATAATTGGCAGGTCAATTAAAATTTTTGACTTGATACCATCAAAGTTTATAAACATATTTCATATGCAATATAGCAAACAGGTCTCAAACGAAGAGTTGTTCTTCGGCTAAGATGCTCTTCAATGCCATCAACTGCAAAAAAAAAATTCAACTAAAACACTCACAGAAAATGAATCGCATTATTATTTGTTGGTAACTGAAAGGAAAGAGATAAAACAACAACAACAACAACAACAAAAACGAGAAAAAATTACTTAATTGAATTCATACGCCGAGTATTTACACAGTCGATTAAAATGAACGGATGAATAATAATCGACAATAATGAACTTATACATATAATTATGAGCGAAAACATACACACGAATACGAAATCCATTGCGAAGAGAACGCAATCGAACCAGAAAATCAGAAGACAAACGTGTTGAAGTCGGTTGGTTTTTATTTTTATTGGTTTTCCACCTCAAATGTTGAGAATGTCGATGAGTTTGTAAATGCAAATCATATTCGATTGCGATTGAATTACGATTAAAGCGAGACAGAAACAACAACAACAACAACAAAAATAACAAGAGAGACAAATTAAAATCAATTGAATCCAGCGATTATTACTGAAAGACATTCGCAAATTATTGCTAAATAGAATTAAGGCGCACTGCGAGTGTGATTTGCGTGTGGGCGCACCAATCTGTTTTGTTTTTCTTTCATCTCTTTATTTTTAAAATTGCACATTGCTGCCGATAAATTTTATGCATTTATTATGAATGCACTTTGTACCTGGTAGAACGGCAATCGTGTCACTTGTTGTTTACGCACCGCACACGGTAGAGAATTGCCTCGTTTCAATGTGTGGCTGCTTTGCTTCATGGTTGTTCATAGAAATGTTGAAGTCAAATCACAAAATTTCAAATCCAATACGCAATTCACATGTTGCGCACGCTAAAACGTCTCTTTGTTCCCTGGTTGCCCCAGAGCGATTGGAATTTTTACCCGCTTTTATTTCTACCAGCCGCTCATTTTATGCCCAAGTGTTGCTGTTGCAATTTTATGGCTTTCAATTTTCATTAATGAAATAAAAACCTGCAGAGAGTGCAATTTGCTCAAGGATGTTTTATGGTTGCTCGAGCACACCATGCCACAATGTTCAATGTACGATAAAAACGTACGATTCATAAATGATATTTTTCTCTTCGTTACTGAAATTGAATGTGGCAAAAGTGATTTTTCTTCAGCACCAAGTTAGCACGTCCTTGATGATAAAGTAATGCTGATAAATAGGGAACTAAAACATTCCTGTCGGTAATATCCAGATTAACTGGAATTTGGAACAGAAATGCATCTATTTTATCATGAACAAAGAGTATACTGAAAACTGATAACTTATCGACGATGAGGCCTTATTTTGTTCAAAACCTCTTAAACCATAATCACTTTTCTTTATCGCCAATTTTACAATATTCGCTTTCCGCTTCAAAATCGATTTTTATTTTTATCAAACAAAATGTTACACAAATCATCACAATTGACAGAACGCCAGATGCCTCATCGCTCGTGACCTTTGTAGCGTGTTTTGAACACACGATTCGATTTCCACATTCGGCTTGATATTTTTCATGCGCTTTCAAGTACATTTGATGTCGAGACACTTAAATACATGTAATCCGTTTTCATTGCGCATAACATGCGCATTTCATGTGCAAGAGGTGAAATTTTTCGTTTTTCGAAGAGAGAAAAAAACAAGAGAAACAATATTGTCGCAATTTTAAATAACAGCCACGACGTCAGACGATGCACACCAAATATGGAAATATCAAGTACAACCGCAATTTTCGTGTTGTTTTCATATTTTGCCAATAACAAACACTTTTTCCCTTCAAACGCACCGAAACGCATTTCAAAAGGTCGATATGGTAGCTGTTTGTCGTTCAATGTGTGGCAAACAAATATTTCTAGAGATTTTCGATTTGATCTTGATTCTATTGAAGGATTTTTCAGTTGGTTTTCCAAGTACTGTTTGCTGTCTTTTATTTTATAAAATAGTGAACATGATTTTACAAATGCAATTTCCATCCGGCAATTTCTCTTGAATTCCTGAGAATTTCAATTCTAATGAAATTCACTTGCTTTCTAATGTAATTACCATTAAATAGACAATAAGTTCTCAGATTAATAATTTTTACAGTGTCATTGTGTTCAAATACTGCATCAGAAATTCAAAAAGTCTTTCCCTTTCTCTTGTTCGATTCGTTCCGAGTGTTGTTGTTCCTTTTGTGGTCATCATTTTATTCGTTGCGTACAATTGCAAGGAAATGTTTTGACACTATAGTTTTATATACCAGTTTGTTCCTGGGGCACATCATGAAAAGGCACAATTTCCAATGTTAGTCGATTCAAGCAAATGCATGTTGAGCGTCATGTTCATTGTGCAATATGTGAAATGTGATATGTGCGCGATATGTGTGCAAATTGAAAATCGTGACTTTCGGCAAGAACTTTTGATTGTCATGCGCCATGTTCTTTGTCTAATGGCCTTTTCTTTTTGTTTTAATTTTAAATTCCGATTTTGGTTTGCCTATTTTTCCGTTGGACTTGCCTGTAAACTAACTAGGCTCTAGACGGAAGCGAAAAAGAGTATTAATGTTCACGATGTGCGTTGTTACAATGAAAGCGAACTGAATTTTAAAGGTATTTCAACGAAAATTCGTGTCGTTTAAATCTTCATTGAAAATCGACTAATTGTCACAAAACAAGAAGCGAAGCCAGTGTTCGATGTTCTTTTGATCGTTGAGCCACTCGCCGCATGCCTCAAATATGGTAATTTGTACAATTAAGCTGGTACGCGAAACGAATACATTAGATATTCGGTTGCGGTGTGTTGTTCACTGCTGTGAACAGAAAATCGCCACAGAAATTCGTCCATAAGGCGATAATGTTCATCGCACGTTCCCATAAACATTCAAATAGAATAGAATTTTAAATGACAGTTAAAACATTGAACTCGATATGAATTTCACCACTAAAAAACGTGCAGAAGCGATGCATAAACCGCTAATACAATCGGCAGGGTATCGATTTTATTAATTGCATTTCGCTACGCTGTTGTTGGTTGTTTTTTTTGGTGAGAAAATAATAAGAGGTTCAAAACTTATCGAATCATAACGTTTTGGTGCTTGCTTCTCGGTTTCGAGTATCGATTTCCATGTTATTTATTTGCCAATAAAATTCATTCATTGGCACAAAGCGATTAAAATCGTGACACTCAATTTCTAGCACAGCCAAAAAATCCAAAGAATTACTAAATTGACAAGACAATTTTCACGCTGGTTTGACTGTAAACGGTATTTTATCATATTTGCCGATATTGAACATTTGTTTTCTAATTAGAAAGTTAAAGGTTGACTGTGTTATGTTATTTTGCTTCTTTATTTTTTGAAAAGGAAAAAAAAATATAACAAAAAGTACTGGAATTCTAATTTATTTAAATAAATTTCACATTAGCTGTGTGTGAGTATGCGCCCGAAATGCGGTCTTCATGTTTCAAATATAACCGAAATCGTGTACAACCGTCTCGTTTAGTTGAATCATAAATTATAAGGCATTTTGTTTTTGGTAACTAATGAAACTAGCGGAAGTTAATTTTGATTAAAATCGAGCCTCTGTGCGGTTCGCTTGTGCTGTAAGCGGCGATATTGTTTGCGATCGACAATGAGAAGAGAAACAAAAACAAATTTGATTGTGCTTAAAATCTGAATTGGTTTCAGTAATACACCAATTTGTTGGTTTCATTTGCTGTGGAATGCGCTGATGATCGATTTTCCGTTTTATTGCGGCGGTGCTGATTTTCATAAAACTTTCGGCTAACCTCTGCCAACGACAATCGAAGCCTAAAGACTCACTCTTTATGTTGCTGTTGTTGCTGTTGTTTTTGTAGTTAAAAGCATAAACGCTCTTCTAGTATACAAATCTCTGGGTTTGATTGTCTTTGCCATGGAAATTATTCATCGTCGCCACACAACGTTATCGCCATTCATGGGTTTTTGAGCAAACATTCAAAAAATAGAACGGTAATTTATATTGTTCGTAATAAATATCGAATCAATTAATCAATTGCCAGCCGTTGTTTTAGAAATGAATGTTGGAAAAATAAAGGCAAGCCAAGACCTTATGGATGACCCGGCAACCGAAACCACAAACACCAATTCAGCGTGCACTTAGCTCTCAGCAAACAGCTGGCGAATCTCATTTTCTTTTTTTCGCATTGTTTATATTTGGTGGTTGGTTTGTGTTGGAATTTAGATTTCAGGTAAATGACATTAATTGGAAGACAAAATCAACGGGAATATCGAACAAAGGGAACGAGTTTTGTTTTTTGTTTTTTGTCGAAAGATTGTGTGGATTTTACTGTTCGAATGATGGCAGCTGACGATAACCAATGGAAAGAATTCGATTCTAGAAATTTACAAAATGCCGTTGGAAATGGGCTTTCGAGATCTTCAGCTCGGCAGCTCTTGATTCAGGAAATATATTCACCGGTCGCAGGATTTCTTAATAAGTCGTGAGCAAAACAATGGCTGATTTTGAAATAAAACTCACACACAGCACCCAGTACACAATATAAAAATCTTTACGTAGCAAAGTTCAAATCTTTGTCACCAAAACAAGACCATTGTCTTTGATCACGTTGATGGATAAGAGAAAAAGTAATGTAAATAAGATGGATTGAATGGGCGAATCATCGAAGAGATTGGCATATGAACACCAATTGAATGTGGTGTGTTGATGCTGTCGTTTTCATTTGAAAATGAATAATGAACATTGAACATTGGATATGGTGGTCAGCGCGCATGATAAACTTCTCCATTTTCAAGCCACACATTTCACATTCTCAACGATATGTGTGTCTAGTGCTTAAGACTACTCTTCGGCCACCGAATCCCTCACACAAAAACAAATAGACCTCTAACTAAATTGCATGAATACAAAAAAGAGATTGGCAAAAGTCGAATGACAACCGCTTTCTGTTTCACTTGAAAAACCCATTTCTAATGAGCAAACACAAACGAAACCCATTCAAATCGGGTTTTATTATATTTCAATCTACTTGCAAACTTTGCTTCCAATTGAAACAAGAAAAAAAAAACAAAAAATGATTGATGACCGCCTAAACAGCATGAACGATCATGTTGTTAATTTTTTTGCACACAGTCATTCATTTTCGCATAATTAATTCATATTGTGCGAATGCTGCGTAATGAAAGTACCAATCGCATTGATTAAGATATTTGATGTTAAAAAAAAATAAAAATAGACAGCACAGCCTGCACAGGTGGATGGCTGACGTGTTAATAGGCGAGAAATGTAAATGTTTGTCACAGCAAAAAATCAAGTGAAACAGATTTTAACGAGCGATTTTTATCGTTATTTGCATATCGTATGAAATTCATACCACAAAATTGGTTCTGCATAATTTGATCGATAAATGATCAAAATTTGGTCACAAATCAAAGAGAAGACCGAAAACAACACTAAATGAAATTCAATTTTGAAAGAAAAACTTTGTCGATTGTCATTTTGAAATTGGTTTGTTACATTTTGAAAAGTGTCACCGAATGGATTTAAGCACATCGCAAATATTCGGTTGATGGTCAAAAATTGAAATGAATGTCGAAAATAAAATTTATCAAATGATCAAGTAATAGGCTTAAAAAGTGGCGATTTAATTTTATGGGCGTTGGTGAGTTTGGTGACGCACGGTCGATAGAAAATGGTCTGCTGCCAGATTGTCGATTGATTATATCAATAGATGCTAATGTTGATACTGATTTAATAGCATTAAAATGCTAATACCAATGCTAGTGCCAATGTTAGTGCCAATGCCGTCTTCATTTTATGGCTTCCCTTTGAAGATTCGGGATCAGCAACGGAAAAAAGCCACACAATAATATCGGCCAGACGATACAAATATCTGAGTGCAAGATCAAATCGGAACAACCGATTGATAAATCAACTTTACGCTCACTGCAGTTTTTTCTTTGTGCTTATGCGGCACTCTCACTCGATATTGTTTATTTACATATTTTACAAGTTCGATTGCTGTGTTGTCTGGCAAATGGTTTATGTGCATTTTGCACCATGCTCCATTCGTTTTGCTTACCAAATACCTGGCCGTGTGCATTTTTATTCTTGTTCAGATTGCATTGTGTGGCTTTTGTTTCTCTCTCGCTTGCCAATAAATATCATGTAGTTTTGTTTTATTGGTTCTTTGCGCATTTTTATAGCATTCTGATTGTTTCATTTGTGTTTTATGTAAATGAACACATTTTATCACGCTTAATGCAAACACTCGCCAAGATCGAGACAGAGCAAAAGTAAACGCGCCCAGAGTGATCATCTCCACTTATGCACTTCGACTATATAAATAAAAATATTTATTGTTTTAGTAGACATTTAAATGTGGCATTTTTTATTTATATTAAAGCTGCATTCTTTCAATCGAAAGGAACTGAAAAAGAAATGAAAAGAAAAAATTGAAAGATTTAAATACGATATTCGAGATTGTGAAAAAGGGAACTTGTTTTTTAGATTGAAGTTGCGTGTTCTTTTGAAAAAAAAACATCACTTAAAAAAACTGACACAGAATCACAGGAGAGAGATTGCAAACATGCTAATTTGTTGAATACGCTTCTGGTGGTGATGTTGAGGTGGCTGCAGCCATGACCATATACATTCTCATAAATTTGCCATCCTTCTGGCCAATTCCGTTCAATTTCTATTGACTTTGTATGCAATTTAACGTCGAAATGCATGAGAACACATCATACAGACGAGATTCAATGCTGATAAGCACCCTGGACAGATGACAAATGAACAAATTCTATTCAATCGCATTTAAAAGTACCATAATTTCAATGGAATCGCAACATTTATTCGATAACATTCAAGGCATTTAAATGGATACGCTTTTTTTGTTGTTGTTTTAGCTTCGAATAAAACAGCTCACCGTTTCTATCGCTTTGTTTGAGGTGATCGGGCAAAAACCACACGCAACACTGTATTTTAACATGAAAATATATAAACACAACTTAAGTGTCATCAAAACCTCAAGGTGAATTTGAACGATGTTTGTGTTGCTTTTGTGGCCGTTGTCGATCGTCTTCGAACTAACCGAAAGGCAAGCCAAAAGGTTCTGTTCCACAATGTGCTGTGATTTTATTTTTGAGATTGGAAAAAAACTGTGTTTCTGTGGTTTTTATCTCTCATTCCAAATGCATCGGCTTTCGTAATGCGGCTGCAGGTGCATAAAGTGTTTGTCTTCTTTTTTGTTGTGTTCAAACGATGCACACAAGATAACACAAAACAATTAACTACTTTATTTACATCACGTTTCCCCGGTGTAATTACAGCTTTGCCTCTTTGTTATTATACATCTTTCTGTGTGTTTTGTTGCTTTTTCCCAATGTATTTTTGTTAAAAAAAAAAAAAAAAAAAAAAAAAAAACAGGAAAAGAAAACAGCCGAGATCTTGGAAACTCAGAAACTCGGATGCGCCCAATCGATTAAAGATTTTTAATATTCCGAAAAGAAGAAAGAAGAATATGATTTTTGTTGTTGTCAGAATGATTCTTCGTGTAAAAAAACGCGGTCGGTATGATTCGTTGTTGATACTAAAGAAAAAAGTGGATATGTTTACCTCTTTATGACTCCGGGGCAACTTTTGAAACATCAACAGACGAACAACAAGAGAAAGAGTAGCCATTTAAAGCTTACAAAAACGCTCATTTCAAACGCTGAGTTCATTTAACGATTAAATTATATGGCTGATTGATGAAAGTAAATTGGATTATTTAAATCCAATTTCACCAATGCCATTCAAACAACTGATTTGCATCGGTAGTCAGCGAAAATAAGATTGGCGAACGTTTAAAAATAAACACGTAAATGGATTGAATTTTTTTTTGGGGCCAAATTGCATTTACAAAAAAAAATGTGACGATAATCAGAAATTAAAGGGTTTCAAGTTTGTCTGTATTTTACACCGAATTTTTATGGACCTGCTGAACACAGGACATAAAAAAATGTGTTGCCGTTTTATTGCGCTCCTGTTTAAGTGGTGTGATGTCATCGAACATCGTGTGAAATTCAATTATTTACACTGATTGGTTTTCGATTCAATGAGTGAGGTCAATAACCGCTTAAAAACACCAGGAATTTGACGAAAGTGTTTACACACACACGAAATTCGGCACCGCCTGTTGAGAAATATTCCTTTATTTACCTGAATATTTTTTTAAAACATTGTTAAAAGCGACTTTACTACGTAGTAAAAAGAGTGTGCTTGAATACAATGAAATGAGGCGTGTAATGAAGCCACGGTAATATCATGTTACCTTCCGAAGCATGTGAAACGGTGTGATTTACGGACTGCTTTGACATGTAGAAGGAACATGCAAAAATACACACTCTCATCCCTGTTTCTTCACTGATTATGCTCAAGCGTACGTGAGCCTGTTGAGTGTTGACAATATTCGATTGTCCTGAATCCCGGTTAGCTCATTAAATATTTAGCAACTCGTTTTAATCATTAAAGCAAGCAAAGCCATTTTCAATTCAAAATGTGTGGTCTTTTCCACAAAGTGAAATTCTTCACAGTGAATTTAATGACTCAATTGAGTACGGTCTATTGTTGATATCCTCAACAAACCGATATTCTCATATTCATCAGTGTTTTATGTTGCATTTCACAACAATCACATTAAATAATTGAATTCAACGATTCTATTGACAATGATGAAGTGCTCGGTTAAGAACATAATTCATAAACACAGCGATTTGTGGCATGTATTTGTACATTAAAAACCGTGTCTTGAGGTAACGAGTTCAGACCGATGAGGTGATTTAAGTCAAAATGATGCCCTTAAAGTGCCGTTATTATCTGGCACGTTTTTTTTTTTTTATTTCATACGTCGACATGTTTCTGGAATCAGTTTGTAGGTATGGTCGTGTAGCGTGCACACACAAATTTATGTTCATTGTTAATTTTGAGTTGTGTGGCTTCAGAAAGGTCGTTTGCTAAAAATTAATGTTGACATGGATGGATAGATTCGTTGTCCGTACTGAATGGCGAACGACGTGCATAGACAATAACAAGCAAGCTCCAGCGTTCTAGTTTTGTCCGTTAACTATTGGTGACAACAACAACAGCAACAAAAAACTCCATGCACAATGTAAATTTTGTTGACGATAGTTTTTTCTGTCGTGGTTGCGTTTATTTTTTGTGTGAACTCATCAGAAGTGGGTGTTGTCAAGAGCTAAAACGATGTGGTTGTTGTGAAATATTACAGAATTCCGTGAAAATCCACGTTGTTTTTTTTTTCATGGAATGTAGGTCTTCGTTGAAAACACTTGACTTTAAAAAAAAAATAAACTCTTTTTCTTTTCAATTTTAAAAAGCAGTTGCTTTCATATCGCTTGAATGGGCATCACTGGGAAATGGTTTGCGGAGACAAAAAGATTGCACTTACGGCCAAAATCGAGCCTATTTATCATTTCAACAAAAGAAATACATTTTGTGAGCCAGAAAATTGTGGAATGGCCAATGTTGTGTTTATTAGGTCATTAATTTATGCTCAGTTAAAAGCACGTGATATTGAGTACAAAAGTGACTCTTTTGAATTCTCATGGCAAACAATATGCGGCTGAAATGAGCTTGTGTGGTTACTGCCTAACAGTGCTAAGTTAGCAATAAAACTTTCGAATCGATACACTCAAGTACCATTACCGCGCTCATAAAATCATCAAACACTCGATTTAATCAGCTAACTTTTAAGCAAGCAGCCCCATAAATTAATTGAACAACGAGCCATTTAATAATACGAAAAAAAAAATGAAAAGTACATGTTCAGTCTTCTTGCATGTTATTTGCCAGATCAAAGATTTAACTCGCTTAAATCAAAGGAGATGTTGCAAAGCCATAATTTTGCCGATTTTCCACTCGCATAAATGAGCCTCATATAAAATCTGAAGAGGAATCGTGGTATCGTCTTCAATTTATTGCGCGACTCTAGTTCAGTATTCACACAATTTAGTTTGCATCCAATGGAAAATGAAGTGCCAAAGATATAAAAGCAAAAACATAAATGGCAATTCCATTCTTCAATAAACAATGCTAATAAACTTTAAATTATGCCGCAATTTTTTTTTTGAAATTATTTTCTTGAAGCATGCGTTTTTTTCTCTCTTTATTACAATAAAATCGTGTGTTCATGGATCGACTGGCGCTCACTTGGATTCTCTCATGAAATGACAAAATTTATGAAATTTTATTGCTATTAATAATCCAAAAATAAACCATATTGAGTCATTTTTTGAAAGCCCTCAACATTCACGGTCAACATATAATTCACACTTTGCATGCAAGTGGCGCATAAATCGCAATTAATTGATTTGCCAATAAAAAAAAAACACAACAACAACAACAAACCAACAAACAGCTAAAACTCATTTGGCCAATTCGCATATCAATATCTGCAAAATATCATCGGCGGCTCCAATAAATTACTGAACGCTGAAGAATTGAAAGGCATTTTGTGTGGCTCACGAAATCGGTTTTATGGTTTTTAGCGCGTTTTTGAAATTTTGAATTCAGGTCGGTCATGCAAAATCTATCACTCGGTTAATCACGATAATTAAAAATCAATGACTTTGCTTATAATTTATTCGAAACGATGAGCGCACAAAAGCGCAAAATTTGAAGTACCGTTTGGTTCAAACGTATTTGAAATGGCCGCTAATTGGCTGCATAAAAGCATAGCGTAAATGCGATGTTGTAAACATTATGATCAGTCCATCGATGCGAAAAACGTGTGAATAGCATATTTGGAGCTATTTCATTTCGCAATTTGTTCGGAAGTGTCAAGAATTATTTTATTACCGGAATATTCTTTAAAAAGAATTCGATGATTCACGTCATTGAGCACCGTGAAACCAAAATAAAATGTGTTACTTTAACGTATGAACGAGCATTGCATTTGTTTTCTTGTTACCGTTGAATGTGCAGTCAAAATGAGTGACATTATTTATTAATTGCCACAAAATATCATAAAAAACCGCAACTGAAATAAATAGTGCAGACAACAATTGGCTCAAGTTAAATTGCAAATATGTAATTTTATTAGAAGGGTACCAATTGTAAAATATTCATAGGTTTTGTATTGGGGAGGGGTTCATTCAACCGCTTCAACCGGTAGTAAATTTATTGTGAACAAATGAGCAAGCGTAAAAAAAATGCAATTGAATTACGAAAAAGCCCAAAAGGAAGCAAACTACACAGAAACGTTACCGATGCTTTATGTCATATATGAAATCGAATTACTAAACACATTTCTCTGGTTGACAAAAGCAACTACAGCAACACATAACATATTCCCCACGTGTGCAAAACTGTCTGCATTTCAATATTTCAATATGATATAATAAATATTAAAATTGTCACGTGAAATTGTGCTCCGTAAAGAACATTACGAACGCCAACCAAAAGAATGAAAGAGTCAGTGTTTTTGTTTTCTGCCGGTTTGTTTTTGTTGTTGTTGTGTTTTGTTCACGACACTACCAAAAACTCGTTTGTGAGGGAAAGAAGTTGAATTTTTGTTGCGATCAAAAATCGCAAATGTGCGCAACACAATAATCGTGATTTAAATTATTATATGTCGTTTTCGCTTTTACGATCATGTTCAGGGCAACATGGTTCGAAAATTATGTGACATCAGCGGGAGTCAAGAAGTGTCACAAGGAAACCGATCAAGCAGCTATTTTTTCGATTTCGGAACATAGAGAGCAAAATCGAGCTAGAGAGCGATAAAAAAAAGGGCATAAAGTTCGATTTCGTATGAAAATCTACATGAATTCGTGTCAGTAAACCGACGGCCGATTATAAATACGGAATCAATCGGTTTCGTCGGTTGCATCGCCGATACACTTTGGTTGTACGGTAAGGGAAATACACATTGAGCAAATGGAGAAGCAGAAGCCAAACCAAACCAAACCATGCCAAACTTAACTGAATTTATGCTATGCTCAAGCAAACTGCACCGATTCAACGCCAACTAACACACACTCACTCGACATTAATATTACGAATTCAATTATTACGTTCCGTTTATTTCACTTCGGTACTTTTTTTTCTGTGGAAACTACAGCCAATCGTTACATTGTTCCTCTTTTGTTTTAGACTTGACTGGAAATTCGATTTCATTAAACAAACAAACACATACACACACACACACACATACTTTATTTTTACAATTATTTTCAATTGCGATTATTTTATGGTATTGTTTTCGTTTGGAAAATGGATTATATGGGCTGACTTCTAAATACAAATTGAAATTGAACGCGCACGTTTTACGAAGCCCAAACATAAGAACGGAGCTCTGTGTGTGCGCAAGCGCGCGCGCACGAAGTAAATGTAATGAAAACCATCAAATTAAAATAAATATATTGAATAATCATTAAGATTAAGTAATAAATTTTACTTGGTCGTTGTTTTTCTTTGTGCTGTTGAGTAGTTCAGTAACAATGTGAGAAAGGGAATTTTGCAGTAAAACTCTTTTGCTGAAGCACGCTTTTTATGTTCATTTTTTATTGATTTGTCGCACTTTTTCACGTGCAATGAACCATTTGAATGGGTTTAAATGAAATCATTGTTCTATTTGCTACGTGCGCCACATTGATTTGCTGACTAAAACAATTCGACTAATGGTGATGAGTCATCAAGTCTCTTCTAACCCAATTCCGTTTCAGAGAAATGTGCTTCAAATCTCCAACAAATACCGATTTCTTTTTTTTCAATTTATTTCTTTTCTGAAATCTATTTTAATTTCATTTCAAAATTGCTATTTGAACTGAAGCCAAAATGAAAGTTTCTAACTCCCATACGAGATAAGACAATTGAGAGACAAACGTGTAATAAAAATGTTGTGCTGAAGATGAAAAAAAAATTGCAACAAAACATTCGACTATTTTGATAAAACAGTTTTGAATTCATTTTCGAGTGGAATTATTCATTAAGTTTGTTTGCACTTTAATCTCGTCAGTGAAATTAAATAAGTCTTCCGTACAAATGAGCACGTAGCATTTTGCAATGCTCACCGCACACATTTGCTTCGTTTACCATAAATGTGCGCGAGACAAACAAACAATGACCATATAGTTGTGAATGGTCTCGCATTAAATATTATCATTTACAATGTCGGGAGGGAAAAAACACACACAAAACTACACACATAATCTAGAGAAGTAACTGAATGAATTCATTCGGTTGGAGTCTCTTTTCTTTTGCTCATTTGACTTTCATCGAAAAACCAAACATTTCCTTTTTTTATCGAATACTGCCTCATTTGGACACATAACAAGTGCATACAAGCATATGACTTAATTTGTAAATATACAGATAAAGAAAGATAGAGAAAAAACATACACACAGGTCAGATCGTGCGGCAGAGAAAATCAGTTTTGCGTAAAATGTAAATCGTCCAACTAAAGTTGTCATTTGTCGCTTTAATGATTGTCAATGAAATTGGTGATATGGAAACACCCACAGTATCGATAAAATATATGCGTGAATGTATTTATTTTTCCGCGCCGTAGTATTTTGTTATGAACGAAATTCACTCCAAATATGTCGTTTGCACCGTAAACTTATTCTCACGATGAATAGATTTTTCTGCTAATTATTTCCATTTTGCAATTTTTGGAACAATTTTTTTTTGTGACAATATTTGGATTTTTGATTTTTAATTTTGAATATATACTCAAAATTCCATTAGCCCAAGTGAGATAGATTCTAAATTTGGTTATTTTTTTTCGTGACATTTGTATTTTTATGTATGTTTTTGCGATATTTGCACACCATGTCGCCTTCTAACGATCACATTGGCGTCAACAATTTGCCTCTTGCCCATTTCAATGGCCGGATTATTCGAACGAGTCATTTACCAAACCGAATGTCCCATTGTGCGTGCTGGCATGATCATACATTTTATTGTTACATTAATCGTTCCTCGAAATCCTTATTTCGGACTTTGTCTTACTGTGTAAATAAACAATTGGCACAAATGATAAACAGCAATTATCACAACAATAACATCATTTACCAACTATGGCATGTGTTCGGAATATACAAAATTCGTACTGCGCACAATACTCCACATACGGTTATAAACTACTTACGCTATTATATACGACCAAATGAGTTGAGTCATTGTTGAGCCTAGCTCAGCTATTAGGTTTTTTTCCAAGCAAATTGCTTAAACTCATAGATCTGCCTGCTTTAAACTCGTAAGCCTTTGTAAATAACGATATAAATAGAATAAATCCATTTGAATCGATTCTTCAAACAAAAATCAATTCGTTCTTTTCATCGAAAATGTTAACCAACAAAAAAAAAATGACCAACAAAGCGCCGGATATAAGTTTTTACGTCTTTTTACGACTTCCTTTCGTTTCATATTTTTTTACATTTTTGCATTGTACGCTAAGAATACCCATATGGTCAGTTCCGGTTTTTGCAATTCTATTGTTTTGAATATTCGACTTTTGTTTTGGTGCAAAATTTATGCTCTCAGCCAAATCATTCGGTAAAAGAATGGTCTAAATCAGAAAGCATTTAAACAGTTCAATCTTCAATTGAATTTATATATTTCAATTGCAAAAGATTCATGGCAACCTGTCTCATGTGGTATTGCCAAAAGGCGCACACTTGAAATGTCTAAATGTTTAACATTAAGATTTCAGCATTCAGCTAACTGTAATTAAAATGTTCTCTCTTTTTTCCGATCGAAGAACAAAAAAGAAGCCAAAAAACCATCGAAATGTACAAAATAAAAAAAACCCAAAAAACAACTCAATTAATTAGTAGCCAGCGGTTAAAAGTAATTTTTCATTTCCTTTGGTGTCGACATAAATTTATTGAACAGTATCAATTATACGCTGCAAACGACAACGTATCATTTAGACGAGTCGAAAAATGTGTGTGTTTTTTTTTTCATTTATTATTCCGAGTGGATTCGTTAAATTTATGCACACCTTTAGTAGACTGCGGTGTTCTCATCGGCATTAAGTTTGTGATTATATGGTTACGATGCCGTGAGTGTTTATTTTTTTCTGCTTCTTTTTTCAAAAGAATGAACAATGTTTGTTTTGGGATGGGAACCACAAATTTGTGTAAATATTTGCAGCCATTAATTTGGAATTAGTAAAATTGGAACAGTTTTGCACTTTAAAAAGAGCAAATTTAATTGATGGTTGCTGAAAAATTCGACCAATTCAAAATCGCTCTGAGAAGAGAATCTCGCGATGAAAATAATCAACAAAAGCTTGAATGATTACCCGTCAACAGTCACCGCTTACTGCTCACTGGTTAACTGTCAAATGAACAGTGTTTCCGTGTCCATTGAACCGCACGTATTCAATTCCCACGCAAAAAAAAACCGAAAGAATCATTCTGCAAAAAATATGATTTATGCCACAGTGATAGCCAAAAGCCGCTATGTACAGACACAAATTAATTTGAAATTCTGCATGCGTTTCGATTACGGTCGTTGTCAAACGTATTTAAATGCGAAACGCAGATATTACATGTCTCTATTAATTGTGTATTCCATTAGAATGTGCGGCGACAGATGAAAAAAAAACAACAAAAACTTCATTATCCGTGATATCGAATGTTCATGTACTTTCAATTTGTGACGAAAACGACAACCTGATGAATGCTCGATATGATTTGTAGAAAGCATCGATCATCAATGTTCATGTGCGCAATTGAATCTATGCATTGCAAACCGGAGCTCTGACCACTGAAAAAGGAACAAACCAAATGGAATTTGTTAAAGCCATACAAATGAATGACAAAATGATTAATGAATGAAATGTTGACGATGCAAAGGAAAACAAGACACAGTCACGATGTGTTTACTCTTGTACGAAATGCAAACAAATTACATTGAATGCGATGGAAATCGATATGACGATATGAAACGAGGCTTTCATTTTTTCATGTAATCATATCACAAATGCTGATCGGCAAAATGATCTTGTTGAGATTGTTGTCTATGATAGCTGAAAAGTGAGCCGACTCTTCGAGACAGTAGCTTCCGATATAGCGTTTGATTAACTGAAAATATGGCACAAAAGAGGAAAGTGTTTAAATTCGTGTGCGCAAAAAACCATTTAATTCAATTAAAAGCCGATTTTCACTTTTTTTTAATCCTCGCTTTTTTTTAATTTATTACACACTAACTAACTAAAGGCTATCAATTACCATCTTTTCAGCGTTTAAGTTAATGACCAAATGATGCGCGCAATGAATTTTATGATGGTGATGGCGCTGGCGCGAGCGCATAAAATTCCACTACAATGGTTTTGTTTGCGACGTCGATCGGCCTATGCTTATGGAGTTTAAACGATTCGACTGTAGACAACAGCAGACAAAAAAAAAACAGAGGAAACAAATAAATGCCCATATTTAAGATGCAATCAAAGTGATTTCACGATTTTCTTGCCATTTCCATTTAATTTTTGTTAAAGCTGCGCCCGCTGAAAAGAATGATTAATGCGATGAAAACTGCCGCATAACAGCGCCAATAATTTTTGTTGCGCATTTTCTGTATGCGCCTTTGTCGCGCGCTCTCTTTCTCCCTGCGTATGTGTGTGTGTGTGTGTGTGTGTGTGTGTGTGTGTGTGTGTGTGTGTGTGTGTGTGTGTGTATGTGTGACAAAACCTAAGTGCCGACTGAGAAATCATCGAAAACAAAACCGTTTAGAATGTCTTAATGAAAAATCGGCTGGGAATGCGATGCATTTTCTGCATTCACAAATCCGAGCGGCCAAAATGAGCCGATCAAGCAACCGCGAGCGCACCGTCAGCAGCCCATTTATGGGATGAAATGGCCAAACGTACACACACAAGTCATAACATTTGAATACAATCGCTAAAATGCTAATGAGCATTTGATGATGAATGACGAATTAAGAACGGAAAGTTTGTGTAAGCGGTTTACAGGCCATTCTCCACCATGTGGTTGATCTATGACCAACGGGAGAAAAAATATTCATTTATTCAAACTCATAAATTGCGCACAAAAAAAAAACGGCTCAAACACACACACACACACGAATGTGCGCTGGCACATTTTGCAAATAAATTTCTAACGATTACCAGTGCATTTTTGTGATTTATTTGAACGGTTTACATTTTTTTTTTTTAGTCTTCACCAATATACTTCGCCCGGTTTATGCTCAAGTCGCCTAAATTCAAGTCAAAAAGATCATCAACAAGATTAAAATAGCAAGAAAGATCGATGATTGTTTTACAATCGATTTCCATATGCCATAACTAATCGAAATGACTAGTGGACACAAAATCAATAATTCATGTGGTTGATTAGTGACTACGGTCTGTGGTTGATTAACTTCGAACCTCTTAATCATGGAACATAATCTTTGCACAGTGCGAAGGTGGTTTGGTAAATCGGCAACCAATTTTTCAATCGCATTTCTCACGCTGACTCTCAGAATAATTGATGTGCTGAAATCAATTTGAAGTACATTTTTTTTGGACGCAACAAAATCCAAACGAAAATCAATGTATTGAATTGTGATGTGCCAGCAAAGAGCCTCCATAGTACATAAATGGTAATTTACCGGTGATGAAGAGTCTAATCATAGCATTTTGTGGGAGAGCTCGCAATCAGAGATCGCATATATGCAAACGAAATGAGACAAAACTTTCATTTGCAAATCACAATATAAATTACTGCTACGGATTACAGCCTATTGACTGAACGGCTTCTCTTTGGTCTTGAAGCGATACACTTTAAGATTGGTCAACATGTTTCTATTCAACTCAACAACAACAACAACAAATGGCAGCAATGAAATGCTCTGAAGCAAAAAATTATCGTTTAAATATAAATGCTAAATGACTGTTGTTGTGCGAAAATGAGCACCTGAAGGTATTTTTTGTTTTTTATTAGAGGCATTTTAACGTTTTCTCTCGGTGGATTCTCGGATTTGAAAAAAACCGAAAATCATATATATTTTATCATTTTGAATAAATATTGCATCGAAATCATAAGGCATGCAAATAAAGGTTTATGCTTGAATTGAAACGATAAGAAAAGCAAATACACTGCCGACAGACAGTGCCATTTATTTGGCGCTGAAAGTGAATTGTACAGTTGATCTGCATAAGATTTTGTTAACGGGTTTTATTTCATCGTTATTTATGTTTCTAACTGAAATTGAAAGAAAAATGAAAAAAAAAACCAAAAACACAATTTTCCCTCAGTGAAATGCCTTCATGAACCACATTCCATAATATGTACACGGTGACAAATTAATATGACTCAAACAACGCAACAAACAAGCAATGCGAAACAAACAAATCGACTTACAATTCGCTCTAATGCCGAGTTTCATTTGCATCATTGCAATTTATGCTGTTTTCATTCTGTGTTCAAGTTACAAACAGAAAATAAATATGATTGATTTTCAAATGTAGCAACAGGAATTTAATCACTGCAACTGTGTTCATTTCATGTTCACCTTCTTTTATGAGCTAGTGGCCGGTACGATATCACACAAACCAAGAAAAATCTGGTATACCAAAAATATGCACAAAACAACCAAATGGAATTCTTTTGTTGAAACAAGTTTCTGTTCAATCTTATGATTGAAAACCGTACAACGTTAAAATGGCACCTGAAATGAATTAACTGTAATGAACGTGTACACATTTTTCGAATTTATTCTTTTGTAAAAAAAAACATATTTTTCCATGTTTGAAAAATTCCTTTAAAAAAACGGTAAAAATAAGATAAATCACCAGACTGACTGTAGCATTTACAAATTGCTTGTTGAGATTGCAAAATTCAATAAACCACATACGACATTGATTGTTGAATGAACTAAGCTGAGAGGGGCGGAAACAAAAAATAATAACAAAATATTCATTTATTTATGAAATGCCACCCAAGAGTCTTGATCTAAGACATTTGAATTTAGCAAAACCATCCATTTTATATGACAGTGATCAGATACATGATTTTTATGATAGAAATCAATTAATCAAAATTCTTTAGCGATTGCTCTCTATCATTTTTGATGTAAGAGTGTATAAATTTATAAAGTCATAATATCGATGAGGTTCAGCGAGATCGATGGAAAGATGTCGATGGTTCACTGACACAATTCTTATTATTAGTTGACCAACATTTTGGCCAATCGAAAGCAGAGTAAAAGTCAAATTCAACATTTTACGCATGATTTGTTGTTGTTTTTGTTTTGGAAATTGGAACCAATCTATTCAATTAGAAACATTAGCCGTTCCAAGTTGGTCCACATTCTAAATCTGAACATAAACATAATAACATTTGAACTCATTTTCAATTCTTTTTCTTTTTATTCAATTTACAGCACGCAAACAATGTTCGAACGGCTGCCGAAGAATACTTAGCACGACGGCATGCACGCAATAAATCAATGACGAAATCGATGACATCAGGTCTGGCTGGTCCGATTTTAGCAATGGGAAACGTACACTTTTTACCAGCTGCCAAAAGTGGAACCTTCTTCGCTCGGGACAATGTATCAAACTTTATTTCGTGGTGCAGGTAAATTCATATAATAACATTTGACTCGTCGCGAACCACTGACATTGTGAATAAATTTCAACGGCTCATTGTGCTTTTGAACGTTTAAAAAAACCCATAAACACCATGCAAATTATTCGCTAGGTAGATTTTGATAATTTATTACAGCGCACACCAAGTTGAATTGGCCGCACTTTTTCGTGTCAAAGATGCTATATTCATTGAAAATCGGTGACGATCTTGGGCATTTTAACCGTAATTCAATCATTATCATGCAAAATACATATCGGACATACGAATAAATGCATATACTTGAAGCGCAGCTATTTTAAAATCTATAGGTCTATTTCCATTTTCATCTTTAATGACCACCTCTGCTGCTTCTTATTGTTTTCATTTCGAAGGTCATTTTCTACACATATATATTAAATTCATGAATTTTATGATTCTCAATTATACGATTGTCTTTTTTATGCGATTACGTGTGTGTCTGTTTGAATAGCGAGCGGAATGTTTTCAAGCGAAGACAAAAGGTAAATGTTATTCACATGAAGGTGACACATCACCAACGGACATAAGCTTTGCAAATACAACTAATTCTTTTTTGTGTTTCATAATCATTAAAAGAGGATTTAAGCGTACAAATTTATTCCGTCGAATAATTGCCATCGGCTTAATGCATTAATTTGAATAGAGCTGACGAGCGAAGAAAAGAGACAGAAATAACATGAAACAAACGAAACCAATTTTCTAAACGCCCAAAAATGTAACAAAACATGTTCTGTTGGCCTTTTAGATTTAGACCATTATTAATAACCCGGTTTATTGAAATATCAACCGATTGAAGCTACTGAATGCTTCTCTTTTATATGAATGGGTGCACTTCTAATACCACACTGTATATAATTCACATCAGTGAATAGTTACTAAAATCGTTGAACATGGTCAATTGAGTGGTTGTCTCTTTGTCATCTTAGGTAATTACACTGTGCTAAATTACATCGCATCAATAGCATTGATCCAACGTTGACACATTCGTATTCAATCATTTTAACCATTTCATGTAGTCATTTCAAACGAAGAATAAGCGTTTAACACGCATGCTATTGATTTGATACTATTGCGATTGACAATTTGACACCTCGGAATGTCGGTTAAACGGTGTGGTACCGTGTGATTAGCAATGTTTGTCGCTATTTGTCTAGCCAATCGCATCAATCAGATTAAAAGCATTCAGGTGTATATGTGAATAACGTTCTTGGACCTTTTTTTTATTTTTGTTTAAAACGCCTAATGCAATTAATCGGTGCTTGTTATAACATGCAACATGCGCTTAAGTAACACCCAACTTATATACAATCAGCTGATTGAAATGCAAATTGGATTGATGCGTGTGCTCTAACGATAAAACAAAAATTACCATAAATCGTTTTTGGTTCAGCAGGTGGCTGTACGTTCAATGCCCTAACTATCCTTCTTGACAGACATTTAACAAATTAAGCGAATTATTTTGCATTTGATATTTAATTTGCCGTTGGAAGATTTGTAGCCTGTCAGTTGTTGACTAGCTACTTGATTGATCTTAGCTCTTATTTTGAATCGAATGAAACGGAACGGAACGAAACATATGTAAATTTGAAATAAAAATTTAAAAAAAAAAAGTTAACTTTTTTGTATTTCTCTTTCGGTGTATAGAAAAAGTCTGCAAATATTCGAGTGCCTATTATTCGAGACGGATGACTTAATCATGCGGAAGAATGAGAAACATGTGATATTATGCCTACTGGAAGTAGCAAGACGTGGTGCTAAATTTGGTAATTTTTTTTTTGTATTTTATAATGCGAGTTCATTCTCATCCGAATTGAATGTCTTCATTATGGATATTTTCTTTTTAAAACAAACAATTCAACTCGTATTCATTGCAATTGACAACAGGAATGTTGGCTCCGATGCTTGTTCAAATGGAGCGTCAAATTGATCGTGAAATTGCGGCTGATAATAAAGCAAACGGTGGTACACAAACCGATGAGGATAGCAAGCAAACAACATCAACAAGTACCGAGAATGGACTTTTCGATACTGATTCAGATGATGAAGATGCTGACGAACCAGTACTTTTCTATGGACCACAACCACAAATCATCACCAATGATCTGAAGAGCCTCGACGAAATGGTGAGTTCATTTTACATTTTTATTTGACGGGGAAAAAAATAATAATAAATCATTCGAAAGAAGAAAAAAAAAACCAAAATCTTTGTCGAAATCGTAAATATATTCATGAGGTTCAGTATTCTGGCACACGTCGCCGCATCAAATTACATTCGATTGTTGTTGGTCTCGTTTATGGGTTGCATTTTCTTTTGTTACTAACAATTTATGTGCATTTCAAACGAACAATTGAAAATGCCGATTCTCAATTTCTTTGGATTCGTTGAGAACATTCCAAACGAAAAACACAATATAAAGACAAGCGAAGCGCATCGTCAAATAATTAGTCGATATAAATCAGTTGAAGTGTCATGTTTCGTTTAAAATTCCTCGTATTTTTGTTGACATTCACAAGAATGTTGTCACAATTTCATGTGCAGTGTTTCATTTGCAAGTCTGGCCATTTGTTGAATGATTTCGAACAAGTTTGTG
Organism: Aphidoletes aphidimyza; assembly: GCA_030463065.1. Classification (NCBI taxonomy): domain Eukaryota; kingdom Metazoa; phylum Arthropoda; class Insecta; order Diptera; family Cecidomyiidae; genus Aphidoletes; species Aphidoletes aphidimyza. The sequence goes on from CM059999.1 coordinate 19,361,562, forward strand.
ATGGACGAGCAGATTGTTACGATGGTTCCGATGAGGTGGCTGAATTGTGTAGTCATGTTTTGTGCCCATCAAATTACTACAAATGCTACTATGGTGCTTGTGTTCCGCGCACAAAAAAGTGCAACGGCATTCAAGATTGTGTTGATGGATCGGATGAAGCAAATTGTGGACGAAAATGGAAGAGTTGCACACCAACCGAATTCAATTGTGGCAATAATGAAGATGACAACGATTCATATCGCTACTGTATCGATGCGTCGAAGTTGTGTGATGGAATACAAGACTGTGCGAGTGGTGCCGATGAAGATAACGCTATTTGTGATAACACTCTGTGTCCAGAGGGATCATTCCGATGTGACTATGGTGGTTGTGTCACGGAAACGGTACTTTGTGACGGATTTTTCGATTGTTTCGATGGTAGCGACGAAACACGCGAATTGTGTATCAATTTAAAATGTCCAAAATGCATGAGCCAAGTATCGTGTCCAACACTTGTCGAGAATACCATACAATCGAAACGACTTAACATGAAATGTGAATGGAATGATCGTCGAATGTCGTGCGACCAGCATCTTTTACCCGGAACCAAAGTTTTGTACGCGTGCAAAGATCATTTCAAGCCAAAATCAGCCAACAGTTTTAGCAATGATTGGAATTTATGTCAGGCCAATGGAAAATGGTTACGTGATACATTGGAATGTAAGCCGGATTGTGGCCGAATCAAAGGCATTTCATTGATAACAAACGGTATGAAATTATCTGAAACTTTGCCATGGCATGCGAGCCTTTTTACTGTTGAAAATCAACAGCAACCGAAATTCATTTGCAGTGCAACACTCGTATCAGATGCAGTTGTACTTACGGCTGCTCACTGCGTATGGAAGGTCAAAGCAGACGATTTGCGAATAGGTTTGGGTAATCTTACACCGGAATATGAAGATCCGGATGATTTTTCGGCACGTTTTTATTCTGCTCGTGATATAATTGTGCATCCAACATATGTTGGACAGTTTGGAAATTACGGGTCAGACATTGCTTTGATTGAAATCGCACAAATAGTCGAAATAGACGAAACCATTTCTCCGGTTTGCATAGATTGGGACTTGGATGACATTGCAACTCATCTGGAAAATGAAAGTCTAGGCATCGTCGTTGGATTGGGATCCACCGGAAATTCCACTTCAAGTGGATTTTTTCGTGTTATCAAAGTACCGGTGATCACAAATCAAAAATGTATCGAACGGCAACCAGTTGAATTTCGGAAATATTTGACATTTACAACATTTTGTGGTGGCTGGGCAAATGGAACAAGTGTTTGTAATGGCGATAGTGGTGCTGGTGTTTCAATTCCAAACATAAATGACTCCAAGCGATATTATTTACAGGGAATTGTTAGTTTGGGCTCTCGCCAACCAACCACCGATCATTGTGATCCCAATCAATACGCAATCTTCACAAAAGTTGGCATTTTCGTTGACTGGATGGAAAGCCATATAAATCGCATCAACGAACGCTTCAATCCACAACTCACCGATGAAACATCAGACACTGCATCAGAATGGTGAACAACAACATTGATGCAGTTGACATCCGAACACTGACATAAAAATTATAGTCATAAATAGAGATTGTAAAAATTAATTACCATGACGGTGTCCGATTTGTATAACATAATATTTTTACAAGAGACAGAGAGAAAGAGAAAAAAATATAAATAAATAAATGAAAATGAAAACAAATACAAATGCAAATATGCTACCGCATCACGCTTTGTTTACACTCTTTCTCTGCTAGCACGGTTCCACGGAGCTGTGCATTGGTTTGGTCGATTCATGTTCACGTTTGTTTACTTCGTGTACTTTCAATTAAATCTCCATAAACCAATCTGCATTTGACATTTTAACCATTTTCAACAGCAAACACTCACTCACGGCATTAGCCATCGGCTAATCTATTTGACATCGCCAGTAGCATGTTTGGCATCACTTTTGTGCGCGTTTATTTTGCGCGTTTGTGTCTGTGTTTGCGGCATATATAAAATTTGATCCCACAACACTTGGCTGCATTGACAGCGCCTGGCCAGCCATCGAATGTGCTATTGTAAATCGAAACCAGGGGAAAGCTTGTCATTATGTCACATAAATTTAACCAATTCAAGCATTTTGGTTTTTCGACCGCAAAGTCCGCGCCTTCCATTCCTCACGGGGAATTTTCTTCGATCATGTTTAGAAAACACACTTTTTCTACAAGCAAATACGAAAATTTATTCCATTTTTCATTGCGACCAAATCCATTTTCACTGGAACGATTTCAGCTGAGCTTGTGCACGATACAATAGTAACCAACAAAAGCGACTTTGGTCGTTTTATTTAGACATAATCAAGTCGAAAAAGACATTCAAAGTAAAAATATAAAATTGGTTGTCGTGCTCTTGATTTCTGACTTCTTGACATTATTCTCATAAACATCAATATTATTAGCGCACGAAAGCTGAAAATGATGGACACGAATTGTACATACACACACACACACACACACACACACACACACACACACCAACACACGTGGTAATTGTTTACTTCGAAATGGACAGGAACAGAACGCGTTTGTTTGACAGATCACGAATACCTCGGCCAACAGCGAAAAACGAGCAAAATGAATTGCAACAGCCAACGCCGTCGATGGCAATAATTGTTAGCTGCATAATAGCAGAATATGAGCCTGAAGTGTTCTAAGCATTTATATGCAGCAATGTGAAAACGATTCAATCCGACATTTGACATCTTGAAAAGGTTGACTATTTCAATTTGCATTTATTGCCCACTTTAAACTCATTTGTTAAATTGTCCAATGAAAATAAAGATCTAACCCAAGATCGCCGTCTATTCTGTCTTAAATAGTTTCAAATCGCCTATTGCTCGAACCGAAAATTATGATTATGACAATAACGCACAGTTGTTAATGGTCCGATATCAGTCGTATCGTTGGGATTTTCATTTGAAAATCACTAAACTTTTACAAAGTCATGCCATGCTAGAGATAGTAACAAATTCCGAATTCAAGTGAAGACAATCAAATGAGTATAAATCTCGTTTTGCTATTCGCACTTAGCTACAATATCATGGGAAGACGCCATGGACGAGCATCGAACCGCGAGTAAATTATGCAACCGATGTTGTAAGCTGTTAAAATGAAGTAGAGAGTCGTGTGAACAAAACGATGGTAAAACATGGAAAAATTCAAAAAGAAGAAGAAGAAAAAAAACTGAAAAATTGAAAAACGAACCAAAATACAGTCACTGTATCTAACATCAAGCATATTAACAACAAAGGCTATCACTTAAAACAAGAAACATTCCACATCAAAAACACCAATTAACTACGATACATACGAACAAAAAAATGTTGGCATACATCAAGATGCAAATTACTTAATTCAGTTAAAAACATTTGAAATCTTCATTTAAAATAAATTTTTAACTTCTTTAATGCAACCGAACTTCCTTAAGTCGTGCAGAAGATCGACATTAATTTGACTTTCAGGAAGAATACAAAACAAAACACAAATTTGGAAAAAAAAGAAATATTCAGTTGAATGAAATAAACTGCTCGAAAACAAGCTTTCGGAATAGCGAGATACAATGTAAGTCGAAAGCATTGTGTTGATAAATGATTGAAAGATTTGGTTGATTGTTACATTGAAAGCATCCATCGACAAACCCAACGGCACTAATTTCGCTCGGTGTGATTTCACAATATTGTGACTGCCATTTGAAATTGCCATTTCAATTTATTAAAAGATAATTTTTTGAACTTTTGCCACTGCCATCGTCATAAACAAATTAAAATGAAATTGAAAAAAAATAAAAAGAATAACGAATTTTCTCATGTATTTGCTGTGAAAATGCAATCAATCAAACGATAAATGACATTAACTACTTATTTATTTAATAGACAAAACCAATTTCATGCTGAACAAAATGCTCTTTTCCAATTGCTTAAAACGCAGAAGAGAGAGAAAAAGCGAAAAAAAAAGTCCCCGAACTAACCCAATCAACAAGCCAACTGGCATCGAACAAATATAAAAATCTATTTCGAGAGCATAAGCTACAATTCACACTTTTGCTGAGCAAATTGATGTGTGGAGCACGTGTAAATTGATATTTTGTGTCGCGACACATGAGCTCATATGGAATACAGATTGCAGCTGAGTTAACTGGGCAATTTGCAAACAAAACTTGCACCGTGCATATTGATATGCGCCTTGGAATAGCAATCGAAAATGAAAAATTGTTCACAATTTAACGATAATAGCATGCAATCATAATCATATGAGTGCGGTCGAGTTGGTTTTTTTTTTGTTGCCTTCTATTCCATCGTCAGCTCTATCGCACGTTTGGTTCATCGTCATCGTCAGCTATGCCTTTTTATTTCGTAAAGATATTCACTTTAAACGCGTGTTAATTCTTCTTAACTCATTTTCTCAACGATCAAAACACATTTATAAATCATAAGACTGTTCAATGCTTTGTGCATTCATTTTAGATAGTTATTGCTTTTGGGCTTGAATCGTGTGACTCGTTTACTTGTTTTGTTTCTTTTTGTCTTCTACCATGCTATTTGTGTTTGACCGTATTTTCTTATAGAACTTCATTTCAATGCATTAATTTACTTCGTTGAATATTGGTTCTCGATTCAAATTGATTGGTATTTTGTCTGAATGTGTTGACTAATGAGAAAATCCATTAGATCATATTCAATTGAAATAAAAAGTGTATAAATTGCGTTCCTGAACGCATTCACATCGAGAGTGAAAAATGCTGTATTTGTGTCTGCATCAATTGACTGAATAAGTGGCCAACTCAATGCACATAATATTGGGAGGTGTAACCTGAAAACAACAAGCAGTGGCTGCAATTAAATGAGAGTGACAATGGTAACAATGAGCTGAGAGAGAGAGAAAAACAAAACAAACAATTGTACTTGATCTAGTTTCGGATGTTATCCGCCACTGATTAGTATGCAAAAGTGAATTTGTTCGCGTGATACCGTCATTCGCATCGTTTTCCCTTTTGTTTTCGCTGTGATCACAAAAGCTAATTTCTAGGTTACGAATACGAGTACAGCGTCGAAATAAAATCGTTGGTATTTTTTGTGCAGAAAAACTAAAAACAAAAAATTATTAGCTCAAGGTTTAGCGCAGCTGATCTTTGTCTCGATTGAATATTGGATTTTCTATATAATTTGATGGTTGAAATGCATCGACAGAACAATTGAACACAAGCCAATCAATCCACACACAAAAAAACCTCTCGCAAGAGGCCATAGACGCGACTGCACTTTCATTTGCTTTAGCTACCTTACAGACACACAGCACGGTTTACTTTCGCATTCGCATGAATATGCGAAACAACCAACGAATGAACCGCTGCCGATTTGAAAATCGATTATCGTGTATTTACATACGTCGTTTGTTCAATGACGAAAACGAAAATTGCCAATTATAGGCAATGGCAATAAAATCAGATGCGTAAACAACAAACCAAAGGTCCATAACAGACACACAGACACAGGCGCACTCCATACCAGAACAAAGTAATCTCAACAACAACAACAACAACCATGGGGACGTTCATTCATCTAGCCTTTGCTAGCCTCAGCTAGCCTTTGCTAGCCTATATATGTATTTTACAACAGGAACGAAGAACATCCGAACAAAAGAGAATACAAAAACTGTGAAAAATCATATAGCAGTGTACTGAAATTTTTGCTAGCCTTTGCTAGCTTCTGCTAGCTTTCATAGTATGACTGTCCCCATGACAACAACAACAAAAGAAACCCATAAGAGCACACACAAAATCCAAACGCGTTATGCATCGACCAAAATGCATTGCAATTTTGCTCAATCGACTGTGAAATGATAATAGCGTGTGCGCTACGATCGTCAGATTGTGATCGCACACTGAGGGGGAAAATAAACAATTTATGTAAACATGGGCATTACGGTTGATGTTTGTTTTGGGGCCAATTTTACCTTTCAGCTCCATCTCATTTGATGCGAAGCTGTTAAAAAACATAGAGGCAATTTGAAAATCGAACGTGTGACGAAAGATAACCGAAAAAAAAACATATCGCTTTATCGAATGAAATGAATCGTGGAGAAAGAGAGAGGGAGGAAGAGGGAGAAAGAGTGAGAAAGAAACGAAAACCCCGAAGTCGAATGAAAACGTAGCATCGATGAAATTCAAGAACAATGGTACGGCATTGTGACAATGTTGCACTAAAAAAGGAGGACATGCAAATGAGGCGCATTCAACACAACGTAAATACGTATATGTGCATACACCGAATTCTTGAGTCTTAAACAATCAATTGAGCTTAACTTTAAACTTGAGCTGCAACGCAATACCAAAAACAAATTATTATCAAGCTATCGATTTACCGTGAGTTACCTATGTGAGAAAGTTTCTGGCGTCCATTGCCTTGTCATTTTGTCTATGCTTCTTTTTTCTTCAGCTCGTCACTCATTGATATCAACTTCATTCTAAATACGATTTGAAATTCACTTTCTATCAATTTGTCTTTCTCTTTCATGTTTTATACGGTCACAAGCTCAAAGAGTCATGCTTGATGGCTACACTCCCAGTTTTTTTCTTTCTGCTGTCAATTGACTTTAACAGAGGGAGATGGAGAGAGAAAAAATGTGAACAAAATACAACAAAATAATAAATAACAAGTAATTTGTGGTCGGTAAATGTTTATTCATTGTATCAATGTTCGATTTTCTTCGCTTCTGGTCAAATTAAATTTCTTCATTTCATGTAAACGAAATTGAACAAATTTTCCATTTTAAGATGTGCAGCAATATCATTAGCGCCGAATATACACTTAAGACGATGCGATTCACTTTCCATTTGATCATCGCATGGAAATTCTTAAAACTGCTTAATTTTCTCATCATCATCATCATCATATTGGCTTTGAAACATTTTACGCATCCCAACATTAGCAATTCGAATGATTGTTGCTTCGCTGCAGGCGCATTAACACAATTTTCTACTCACTCAATATTTTTGATTACAAATTTATTTCTATCAAATTGGCTGACGTTCCATTCCACATATCATTAGTGTTTATATGTGCCGAATGCAACCGTTAAAATAAGCTTGAACGTTAAATTTGTGACGATGAATTTACTGCTTAAATGGCCCATTCTTATGGGATTAATGCGAAAGGAAATCTCCATGCGAGAATCATAAAATCTATATGTATATGGGGATAGAGAGATAGAGAAAATATTACAACAACAACAACAACAAAATAAGAAATAAATACGTTTATTTCAACAAAATACCATGAATACGCCTTCCACTGGAACACATATAACAATTGTTATTATCGCATTCTCACGTGTGCTGCTATTTTCATTGATGTTAATTAGGTCTATCTGTTTGAATTTCACGAATCCATTTGCTATAAACTACATTCAGTTTGCACATCATTACCACCCAGGTTTGAGTCATTTCATTTTTTTTTTTATTTTCGCTGCTACGAAATCAGCATTGGAGAAACAAACAAACAAACAAATACTGAACTATTTTTTTTTTCGGATGAAAAACCGACAAAAGAATGAAAAGAATGAATAAAATGCATTTCACGGTTTGATGATCATGACCGAAAAAAAATGTGCAAACAAAACACCAATCGAAGCAAAAAATAAATAAAACATTGATGTGTGCAATTAAATGCGCGTCACACATTATTCACCTCGCGTCTTCCTCATTTTGTGTCAGCGCAAATCAACAAAATCCAAATAAAAATGTTACACATTTGTTTCATGCTCAAAAGTCCTTTTGTATTTTTTTTTTGCATAAAAACGCCACCGAAAGAGCACACAGAGAGAAAATGACTGTGAAAAAAAAGCATCGCTACCGCCGCTGCCGCCACCACATTTTTGATGAGCGCACGAGATAACGCTAATTTAGTTGTTAAACATTGCTCTTTGTTTTGCATTTGTTGATATGTTGCTGATTTGCAGCCTGTTGTTTTACAGTCTCAAGAGTGGAATTCCATCCACGCCCGTATTCTCTCCATTTCGTATCGTGTGTGCATTTTTTTTGTCGTGGATTTTTTTTCTGCTTTCATATTTTCTTTAATTGTTTTTAATAAAAATATGTATGAGTGAGTGAGTGTGTGTGTGATTATATCGTAGAAGCGATCGTTTGTCTTGAGTCGCGGCATGATGCCGCGATATAGTGAAATATCACAATCAAGTAGCATTATGGTTGGCGTTTCTGAGTGAGCCGAATCAACGGTGCGATCGTATTCAATGCAGTTGATCATTGTTTGGTCGTTCATTTTGATTCAGTACATTGAACGTTGACTGCACAGCATTAGCCAGCGAACGTAATTCATTGAAGCGTACGGCGTGGTACACAGGCAAGTCAGCTGTAACGAAATTCTGGGTTAGTCGTTTAATAATTTACTATTTTATTCGCCCCATTATCATTCCGGAGTGAAACGGTGAAAATGCATCAGAAGCATTGACTGCACAATAATTGTTGTAATAGCAGCAGAAGGTAACAGTCATAACGTCCGTACCGAGGGCGTTTGATGCTGAAACCACACAAAAAAAAATCCAAAGACAAAACCGAAACAAAACACGAGATGCATCGTGCTCAATGCAAAACAGTGACCCAATGCAGTCGATGAGGTGAACTGATTATCATTTTTTGGTTGAAATTGAAATGCACAGTGAAATGGAAAAGCCATGCGATTGCTGTTTGCCATATGCCGTTTGGTGTGGCGCTGGCGATGCGCCACAATCATTGGTCATGGGAATAAATCTTGGCTGTCTTTCGTTTTGCTACGATATAAATTCAATGAAGAGAAGCAAACACACGAAAAAAAACATAAACATAACTGCCAACTCGTTTTCGGGTCGCTGTTGCTTTCGAGTTTGTCCTATTAGAACGGAAAGTGTGTGTGTGTGTGTGTGTGTGCGCGCTCTTGCTCGCACAGCTAATAAATAAAAAGGGTCAACCACATAAATTGTGTCCAATATAAATGTGTCGCTTTTAGCAATTTTCCTCCGTGTCTTCCACTTGTCCGCAATTTCTAAGCCAACAATTCCCGTATGCACAGAAATCGAGGCTTATCTAATGAAAATTAATTTCAAATGTAGAAACCGCCGATGTGCGCGCGCGCTTCTCTAGCGCATACATGCCCCATCAAATGAGCCAGCTCTCGATTGCTATTAATCAACTAGCGGATTTTGATAGCAACAGGCCATAACTAAAACGTGTGAACTTTCTTATTTTATCAAATTATTTCTCGTCAATGTTTTTCTTTCTCACAATGAAATGCGCATGCGGTGCGCTTTTGTTTGGATATTTGACTTGTGCTTTGAGGCGGTGGCGGCGATGCTTTCGTCCATTTAATTCAATAAATTATCCCGACAATTGTGACAGATTTCTACTTTGCAACACTGTGCACATCGTGATTAAAAGGTCGACACACCGGCAAATTTGTAACCTAAATTGTTCGGCTCACCAATCGATATTGAACCATTTCGACAGGAGGGGAAAAATCTTTCTGTTTTCGGCGGGAGTTTCTCATTTGTCAGGGCAAACGAAGCGAACAAAATGTTGTTGTGGTCACAATTTTATCGAACGTAGAATTTGCTATGAATGTTCACGGTTCTGTTCGCTCACATGATGGATTCAGTTATAATTTTATTGGTTCATTGTTTCAATGATGGCCGTAGGACAAACGTGACTTTTCATTTCATCATCGCGCGTATTCGGTGTCCGTTATTATTTCTTTTGATTTTTGTTTAAGCATCTTCACTGCGAACACGGAATACAGATCAGTCGCAATTTTTATGTAAATTTCTCATGAATTTTACCGTTTTGCAAACGGATTCGGTGTAATCGAAAGAAAGAAGCCTAGATACACAAATTTCTATCTCGCTTTTCCCAATTATCTTGATTAGAAATAATCTAAATATTAATGCAATTTATGCTCCCATTGATGGTTCCATTGTTCTCATCGTGGCTCGATGTGTTAGCTCAAGCTGACGCGTTTGAGAATGGCTTTCAACATTTAGCCGTTTGCACAAAAGCACAAATATTTGAACGAATCATTTTTAATCCACAACTTTCTCACTCCACAAAATTATTTGACAGGCAGACATAAAGAAGAATAAAGAAAGCAGAGAAAATACACAATTTCGAAAAAAAAAACAAATATATAAGTCATTAAATTCAACTAAATTGATGGCGATGGCGCTTAGGCTTATCCGTTAAATGATGGAAAAATTACCCAACCCAAATTAAAAGACGCGAATTTGAGCAAGAGAAAATAAAATAAAACACAAACACACACAAAAATCAAACAATACGATTATAAATTAATAAAATAAATGGCTGTTTACAGATGACATGCGCTAATTTTGCCCATTTCCTATTCGATTTGTAGTCCAATTCGTTGCGCGCGCGTCGAGCACGTAATGGCAATCGATGCCGTCGTTAATTGATGCTAACCATGCAAATTGATCATTTCCATTGTTTCGATTTTGATGGTTAATGCTTGATCTTTTATGTTTGTCTTCATTTTGTGGCTGCATTTGAAATGAAAGCGATCGGTTGAAGGTACATAAGATTGGTGGTGCTTGTAAGACAGGCGCGTGTTTGTTGGTATTTTCAATGGTAAAGGTTCAAACCGTGCGACAAAAACCTTTTCGGCAAACACTACAAAAGGAAATCGTCCCATTGAGACACACCGAAAAAGATAATGAAATTGAAAAATTGAAGAAAGAAAATACGAAATGCTCAACACAGAATGGATGAGCTGCACAGAACGCAAATGCAATGTGTTAACTTTCACCACACACACAAACACACGCTCCAGCCGACGACAAATATCAGTGATGATCTTCAGTTTTCACCCGTTTACTGTTTTTGGTGCAATTCTGTTTCACTTTTATTGTGCTGGTTGCTTACTGAATTTACCAGAGCGTCTGCTGCTGGTGTCAACAATTTAGCGCACTCTCGTGTACACAATAGCGCTCTCGTTGCACACTGCTTTATGAAGATTTTCAATATTGATTGCTGTTTGTTGTTGTTTTAAATAAATTCAAAAGAAATTTTCCGCGCACATTTTTATTCACTTCTTTGGTTTTTTTTTTTTTTTGCTGTGTGTTTCACTTTCGTTTTTCACAGGCACTCATTCTTGTGGTATTTGGTGTGAGTCGACGAGCCGAACACAAACTGGCCTATGAAAACTGATCAACAGGTCAAATTGTTGAATGTAAGAGGCCATTCGAATCGCTTAGATGCTCTTCAATGTGCAAGTGAACAATGAAAATTGTGTTTTGTTCCCCAAAAGGAATTAACGCGATCTCGCTGAATTTTTGGAAGAAAAGACAACAAAAAACCATTTAAACACATTGTTGGCATTAGATTAACCGTATTCAAAGCTGATGAAAAAGAAAAACGATGATTGTGTCAATATAAATCCGTTAAATTTATTGCTTTATTAAAGCTACCACATGATATTGATTGCGCATTCAAATATTTGTTCAAATATATTCAGCGTCACCTTTTCCCCCTTTTTTTGCTTAAAATATCCACAATCCAATGCAGCGACAATTGCTGTGCACAAGGAAATTCCCATATAAAATCGATAGATAGAATACCGATAGAATACACAAACGGATCGAAATGGTATCAAACGAAATGGAAATAATATTTAAATTAAATTAGAGTTATGCCTTTGGATGTTTGGTTTGCGTGTGTGTGTTTGTGTGTGCAAATGTTGCAATTGAATCGTGTAAAATTGTAGCTCGTGCGACAACCTTTATTGGATTGAGTATCAAAAAATTGTGCATGAATTGCCATTTCGTCCACATTCTGAATCAATTATCCACTTCAGCTCGTATCCCGATGCTTTGCATACTCGATTTCGAAACTAACAAAAATGCTTCAGCAAACGACGAAAGAAAAACCCCATACGGAAATCCAATTCAATTAGAAATGTTAAAATATACGTCAAACAAATTCGATTGAAATCCCAAAATGGTAAGCCGAAAACATCGATTGTTTTTTTGTTGTGTGTGTGTGTGTGGCTAGTCGCCAGCGAGATAATAATAAAGACGTTTTTTGCACATGCCAATGGAATTTCGAACCAAAACGGAATCGAACCAAAATGGAATGAATACATCAGTAGAAACTTTGATTGGGAACACTCACAGTTGTTCAGTATTTTTCCATCGAAAAGGGTTCGTCGCTGAAAATGTGTCTTTCAATGTTGGGCTAAAGCGGGTTAGGTGTTGTGATGTGGGTAACTTTTAGGATAAGATGATTTCATGTTGCAAGCACTTCTCTACTACTTTCTTAGAAAAAATGCATGCATTTTGATTGATTTAGAGCAACTTGGTGAAGATTTATGCAGCAATCAAGTGTGCGTTCGATGTTTGCACAATCTCTATGAACAAAAAAAAATATAATAAAACACGTTTCACCGGATTCAGAGAGTGCTCTGGAGTGTGGTGCTATCGAAAATGATGTGCCTCAAGTAATTTGGTTTTGGTTGTTCAAGCTTCACATTTCAACCATTCATCATTGCGAATGACGGTTTTGTGCAATGCCGTATGGACTTGATGCAAACGACAAAAGTGCCCGATGAAAATACACCGATTGAAATTATATCGAAACAACAACCAGCTACAAATCACAGTGAAGAGAGAAAGAAAATACATATTATAGAGAAAAACACCAAACACCAATCTGACACGATGCAAATTATAATGATTTGAATTTCAAATCGAAAATGATGTACGATATGAATGTAGAGAGACATGGTTTCGGTGAGCCAAGAGTTGAGGCCAAGCATTAGCATTGCAATGCTCTTTTCTTCGATCTCAAATTCCATTTCAAAACTCTTGTGGGTAAATCGCACAAAATAAAAAAAATAAAAAAAATGGTGAAATTTCTATCGTTCGTCGTTCTTTTCATTATTTGATGTGACTTTACACAAATATACGAAACAACAGTAACGAGAGTCGCAAAAATTCAAATGCTTTCAAACGCATGCCAAAAAGAACAAATTCATGTGAGTTATGTTTTTCTTCCTATATGCGCTTTTAATATCAGAGTAATAGAGCGTTATTCGTCAAAAGGAAAAGATTTACCATTAGCTGCATGTGGTGCGCGCACACACACTTTGGCTCCGGCCACGGCAAACAGGTTCAATCATAAAATACCGTTTATGTTTTTTTTTTATTAAAAATGAATTTGTACGATTTGTACATGTAGCTGCAAATTGTGCTGTTCATTTGCACACGGAAAAAGAGAAGAGATTTCTCAGAGAAAAGCCCAAGAACGACGATGACGATGTCGACGCGATGAGAAATGAGCTAAAATGAATAATAGAAGAAAAGTCGTGAATAGAGAATAAGCGCATGTGTTGATTAAATTATTTGCCAATTGCAATTATCACGCCAACAAGTGCGATTGGAATGCCATTTTCTGAACAAAATCGGATCGTTGTGTGAACGGGTTCTAAACCCAAGTCAAATCAATTTCTATAGAATCAGCATAAACGATTTGAAAATATATATATATATGTTTGCCCACAGTTCATTTCAGGTGAATTTTCCGCAATACACAATTCACTTTGTTGTTTATGGTTATTTATATTGTACAACACACACAAAAATTCCACAGCAAAATGTGGCAATCGCATATTTTGTTATTTAACCATATATGCGTAAAATCATGAATACGGTAATAAAATTAATCATACCAAAATGATTCTGTCGAGTGAAAGAAAGGAAGAAAAAAAAAGTAGTAGTTTGTGGTTTTCTTGCCGCCAACTGATCAATGGGACGCATTTGAAAATATGCGATTTTAGTCTTTTGTGCAAGTTTTTGCATTCGCATTAGCATTGATAGAATTTATTGGAAAGAAAGGAAAAAGCAGCAACACAACAAATCCAGGCAAAAGCCTTTATACATTGGCATGTACGGACTATGTCTTGTATTGCGATTAGTTAAAATTTATTTTGCGATAAGCCACGCGCTCATCGTATTCAATCGTACAAACGCAATGAAAATACAGAAAATGGCAAAACACACATTCATTTGCACATTTTGGCGGCGAGCACCCGATGTTTGTTTTATGAGATTCTGTCGGAGATTATCATTTATTTTACGTGTTTTTTTTGTATATTCTCTCTGTTGCACCAATAAATTCTCTTTTATTAGTAATTTATCATCGGAAAAAGTATTTGGTGTCTTGAGAGCAGCGGTGCAAATTATCTACTGAAACTGTAATACAAGCGGAGAAAAAAAACATGTGAATTATTCGCTTGGGCCATGCAACGATTGCCAAACTTGTATGGAATTTAGCACACAAACAGTTGCTTGTTGGGTTGCAGCTCACGCGTCATCTGATTACTTCATCAAACGCCACACATTTGCATGTGAGATTAAGAGAAAAGCCGTGTTTCGGGGCACAGTGCAGCACAAGCCAAAGCAAAAGACAGAGAGAAAAGAGAAGAGAATCGAACCATGTAAAAGAATTTATCGGGCGCTTGCATTTCGCTCGCCAACTACATAAATCATCCATTTCGATGTTATTGTTATTCGATTTATTGGAATATACTGAATATTCAATTATATTACAAATCAAATGTTAATCAATAAATTTATGGTTTTGATTTTCGCACACACCGTAATTCCCACCAGTAATCTTGGTAATTCCACCCAGTTTCTAGTTTTGTTGAGCCGGTAAATGCTGGAATGTTTTCGTATTTCGTAATGGATTCAAATATTTTATTCGGTGTATTAGATTTTATTTCAAACATATTTACTCCAGCACAAAAGAGACAAATTTTTTTCTGTTGTTGAATTGAATAATATGACAATGTGGTTGTAATCAAATGGATTCGATCGAGCAACATATGCAATAAATCACCACAATTGACCAATAATCGAATGAAGAGAAAAGACTCACACACACACACACACCAATGAAATCAGCTGGCAGTTCGATAAAACGATAGAGTTGTGTATTGTTGACGTTTGTGTCGTGACTTTAGTCTCTCGTTCAACGTATGCATATATTTTTGAGATATTCATTGAAATTATTCCCGTTTTAAATGTTATGCAATGACGATGTCAAACATTACCTCACACACACACTCACACACGATCCACGGCCAGTTATATTCAAATTTTATGCGTTTTTCTGGTATTTTCGTGGGACGCTGGTGATTTGATGGATGTGAAATGGTCATTGGTTTTCACTTTATTCGATTCATTTTGTTATCGTCATTTGTGTGTTCATCTTCAATTTAAAAGTTAAATGATGTGCGGCATGGAAGTTTCGATTTTTAAATTTTAGTCACCACGTGTTTAAGGTTATTGCAATGGCATTAAACACGTTTGGAATCGATTAAGTTCATTGAAACCATTCGTATAATTAGACAGTTTGTGCTCACTCCAGTTTTCACTTTGATTTGATTTGACTTCACAAAAGAACACCAATCATTGGATGATCAATCAAGCAGTGACATGACTATTGCCATTGCAAATGAAATATGGTAATTTTGTTTGTTCCTCGTTGACCACCAAGCCCAGTTAATGCCATTCAATTTGACAGCATTTCATTGAAACTAGAATGATTCCATCTAATTAAATTGATTGAAAAGAGATTCACGTTTTGAGTTGATTTTCTTCGAAAATTTCACCATTAATCAATGTGTTCTTGATTTTCCAATAGAAAATTCCCGTAGGCACTGTTTTATGTCTTTTCCATAAAATAAATATACATCGGAAGCTTCAGCTCACACACCAGTTAAACCAAAACGTACGGACTCTCGACTGACATCGAAAGTTGACCGTATTTAATTAATTGATTAATTAGATAAGATGAAAGTAGTGTAACTGGTCAGAAACGAAACGAAAGAGTTTCGTTCGAATTTTTTTCCCATGAAAACATGTACAAAACATTTACCTCTCATCTCTTTGAATTGGTAAATCGGCGTTCGTACGGTGATATCCTCCTTTCGGTTTAATACCTAGTAATACTAGGCTAGTATGTTTAGCGCATGATTGGATTTAAACATTCAAATAAATCAATATCAAACACGTGGAAAAAAGTGAATCCCAGAAATAGTAGTCCAATAACTGCATGGTACACATTGGAATTTTGAGCTCTTCAAATCGATTTCAATTTGAAATGAACTTTTCCATTTTATTGACGGCAAATTATAAATTGCGTTTCGCATGCTCTAGACATATCGTTAAGCGCATACATTTTGAGCCACAGCCAAATGAATAATTGTCACCGGACTGCACCGGTTTTAGTTCATAATTCAATTTTTCCATGCACAAAAATGGCTTGAGCTATTGCCACAAATACGAAAATATTTCATTGGCAATAAAGGAAATAAAATGTAATGCGCTTTAAATGACAGTTACATATTTATATGCAATAATGACAACGTAGAAATTATGTGCAGTTTTTGTTTGTTTGTTTGTTCACTCAGTTTGTTTCCAGTGTTGCGGCGACAGCGGTGTGTGTGCGTGCGCAATGGCAAAAAATGCAATGAAATGAGCCACGCTGTGCTGTGCACACCAAAAACCTATTGACTATCACATTCCAACTGTCTATTCTAATTATGCTCTCTTTTTTGTTGAGCTTCATTTTATAAATTGCAATCCATGAAAAATATCATAAAACTTTGTCAAATGTTTGTTTCTTCTCTCATTTTTTTCTGTTCGTTGCAAAATACCCATTTTTACCGATAAAATTTTGCTTGATTTATGACACGAGTCGTGTCTGATTCATTTCTGTCTCCCTATTTCCCTGTTTCAAATTCAGCACTGTTTTTCCTATAATACTTTCAATTGACTGTGAGGCTGGTTTGTTTGGGTCACAATTAAAGTCGCATTTCAAATGCAATGAAAATTGAAAATATTATGCCGCACAGCATTTCTATTTCATACGCTACAAATTACCAGTTGTCGACGGTTTTGTGTGTGTGTGTGTGTGTGTGTGTTCGTTTGTTTGTTTGTTCAAATTTAAAATTTATGGCATACCTTTGTGGTTACATCATTTTGGTGCATCAACATTTGATAAATCGTGATTATTTATCATAAATTTGCGTAAAGCTGAAACAACTTCATCGTGATGAAGTTCGAAAATCCGACTCGAAACAAAAAAAATCCTCATCTTCCGTCTTCATAATCATATTGAATGTGATAGAAAACATGTAGCATTGAGCGTACATGTCACATTTTCATAACGCATTTTTTTATCTTTCTCATCCGTATGGTCGTGTGGAGATGATCGATGGACCAACAATCTAATTATCTAATCATATGTAAAAAAAAAGTTTAGCTGCTGTTTGCTTCAACAAAGTCTCAAATGATCGTCCACTCGGGAGTGGCGATCGCTTAAAACATAAATGAGCTTTTATGACCTTGTATTTTAATTTAAATTTCCATGACTCGTTTGGTCAGCAGTTAGCGTTACTAATGAAATGACATAGAAGATGCTATAAAATGGATTGTTGTCATTTTGCGATGCATTTTAGTTTAAGAGTCACTTTGGTTTATAAGTCATTACGAGTTGTCGGCACATCAATTGTAAAATTCAAATATAGCTTTGTTAGGTTAATTGATCGAAAGCCAACGTTTTGTTCGTGGTCGGCATACAATTTATCGACCATTTGATCTTAGCAGATGATCTGTGAAGATTGACGCTGATTTTTTTGCACTTTCTTTTTTTCTGGCTGGTTATTTTATTCGTTTACTCGAATTGGCAATTTGTACCAACACCAGCAACAAAGTTATTGGTTTTGTGCGCATCATGTGTTTACAAACACCTTTATTGTATTTTATTATGTAGCTCTTTCGAAGAAGTTCCTTTTTTGGATGCTATAAAGCAAAATCTACAACATTTTTTAGCATAAACCAGTGAGTGAAACAAATGATTTGATACGATGGAAGAGAGTTTAGTACGATGTAACTTTTTTGAAATGATGCCGATGTCGTTATCGTGTTTTTGATACCGTTAACACTGGCAATTAAAAGTGACTACTCTCCGGCAAAAGCGCCCACACCACAATTAACATAGTTTGCACATTAAACATTTATGTTTTGACATAAAAATTGTATCAAGCTGCAAGTGAAAACCAAAATTCAGATTTGGTTTTTATGATTCTCTCTCAAAAAATGCGATTGAGTGGCCAGCATGAGACAAATCAGTTGATTCTATCAGTTTGTGTAGTCTTTTGTTTTGGTAAATTGAGTAAAATGAATCGTTTTATGGGTGAAATCTTCCGTTTATTTTAGCTTTTACGACTTCAACCATCATTTAACTGCACAATCAAGCAATTAAATATTTAAATTTTTGTTTTTAAAATTGATTTTACAACTTTGCTAACGAAGAATCGTCATTTCTAATTTCAGGTTCGCGATTTGGTGGAGAAATGTACATGTCCATCGCAATTCCCAATGGTTCGTGTGTCTGAAGGCAAATACCGTATTGGTGACACAAAAGTGCTGATCTTTGTTCGTGTAAGTTCTTTTCCATTGAAATGTTACTTTTTCTTAATTAAAAACATGTTTTGTTTTTTGCTAACAATACCGGAAATGATATGAAATTGTTGTTCTTGAATTGAATGAAAAACTGGTCTGTGGTCACTGGTCATCTTCGGCTGAATCCTTATCGGCTTGTTTCCAATTAAATCTACAAGATGATTTAAATTCCATTATGGAAAAAGAATATAATCAAAACCGTTTCGATGCAATATTTTATGAAACAAGTCATCCAAGCTAGTTTCAAGGAAAAAGAAAAGATGTAAACATTTGTAGTCGTAAATTTCAACTCAAAGACCTCCCGACATGCTGTGAGCGATTTTTTTTTTTTAATTCCAGCTGTAAAAACAACATTCACATCGATAAACGATCATGAAATATGGCCAAAAAAAAACAAAAAACAAAAAACAAAACGACTGACCGATGGTTAGTGAGGCGCTTGCATACCATGCCCAATGCACATGGCATGTGAAAAATGAAAATCAGTACGATTTGCAAGCGATAAATAATGCATCTCATAATTATTCCGCACCGGTGCGCTTTATTTTTAATGCGAAACAAACAAAAAAACACACACACAACGAAATCAATTTTCCAAACCACATCAAAGATGCGCTGTACATTTGCAAAATGATACGAATTAAAGTGCATTATCATCAAATGAATGCCTATCATAAATTGCATTTGTTCATTTAGTTTGATTGCAATCGCAGCTGTGAATTAGTCCGATGTTGATTGCCATACGTCTTGTGCTGTAGTTCAGTTCATTTTAATTATCAGATCGATGCAGCTTTAAATGGGCAAACCAAAGGCAATTCAAGTCAATCCAAAACGCATACGAACACCGATTGCAACGATTTGTATTGAAACGCCTTAAACGTGTTATCTTCCAACACTGTACTATAATTTGTGTGTTTTGCGCTTCGCTTGGGCATCGTTTGATTAGAGTTTTAAAAGGCTTCCGTTCCGAAACAAAGTTGCGACATTTTACACACAAAAACTATTTATCTTGACTTTATCCGTTTAATCGCAATGCATTTACGAATCCAAACACTTTAAACCATTGAAAATAGCATTGGCGGTGTCGACGAATGAGGAGTTAGATTTAAATTGAATTTAATGAGATAGCGAGACTGTTTTGATGCGATTACTATATCTATCAGCGATTTGTGCGGCTCAATGAATTGGCCGCAAATAAACGTGATTTCAACCAATTGCCACAAATGAATTGCCAACGGATTGCCACAAATGAAGCATAATAATAATAATAAATACAATTGAAGATAAAAGAAAAAAACACAACCGAATAGAAGTAAAACTCTTAAACACCATCATGATCGATACGTGCTGTTTATTATTTGATTTCAGCTAGACATGCTGTACAAATCAAGATTCCGTTAAACAACCGTGTGGTTAATGCTGATTGATAATAATTGATTGTTGATCGTTGTTCATGTTAATTGTTGTGATGTTTAAGCGCGCACGCGCTTGAATCAGCCTGTTCTGTGCTGTCACTCAACATGTGGCCGATTGCTCAGTCAACCGAATGCAAATCAAATGAGTTGTTTAACATCGGTGTAAATGTAAAAAAAAAACACACACAAATTCCATGAAACTCGAAAATGCGGAATAAATTACAGAAAAATCAGCATGCAGCAAATTGTGCAGTGTATGCATTCGTCGACCTGCTTTTTTGTCTCCCGCTCGGGTAGCATATTTTGGAACTCTTGCGTATGCAGTAGTAAAATGAGAAACTGTTTGAGATTGCCGCTTACATTTTGTTAATTTGCCAGAAGAAATTGCACACATTCGAAATTCTTTTGACGCAGAAGAAAAGCAATTACTATCAGATTTAAATCAACCACAAAAGTTCAAAGAAAACAAGATTCAACAGAGTGTGGCTCGGTGACGGCAAATCCCGAGAGGCCCACCGAAATTCACAAGATTCTCTAATTCATCTAGCTATTGTGTTGCATAATATACGATTTTGTGGTGAAATTCTCTCAACATATGCGTACGCTGTACCGTTTAAAGCCACAAAATAATTGAAATTTTTGTCGATTCCGATTTTTGTTTTTGTTCGGTTTGTTTGTGTGTTACAAAATCGCATTGAAACTCAATGAAGAATTTCACGAGAAAAAAAAAACAAAATACACACACTTCAACCGAGCTTAATAAACTATTTTGCTGCATTCCAAACAAACGGATCGTGTAAATTCTGAAGAACGTAAAACACCGTTGTCTAAATATGTGCATATTTTATAAATAGACAATGTTTTGAACGACGGCACACGAAAACACAGGAGAGAAAACAAATGCAATCAGTTCGTTGGTGAACGATAGAACTTGCATTCATTCGGACTGAATTATGTTCTTGTCGGTGTTTTGATGTTGCCAAACAGCGATTGACTTACCGGATTTGTGTTGTTATATGTTACTTGCATCTTTTGTCCATTCTCATGTCGACTCCAAACTAAACGAAAAAACCACGTGATATTTTTATTGTGTTTTCTGTCGTAAATGTGTTTATACAATACATAAACAAATGTTGGTGTTAAATTTCTGAAATCAATTTGTTCGATCACATAAAACTTGCAACCAAATACAAACGGTCGTTGCAATCCGTGTGTTTGTGGCTTATTTTTATTGGTTTTTTTTCCCTGTTGTAATTCAGTGAGTTTTTCATTGGCTTTTATGTCTTCATTAGTAAAACAACGATTACGAAAACGAATGCACATTTCGTTTTACCGCTCAATTTAGAAAAGTGATTAAATGATTCAAAATCGGGAACGAGCGACTGAAATGACGACTACGGCAACGGCAATCGTCGGTTGCAATTGCACCAACTTGCGAAAAGGTTCAAAAGCCACATGTTTTTTTTGTTTTTGTTTAAGTAACTGTTTTGCGTTTATCGTGCGACACCATCACTTCATGCGCGACGTATACAAAAAAAAATACCGTTTAAGTCCATTGCATTCGGCATTCGGTTGATTTGTTGTGACTGTGAGGCTTTTACTGAACGCTTTTACATGATCTTGAGCAATTTGCGCGCAAGCCAAGATTTTTCCGTTTGAAAATCGAATTGAAATTGAATCGTTCGGCTCGCCAATCGTGTTAATTAAATGTGATTTATAAAGAATTCCACTCGTTTCAATCCGACAATTGAAAATTGTCGCTATTTTTGGGATATACGAAATTTCAAAATGCCGATTTCCAAATGCACCACACAAAACCAATGAGAATGGATGGCGTTGTCGAAAATTCGAAACGAATTGACTTCTACACTAAGTTGATTAGCAATGATATTTTTAGCGCCAAAGAAAAAGCGAAAAGAAAGAAAGATACCGAGATAAAAGGCGCATAGAATTTCGTAAATAGCAACAATATCATCGTCACCGCTCGAACTAATCACGACTTTTAATTAAAATACCGTTTGCATCGAAATGCACACACAAACTTTTCCATTGCAAGGAAATATCGGAGTTAATTTTGTGAAAGCAAAAATGGATGCTGTTGCAGCTGAATCACATAATTCAGGGGAAACACACTCAAAAAAACAACCAAATCCAAATGCTTCCAATTGTATTGCAGCCTTTAAGTGAATTTATCGAATTTTGTAATAGCGCACCATTAATCCACATCACGATCGCTGATAGTATGATCGGAAATTCCCTTGTTGCTCCATGTACACACTAATACACAAAATTATATTTGTGAAAACTGCAAATAATCTAAAGAAATGTGATCAAATAAACAAAATCACAAGATCATAATAAAAGCGATCATGACTTTGTGTGTAATGCGATCACCGATCATATGTCTCTGTCTCCAGTAAAAACCACAATCGAAGCAAATCATCTCTGGAACATATTGCCATTGCAATGTTATTTATTAGGTATGATTTGTTTCTGTTGTGATGATTTTGCAAACAAGAAATATTGTAACATCAGATAGTGTCTCGTCAAAGTGGCGCCCAGAATATCATTCTTGGATTTCAAATCATATCGTGAAAAACAAACAAATGGATTCAGGGAAAAAAAAATTAATCAAATTGTTGGACTTTTCTGTCATTTCTAGTTCGTTTCAATTCCACAAATATTTTTTTGTTTTAATTTCGTACAAAAACCTAACAATCTATTTACATTTCTTTTTCATCTAGATTTTGCGATCACATGTTATGGTCCGTGTGGGAGGTAAATATTGATTCATTCCAGTCGTAATCGTGCTTGTGTATGTGTTGCATTAAAATAATTTCTTGTCTTATTCAGGTGGATGGGACACGTTATCACATTATTTGGACAAGCACGATCCGTGCCGTTGCCGTGCACAGCATCGAACATCTGTTGCGGCTCGAATAATAACACGTACGAATCAGGCAACCAATGGCATTGAATTACACAAGGCACAAGTCTTCTTCGAAAGGTAAGTCAACTTCAGTTTCGTATCGAAATCGAAATGAAAACCGAAAACTGATGTGCAATTCCGTTTGCCAAATCAGTATCGAGCAAATTACCGCATCGTCCAACCGACCAAATGAATTTACTTCAAAAAGTCATCGATTATCGATCCATTAGTCATCTAATGGATCGTCTGTTTCTTCAATCCGTTTTCAGTCAAACTCAACTTTTGTTGTTGTTGTTTTTATTGGCCTCTCTATTAACGGCTTGCTCATGATGTTCAATTACATGGCGTATTCTGTTTTTATTTTTCTTCACTCGATTGCAATCACAATTTGCACATTGCAAAATGAGCTTGTTTGTCTGAAAACACAGACACACACACACAAAAAACCTGTAGATTAAATCACACATAAAATCGGATGAAGAAAAGAGGAAAAATAAAAACTGCAATTGCGTTTTGTTTTTATTCTGAATTTTACACTACCGGCAATCGAAATCTTATATCGGCCCGAAAATGGTTAATGGAATACAATGTTGAACATGATCGTGAACAAAATTACAACCATTTGCAGAGTGTCTGTCTATTTTTAAACGCATGTATCACGTATGTTGTATACGTTTGCCGTCGCTAGTGCCGGTGCAATTTTCAGAACAAAATGTTGCTTTCAGCTAACAAGCGCCAACATTGAAACATCACAACCACATTCTATTCTTCGTGCCTTCAGATCAAATGATGTTTGGACGATTGCCGGTGAATTGACTTCTAACAAAAATATTAACGCCATTCGCTCGTGCAAAGAAAAAAGAGAGAAAAAAATGGAAAAATCTTAAACGCTTTGAAACTTAACGTCGTCACTTGCTTCGGTCTCTTGGTGTTTAACGATATAAAATGCGACTCTTAGTTTCTCTAGCGGAACTTCTATTTTTACATCCGTGTGGTGCGTTGACTCGACTGATTTGGACAAACGGCTTTTGTGGATGTGTTTTGAAATCGATATACATTGGTTTATTGGCTCATTGGATTTTTTTTTCTCTCTCTCTCTCTCTCTTTCTCTCTCAATATAACAGGTCACCACCGTCGTCACGTAAAACGTTAAATGGCCATTCTGGAACAACGAACAACGTAACATCACCGACAACAACCAATTCAAACACTCTATCACCACAGTCCGGACAGCAATTGGCCAGAAATCGAAGCCGAAGCCCAACACCGCATGCAACTGTTAAAAATCCCAGCTCGCCTTCAACAACTGAACAGTTACAGGTACATTGTTGTGTTCGTGTGTTTGTGTTTGTGCTTTTTTTCTTTGTTCCACATTTCCATTTACATCAACATCACGTTCAAACCATATTTATAACAAGTGCTGCAACAATGACGAGATTGTTGTTGTCGTCATAAACAGCAATATAAACCAATTAAATTTCCCATCGTAAACAATTCTTTATTACATTTTGCAATTAACAACAATATTCAGCACACAATCGACCGTTCAATGTGTTCAACAATCGTGCACTTGTGATCAATAAATAATGCGAACGAGCGTGTGCTTGCGAGCGCGCGAGCGTTTAACATTTTCAAAACAAATCTTGTAATCGGCAATCGAACTTGATTCTTGGTGTCAAATAAAGAATTGATTTTAAATACACAAAAGATTATGATAGAAATGATTAACAAGAATAAAAGCGTGAATGAATTAACAAGCTACATTTTCACCGAATGCTTTCAATTGCATTGAAGAGTGTGCGTCTATACAAGGTTGATTCGATTCAATTTTTCTCTCTCTCTCTCTTTTGAATTGATTGGATCGATCAATTGAAAAGTGGATTCAATTAACACTCAGTTTGATTAGACTCAATTTTAACGTGATACTCACACACTCTGCAATCTTGTTAATCGTTCACATGAACTTGCTTTAAAATGTTCAAATGAATTTCATTTTGATTTGACAAGATCAGTAGCTATATAGCAATACTGCTTCAATAAAATAAGCGTTCATCTAACTGTACTTGTTTTGTTTCATCGATACTAATTTGTAGGCAACCGAAAAGAATTTGTTGGCATCACCAAGCTTACAACGGCGATCAATGTCCCCAAGTCCACGTCGATTGGGTGATTTGAAGAGTAAAAAACAAACTTCACTAGATTCAAATGTCAGTGCTGCAGCACCGTCAATCACCCCAACCATAACCACTGAAGTTGATGCATCGAAATTAGGCGAAACTAATGGCACTACAAATGCAACAACAACCACTGATAATGGCGGCAAATTCGAAAATATCAGTGATAATGGCAGTGAAATCAGTGATGAAGGATATCGAAGTTTGGGTCTCATTCAACAGGCCAACAACAATCAATCAAAAAGAGCATCACTACATAGCCAAACATCGATTGAAGATGGAAAAACCGATGACGCAAAAACTAATGGTGAGTTTCGATTTGGTTAAAACTTTTACATTCCATTGTCTCTCAAAAGAACTCGTATTCTTGCTTGACTTTGTAATTTTGGTTGTGATTCTAATTCAAAATTCCACTGTTCAATTTCTCTAATTCACTGTAGTGCGTCTCGATCAAACTTCAAGCGATTCACAATGTTCACCATCCGATGAGCTAAGTTCCAAAGGAACAGCAGCTGATTTAATTGAAACGACACCATCAAGTCCAATTGATGCTCCAGATGCTACATTACCAGTTGAATCCGATGCAAAATCATTTGAAGAGGCTGGCGTTTTTATTACAGATGACGACATTACAGTCGATGTATCAAATACGACTGGCTTACGGAAAACTGGATTCTCCGATGATTTGTATAGTGATAGCTTAATAAAAAAGACATTTAGCAAAATTCCACGCTCACCAATGACACGCCGCAAAAGCATTGACAGTTGTTCGGTGCTCAGTGACAATGCATCCAACACCGGATTACCGATAATGTCACGCAAAATGCCAGTTTATCGTTCAGTTCGAAAGTCCTCATCACCAAGCATCGAAGTGAATGCTTCAAGCAAAGCCACAACATCGCCGAAAAAAGATATTGGCACATGGAATGGACGAGGCGGTGCAACCGGTAAAAAGAGGCCAACCGTTGGCACGGAATCCTTTACACCAATTTCAAGTAAGCATAGTGGAAGTACATCGAATTTAAGTCAAAAAGGAACAACACCGTTCCAACGAAACACGGAAACACGTATGTCACGATGTCAATACGATCAAAATGGTCGACGTGTTGTTAAATCAACAAATACATCACCGGTTAAACAAAGCACATCACCGCTTGCCCAGCAAATTTTAGAGGCGGCTGAAAGTGCTAAAAATGATGCTCAAATGCTTGAAAAAATGAAACTATTGCTAAGTAAGTATACGGTGAATAAAACAGGCAGTAAATCAAGTGGTTCATCGAATCGAAGCCGTTCAACAGCCACACCATCACCGGTCAAAAATAAAGATGAATTTGAAGATTTCACAACCGCATGGGTGAATTCAAATGGTTCATTGGATCGGGCAAGTAATTGTTGTGCACCGACCAAAGCACATTCAAAACGCAGTTCGGCTGCTTCGTCGTGTGAAAGCACAGGCTATGGGAAAAGTGAAATTCTTATTGCGGCACGCCGTGATCGTGGTATTTCCCGTATTCCAGCACCAATTCGACAAAATACTGAGCTTTATTGACGCTTAAGTCATTTTTAAGTTTGATTTCAATTTCCGTTTCACACAAAATATTTTGAGTTTGTCCTTTTGTTTGATATTTTCGTAGCTTCGTAAGAGTTCCTTTCGTTTGATTTGATCTTTATCGTTTAAGAGTTTTCTTTTTTTTCATAAACATGATTATGTGTTTTCTTCATTTTATTTTATTATTATAAAATTATCAAAGATACTGGAAAGTTTTCCTTTTTTGAAAATTTATTCAGCAAGTAATTAGATTGCTTTCGAAGCTTTATATAGACAAATTTTATTCAGAATTTATTCTATTATTAACGTTTCATTTAATATTTTTATTTTTCAATTTCATGTAATTGATAGTTTTTTTTTATTTAAACACAGTTTAAGCTATTGATGACACACACACACACACACACACACACACACACACAGAAATCACAGCATAATCAAACTACATGGTCACATTAGTTACAATTAAACTAAGTGAAAAGCAATAAAAAAGACAGACTTTTTGATTAGTTTCAAAATACTCAATTCACAACACATTTGAACCCTAATAGCCTTCCAAAACAACTTGAAATTACATTTTTCTCTTTTTTGGATCTTTTTTTTGTTCTATTTTTCTTTAGAAATTTCGAATTAAACTAAAACTAAACTATTTCACTATAGGATTTTATAGTCTTTATCGAAATATATACAAGAATAGAATTTGACGATATTTTTGTAGAAATGCAACTAGTTGTTAGTGTCTATGAAAATAAAATGAAGATTGTAGCTTAGGTTGAAACAGCTGATAGCAAGACTTATTTGAAAATAATATTAATAAAAAACAAACAAACAAATAATAATGATCAAATATCTATTGCACTCATTTCAATGGTACACACAATCATTTACTCGCCACTCTTTATATGGAGAAGATAAAAAAAAAAATTATCATAGAATCATCGTTCGTTTTGACGTTGAAACTAAAAGTTTCAAAATTACTAGACTTTTATATGTCACAAAAATATACATGTATATTTAAAGAGCCTATATCGAGCCTTTTCCACTGAAAATCACACACTCAACCTCTACGGTAGTCAAACACTATAATCGATAGACATAATAAAAAAAGCGGTTAGTTTTTGTTCATAAAAGTTATATAATTCAATAACATCGTTAAAATAGCAGTATAAACAAGATGTTTTTCGTTGTGCATTTTGATTTTGTTTCTCTTTGTTAGTGTGTTATGTTGTCAATGCCGAATGAAGAGTGCAAAGGTAAAGCACACTTGTTTAGCTGTACTGGAGCACGATGCACCGCAAGATCACTACATAAAAAAACTGATCTTCTTATCGATTTCGTGGTGTACCAACAGCATGCCGTATTTTTATTTCCCTTCCAACTTATCGTTTCAACTTATTCCATCATGCAGTTTTGCTCGTACTTTTTCGCATTTTATGTGAAACATGTCTTTTCTTTATGTGAAACACGCTTTATTTCTATAGTGTTTTTTTTTCAGTTCAATTGACATATATATATTTATGTAATGTATTGCTATTGATGTATTTTTGACACATGAATCAAGACAACAATCGACGGGATATTAATGCACTGCCGTCATTTTGGAATTGGCGTACAAAAACAAACATGTTTATTATAAACATGAAGTAAACACATCGTTTTTGTTTCTGTCGCTGCAACAGAGAAACGGTTTTTTGTTCTTGCATTTACTTTACCGCATGTACACTTCACGTGATCTTTCAATCAAAATAAGTTTCAACTTTATTTGCGACCGAATAAAAACAGAACAATTAGTTGTGAAGAAAATGTAATATTGGTTTTTACACACACAAAAAATACAACCTAACGTTTGATTTTGACCACATTATGAATTGAGAATGGACAAATGGACAAAACGAATAGGAATAGTAGAATTGACTTGGTCAATCGTTTACTTGATGACAATTTATGCTTAAAATCAAATTGGTGCTGACGTTTTTTTTATTTTTGGATAATTTTGAGAGTAGAGAATAAAATAATTAGATTTTGAGAAAAATGACTTTGATAATTCTGAAACTGAACAGAAAATCCTTTTTTACGAAAATACATTATAGCTTTTGAGTTTTGCTTTGAGATGTCAATGGCTGTACATCAAACTCAAACGTCTAACTGAAATCTAAATTCAATCAAATCAAAACAAAATAATTATTCAATAAGAGTTATAATTTTGTTAACTGTTAACAAAATGAAGTGAGAGCTTCTTCTTTATTTTAAAACATTTTCTTGTTTTAGTTGATTAATTCTATAGCATTTTATAGAAGAGCTGAGTAGGAATGAAACACGCATAAAAAAATATTGGAAACATTTTTTAGTAGCAACTAATTTAACAGGAATGTTTTGAAGAAATGAAAAAGACTAAGATATTGTTAGTGATTTGTGTAGGCTAGGCCAGAATCAACCATTTAAAAATGTTTGACCCGTTTTTTTTTGTAAATTGACAATTTTCAATTCGATGATGCGACTGAAAATGACCACTGAAAAACGATGAAGAAATTCAAACATGAAAAATTAAAATTTCACAAAAAATGTGCAATAGCAACAGCATGAACTTGGATCATTTTTATTCCCAAGAAAAAATCAACCAATTTTAGTGTTAACATTCAATTCAAAGTAAATTCACAGGGAGAGTTTCATTTTCAATTTTCCTTTGAACCAATAAAAGTGCTTTAACAACTTTTACTTTCACAAACCAATATGAATTCTTCTCTAGTTTAAGGTTCCCTTTTAAGTGAAACATAAAGTGTTCTTCTTTTAGTTTCACTTTCAATACTATCTAGCTTTATTTAACGTTTCGTTTTTAAGCGATACATAATATATGTTAATGAAATTTATCCCAATACAAAAACAAAAAAAAAAACACACACACACATATTTCATGTAATAATCACTTGATGGGTCATGAATAAATACATATTTAACCACTACCGAAATTGAATTGGTTTCGATTTATTGAAAGCATTGACAAATTTCAGGAGAAAGATGATTTCATCAAGAAAAACGTTTATTTCAAGGAATAAGGTAAGGATGATAAGGTAAGGTGAGAAGCATTTCAAATCTTTAAAAAATTATCAACCAAAAACTTCAGTCAAAGAAACTATTGCGACAAACATATATTCGATTCAGTCTAAAGTACGTCAACATTATTTCATATCAGCCATCTATCGGCCTGTAGTCGAACTATTTACATCACAGCTATGCTTTTTCTTCGAAGTACAGAACTTTCGTTCGTTGAGTTCAAACCTGATGTACTTAACCATGGAGCAGTGCGTCACACCATAAAGCTCCATAATAAATGTTCAGTAGATACATCGTTATAGTTTAATGTTAGCAAATTTATTTGCGGTTTGTATACTTGCCGTTTTTGCAGCTTGATCGAAAGATGTGCCGAGAAAAGGAATGAATAATAAAGTCCAATGGAACGTTAATTGTTTATTTGACATTATATGATTGCCTCATAGATCGACTTATACATTCAAATGGAGTTATAACGCATGGAACAGTAAAACATGTGATTTTTTGTGTAACATTTATTATATCGCATCGACATTTTGTATTGATATTTCACAGTGTTAATGAAGTCATATCAGAGTTATGTCTAGCAGTTGATTTTTTTTTTCTCTCTATACAACCGCCTACGGAACTTTAACACATATTTAAAAATTGCGAGAAACGCTACATTAACCATTTTATATCTGTTTGTTGTTTGTGTATGAGAGAATAAACAAATAAAGCAATTGACATTAAATGGCTCCCAGCAGTGAGCTATAATTCCCATGACGGTCAGTATATCAAACATGCTAACGCGAAGCATATGCGTATACAAAATCTCTACAACGTAATTTGGATCGCTTATCAACACAGTATCATACAAATTTAATTAACTAATCGTCGACTCTTTTTAACTTGATTTTATTTGATGTGCGTTGAATTCGAATGCATTTTGCATCGAAATAGTCCATTGAAATTACGGCCATCGGAAATTTTTATTTACACATCCACTCGTGGTTAGAGGGTGTTTAGGTCAATTTCAAAAGGTGAATTTGAGTTTGCTATTGCTTTACATGATTAAACGGAAATAAATTCATTTGTTTTTTCGACACAATTTCAAATAAAGTGATTTTTTTTTGTGTGAAACTGTTTTGTGTTTGAGTGCAAATATTTCGTGATAGAGAAATTATTCACGCGTGTTCACGGGCATGCCATTCAATTCGTTGTTTGATATTGTAAAGTTGCAACGTAATTTTTTCATTGAAATACATTTCCGCAATTTAAACAGTTCAATACAATAAGTTCAAACTGTTTTCGCTGTAAAAAAATGGTTAACACATTTTTCTCGGTTGTGCTCTTTTCACTATTGATAATTCGATGCTATTCGGGTATGGATTTTTTTATTTGTTTGAATTTCATTATTATGGGCCGTTTAGTATTTTTCATGTCGTTTTTGTTTATTTAAACTTTTGAAGTTGCGTCACCACGTTTAACACCAATAGCACTGCCTGAACCTGGAGCTCGACCAGCCGCCGGACTGGATCCAATCAATGGTGAAATTTTAAAACTTTCTGAACGTCTATTTGAAGCAAGCACACCAAACATATTCAATCAAATCACGGTTAATCTTCAACGGAGGACATATTCGTCAGCATTAACTGATGATGCACCAGCACCGTATGATCTTCTATTGAAACAAATTTGTTGTGTTGAATTTTAACGTATTCCACTGTAACTTAGACTTTTGTCCGTGAGTAATGCAACTTTATCAAGTGTACCAACAATCGTAAAATTACGGGCACTATTCGATAACTATGAACTAGATACGAGCGCTGTTGAAAGTGTCACAGCAGCGGAACGTCAAGAAGAAGATGAATTTCTGGATCAAGTTCTTGACACGGCCGTCATGAAAATTGCAATGGATTTCTTGCAACAAAAAGGTTGATATCGGTGATTTTATCTTGCGATGGTCTCAATATCAAAGATAAAGTCGTCGGATAAAACACTGACAGAAATAAAAAATTCTAGAATTTAAAAAAATATATCGCCTTATCAACTTTACATTGTGTCCATCGCAAGATCAACATCTCTGCTTGAATTCAATATTATCACTGCTGGAATTTCACATTAATTGAATTAAATTTAATTAATCTCTGTCATTTTTAACAGGTTCTGTTGAATCGAATCGTGCAAGCCAAAAAAATTTCTTGAAAGTACTTTGGTTTACTTTGTATTCGCGCGGAAATGGCCGAGTGGGAAGCTCCGGTTTTGAGCATGTTTTCATGAATGAAATAAAAAATAATGAAATCTCTGGACTTCATAACTGGATTTATTTTCATGATCAAGAGCAAAGCAGCCCGCATAATTTGGACTACAAAGGCTATTTGAAGAGCTTACATTTGGGCAATGTAAATTACAATGCACAGTCACATTATATATTATTTGTGAATTAATTGTCGGCTCTTTTCACAGAAAGCCCAGCTAGTTAAGTACCGTGTGGGATACAGCAATTTGAATAAACCGGTTAATACTATGTTTATTGGCACATTACCAGAACTTGAGATGGCTTTGTACACCGTTTGCGTGGAGATGAGGAAAAGCAAATGTGATGTATCATTGGGAGGAAAGAAATTTTCAATCAAAACATATCCGTTCTTTTATCGGGGTAAACGTGTTATTGGCAGCGCTTATCCTGAATTTTAGGTGTACTCATTTCATCATGTTTAAACGAAAATTTTAAAATATATGGTTCTCTCTACATTCATTCCATTGACATTTTGACCTTGTAAACTATATCTGCATTCTGTAAAGAAAAATGCGGCAGTGACAGTTGTTGTTTGTAATTAAGCTGTACATCTGCTTCAACCAGGCACATGCTCGAAAGTATGCAAATAAAGTCATACTTTAATTAGCCGAATAAATGTGTGTATTTTGGATTTTCAGGACCGGGTGCGTTTACCAAAGATTTGTTTTAATATGAAAAAAAAGATGTATTTTAGCTGTTAATGTACGTTTTCATTGTATAAGGACATTTTTTTTGAACAATCTAGCTTCTAAAATCTACACTGTAGTACGATGAATCAAAACAATATGTTAAAGGTCATTCACCATCGGAAATCTCAATGGAAAGAAATACTTCTTAACTCGTACAACAAGTTAGACTGCTCAAAAAATTCTTTGTTTGATGAAGATGTAAATATATATTGAATAAATAGATACAATTAGAAATGAGTGTTTGAATGCTTAATAAAAACACAATGATTACTTTGTCAGACAAAGATGAGGAATCGATGTATAAAATGTTTATGTATTGCATCAGTTGCATATAAAATGTAGGAACACCCCAAACTTGTGTAAATAAGAATTGGCAAATATATCAAACTACAGTCCAACTTTATGGATTAAGAGCTGTAAAAGTTTGACCTTTACGCTGGATTGGTGTATTGTTCTCCTCACTTTTGTTTCTCCACTTTGTGACGTATTTATGTATGTGCATCAACAGCAAATACACATGTGTAGTAGAGTCTTTCTCTCAATAATACATTGAAAGAAATATATCATTTGATTGTTTGCTCGATTTATTCCTGCAAATATCCACACTCACACAGGCGTATAAACAGAGGATCGGACATTTTGTTAGGAGCTAATCGTTAAGATTTCCTATTCGGATTAGCTCAATGTCTGGGAGAAGGTCACAACCATTGCGAAATTGCGTCCATTATAAATTATGAAGTAACAGTGATCGAGACAGAGACTAATTTTGAGTTGAAGAAGCAAGACCAACAGCAACATAATATCATGTTATTCTTCATAAACCAATCAGACACTGAATTAAAAATTGTGATGCCTGTTGTTGGAGACGAGAACAAGTAAATGGAAGAAAATTCAATAATACACACAACACCTCTTCATATATAATGACGAATATATTATATCTTCATGGTGAAAGACCTAGTTAATAATTGCAAAAAATATTATGACGTTGCTAGACTTCTTTTCACTGAAAAGTGTTCAGTATGCAGAATGGAATTTTTTAGACGTAAAAGACGGTAAATACTGAAAAGAGCAACAAAAAGTATAAAATGAGAGCACATCTGAATATGCAGGTCTAAATCGTTTGCATTTGGTGTTTGAGATGACGAAATTCGTATTACTGATAGCCATTTGTGTGGCATTTTTGATAGCAAAAAGCTCTTCAAGTAAATATAATCCAAAATTTTGTGCCTAAATACTCGGATACTCCGATTGATGTCTTTACATTTGCATTATAGAAAATGCGGCCAGTGATGCTGAAATTATGCAGGTTACGGAAGAGATATTCAAAGTGGCCGACTTGAGCATTTATCCAAAAGTACAAATCAACGTTGAAAAATTTCCGTAATAATTTAAAACGATATTAATCATAACGCGAGTCACAAATTTTTAATTGATTTAAATATGGATTCTTAATATAGAGTATTCACAGTGAGTGAGGACGTTTTAAAAAATGTCACAACTATTGCAAAATTGCGTCCATTGTTTGATAATTATGAAATGGACGTACTGGTTGGCGAAACAGAAACTAATGCTAAGATGAAAGAGCAAAACGAATTCATCAAGGCGGTACTCGACACAAAGGTTATGAAAACCCTTATGCATTTTTTAGTGCAAAAGCAGTAAGCGGATTCATCTTCGAAAGTTATTATCGATAAGTTTTTTTATTATTTTTTTTTCGATTTGAAAAGAGCGATTGGGAGTAGATTTGAGGATCAAGTTCGCCTTCTGAAAGATGTGTGGTTTAAACTTTACTCTCGCGGTAAAGGCGTATTAGGAAGCAACGGGTTTCAACATGTATTTATGCAGGAAATTAAAGACGGCGAAGTGATGGGCTTGCACAGTTGGATTTATTTTCATGATCAACAACTGAAAAGCGATAAACTCTTGTTAAAAAAGCGTATAAGGAATCTAAGTTTCGGCAATGTAATCCTGCAAACAGATGTATTTTGTTCGATATTTTATAATGTTTTTTTTTTTTTAATTCAGAAAGCGGAAATTATGAAGTTTCAATTCACATACGGCAAAATGATCAAATACTCGAACACGATGTTTGTTGGAACGCCACCAGAATTAGATATGGCCTTGTATACATTGTGCATTACAATGGACAAGATGGAATGTAAGGTCTCTTTGGATGGAAACCAGTTTCTGATCCAAACTTTTGCCATTGGGAAACACATCAAAATGCTCGGCTCAGCCTACCCCAACATTTAAACTTAAATGACAAGAAATTGAAATGTAATGAAAACAAGGTTTGAAATTTCCGATCCCATCTATTGAGCTCTCAATAGATTTATCGGAAAAACTCTCTTAAAACAGATCTTTCGAATTGAGTGTAATCTATTTTTTGAGCAAATTTCGTTAATTGCCAATTAACTGATGACCTTTTTTTGGGACTTAATTGTCATTAACGTTTTAATTGTCAAATTTTTATACTCAAATTCTGACTCAAATGGAGGGGTTTCACTCACTCATGAGAAAAAAACTCATAAATGGATCAAATTTTACTCAAAAGATCCGTTTTGAGAGAGCTCATTCGATTGACTCTATTGAGATATCCATCGATGCGAGCGGAAATTTCAAACCCTGAATGAAAATTGGGATAAATTTATCATATACAATTATTCAAGCTAATAAATTTATAGAGTTATTATTGGCCTGGAAAAACTTGAATGTAATTTTCGTGCAAAATGATTTTTAGTCGCCACAATTTGTTTTATTGTAAAATGACACCAATACTTATAATCAAAGATGCAAACGGGTTTTTATTGACAATGAAATTGATAGTTTTGATCGAAAACAAAAATGAATGATCATACATTCGCAATGCCTGCTTTTGCGCACAGTTTTACACTAAAGTGCAGAAACATTTTTGAAAAATTACTGTTGGGGAAGTTTGAGAAATTTGACAGTAAATTTGGGATTGTGATCTCCGACAGAATCAGCATTGATTGGCTCAGAAAAGTGGAATTTACCTGCAGGATGGATTCGATTAACGCCCATTCGTTGCGCTTTTGAAATAGAACAATGAACTTGACATCAACGCATGGCGAAATGGCTATTAGAATATAGTTCAAAATTTGATTGACAACGAACAAAGGACAACATTCCGCAATCTCACGCTAACATGTGTTAAAAATGCTTCCAACGCATTCCTGTAGGCTCAATTCGTATAGAAAAACTCATTTTCGGATTTCAAAGTCTTCAACCGATCGCAATACTTTGATGTATCATGTGCAGAAAAGTAATATTACATTTCCAGACTTTTTTCGATGCGTAGTGAGGAATTCTTCGGGCGTCATTTTCTATTTAATAGCTCAAAAAATGGACAAACAAGAAGTATAAAATGAGAGCACATCAAAAACTTATTTGTATTTGAGTGTCTGGAGTTTGAGATGGCAAAATTATTTTTATTGATAGCCGTTTGTTTGGTATTTATGATACCAAAAACTTGTACAAGTGACTGAAGGCA
Source organism: Aphidoletes aphidimyza (assembly GCA_030463065.1). Lineage (NCBI taxonomy): Eukaryota > Metazoa > Arthropoda > Insecta > Diptera > Cecidomyiidae > Aphidoletes > Aphidoletes aphidimyza. Next base: position 19,397,770 of record CM059999.1, read on the forward strand.
AACATAATTTTATCAAGAACTTCAATTGAAGATTTTATATTTTGCTTTGCAGAAGCCGCTGCCAGTGATGACGAGATGATGCAAATTACCGAAGAAATATTTAAAGTGGCTGACTTGAGCATATATCCAAAAATACGAATCAACGTTGGAGGATTTCCGTAATATTTTCACCGATACTCATGTCGAGAGAACTAGTTTTTATTGGTTTAAATATGAATCCTAAACATAGACTTTTCACAGTGAGTGAGGACTTGTTGGAGAATATCACAACCATAACGAAATTGCGTCCATTATTTGATAATTATGAAATGGACGTAACTGTGCCCGAGACAGAGACTGATGTTGAGTTGAAGGAGCAAGACGAATTCATCAAGGCGGTACTTGACACACAGGTCATGAAAACGCTTATGCAATTTTTAGTGAAAAAAAGGTAAGCGATGCTAAAAGTCAAGGTGAACACAAAATTATTTCTATAATCTATATATTTTCATTTGAAAAAGGGCGATTGGAAGTCAATACGTTGATCAAATGCATCTTCTAAAAACCCTTTGGTTTAAGCTTTACTCTCGCGAAATACCAGGCATTTTGGGCAGCAACGGCTTTCAACACGTGTTTTTACAAGAAATTCAAAACGGCAGTGTTATTGGTTTGCACAATTGGATTTTTTTTCATGATCAACAAGAAAAAAGTCATAAGCTGTTGCTGAAACAGCACATAAGAAGTCTTATTTTCGGCAATGTACAACTGAACAATACAGTTATATTCATCTTGTCCGATACTTCATGAGTGTTTTTTATTTTAGAAAGCGGAAATTATGAAGTTCAGATTCACGTACGGTAGAGTGACTAAACCTTCGAATTCAATGTTTATTGGATCGCCACCGGAACTAGATATGGCCTTGTATACATTGTGCATTGTAATGGATAGAGAAAAATGTAATATTTCTTTGGATGGACTTAAATTCAAAATCAAAATTGATCCCATCTATGCGAATGGTGATAGAGTGATTGGCAGTTCATACCCTCTAATTTAGATCTGACTTGATGAAGAATGTAAAGAGGGCTTAATAAAGAAAAAACGACCAAGATAAAATATTATAATATTTTTCATAAACACAACAAAAATTGAATTGAAAACTGTGGTGTCTTTTTGGAGATGAGAACAAGCAAATGTCACTTGGCAGGATGAAATTCCAATATTGCATATTGTGTTTAATAAATGTGTATCATTTATCGAAATAAGCAGTTTTTCATTGAATGCATATTATACTTCTTCATATACAGTCGGCAAAAAAAGTATTCGTTCACTTAATTCAAATCAGTATCTGACTTTCAAGGAGTGAAATATGATGGTTGGCAATGTCAACTTGGCATATTAAGAGGCATTTTTCACCGACTCCCGGAAGTGAAGTCCAGATATATAATTTTGATAACGAGACCAATATTTCTACTTTCCCTACTTACTTTGACACTGGAGAGCGCTGAATTTTGGCTGAAGAACGCTATTGTGTGTCTTAAATGGATAGGTGTTCAGCTGTTCAGTTTTATAAGGTGTGGTCGGTGAGAAATGACACCTTGAGAGAAGTTGTTTGAAAAGACCTACAATTTTGCTGAAGTCATCAATATCAATTTCCGTACTCGTTTCTGTGTTATTGGACATTTAGATACCACTTTAAATTAAGTGAACGAATACTTTTTTTTACTGACTGTATAATGATGAATTTCATGGTTTTTTTAAAGATCCAATTAATAAATGAAAATAATATTACGACCTTGCCAAACTTCGTTCAGTATGCAGAATGCAGCATGCAGAGTGGAATTTTTCAAACTTAAAAAAGGGAATGGCACCTTTGAAAAGAGCAACAAACAGTATAAAATGAGAGCACATCTGAATATGCAGGTCTAAATCGTTTGCATTTGGTGTTTGAGATGACGAAATTCGTATTACTGATAGCCATTTGTGTGGCATTTTTGATAGCAAAAAGCTCTTCAAGTAATTATAATCCAAAATATTGTGCCTAAATACTCGGATACTCTGATTGATGTCTTTACATTTGCATTATAGAAAATGCGGCCAGTGATGCTGAAATTATGCAGGTTACGGAAGAGATATTCAAAGTGGCCGACTTGAGCATTTATCCAAAAATACAAATCAACGTTGAACAATTTCCGTAATAATTTAAAACGATTTTAATCATAACGCGAGTCACAAATTTTTAATTGATTTAAATATGGATTCTTAATATAGAGTATTCACAGTGAGTGAGGACGTTTTAAAAAATGTCACAACTATTGCAAAATTGCGTCCATTGTTTGATAATTATGAAATGGACGTACTAGTTGGCGAAACAGAAACAGATGCTGAGTTAAAAGAACAAGACGAATTCATCAAGGCGGTACTCGACACAAAGGTTATGAAAACCCTTATGCAGTTTTTAGTGCAAAAACAGTAAGCGGATTCATCTTCGAAAGTTATTATCGATAAGTTTTTTATTATTTTTTTTCTCCGATTTGAAAAGAGCGATTGGGAGTAGATTTGAGGATCAAGTTCGCCTTCTTAAGAATGTGTGGTTTAAACTTTACTCTCGCGGTAAAGGTGTATTAGGAAGCAACGGGTTTCAACATGTATTTTTACAAGAAACTAGAAAGCGTGATGTTATGGGCTTGCACAATTGGATTTATTTTCATGATCAACAACTGAAAAGCGATAAACTCTTGTTAAAAAAGCGTATAAGGAATCTAAGTTTCGGCAATGTAATCCTGCAAACAGATGTATTTTGTTCGATATTTTATAATGTTTTTTTTTTCAAATTTCAGAAAGCGGAAATTATGAAGTTCCAATTCACATACGGCAAAATGATCAAATACTCGAACACGATGTTTGTTGGAACGCCACCAGAATTAGATATGGCCTTGTATACATTGTGCATTACAATGGACAAGATGGAATGTAAAGTCTCAATGGATGGAAAACAGTTTTTGATTCGGACTTTTGGCATTGGAAAAAAAATCAAAATGCTCAACACAGCCTATCCTAACATTTAGACTTCAATGGCAAGAGTTTGAATGTAATGAAAATATAAATGAAAAGATAAAGATATGTATTGAGAAAAAATGAAACATAGATGAGTATTGCCCCAATAATTAATTCACTTTTCTAGTCTTTTATTCTGATATTTTATCTTATCCATCACTTGATGCCTGGCCAAAATGTTCTACATTTCAAGACTCTAATTTGATAAATTTATTAAATCTGCATTTTGTCCAAAAATATGTGTAGGGACAGTAATACACTCCTGGTGTTTGTAACGTAAATTGTGTATATTGAGTTGAACATCTGTTTCAATGGAAAGCAAACAAATAAAGTCGTGCCCTCCAATCAACCAAATAATAATTTCTAACCAAATAAATGAATTACATTCGTAGTTCTAACTTCTTCGCGCTGATATGAAAGTTCTTTTACGCCCCGATCGATTGATATTTCTACTAATCAAAAATGTATTGGTTTTGTGAAGAAAACAAAGGAAAATACTGGTTTCTCATAATATATTTTGAAGTACAGTATATATGAACGTATCATGTGTACATGTCTGAAACATCTGCAATTTGGCCAATTTCCTACACAATTAAACAAATTGGCCATCTTCACTTTGAGATTGAATAATTCTTTTTAGAGATATATCTAGGAATTTAGTATATCACCCGATTGTCGATCATTTACTCAAGCGCTGTGGAATTAAGTTTTCAAGGCAAAACCGATACTTTTTCTAAGCACATTCTGTGTGCGGAAAAGTAAAATATAAATATGTTTTATTGACAGTTGAACATTTCTTGAAAACAAATACATTACTTTAACAATGGAATTTTCCAAACGTCAATAGTGATAAATTTAGTTAAACAAATGGACTAACATGAAATATAAAATAAGAACAAATAGATTTACAATTACATTTGTATTTGAGAGCCTGATGTTCAAGATGGCCAAACTATTTTTAGTGGTCGCAGTTTGTTCAATATTTTTGATAGCAAAAAGCTTTTCAGGTGAGAAATAAGTTGTATTTCACAGCAGCATCAATCAAAGTTTTTTTTTTCATTTGAATTTCAGGAAATTTCGTCGTCAGTGATGCTGAAATCATGCAAATTACTGAAGAAATATTCAAAGTAGCCGATCTAAATATATATCCAAAAATACAAATCAACGTTAATGGATTTCCGTAATATTTTTAGCAATATCCATTTTAAGAAATAGCTGTTTATTGATTAAATTATAAATTTAGAGTTTTCACAGTGAGCGAAAATGTATTGAAAAATGTTTCAACCATTGTTAAATTGCGTCCATTATTCGATAACTACGAAATGGATGTATCAGTGAAGGAAAAAGAAACGGACGTTGAGAGAAAAGAGCAAGACGAATTCATCAAAGCGGTACTCGCAACAAATGTTATGAAAACGTTAATGCAATTCTTAGTGAAAAAGGGGTAAGAGATTCATCTTCGGAAATGTAACAATAAAATCTTGAAATAGTGTAGCTGACCTCTGAATAACGAAAAAAATGTTGCTAAAACTGATTGTGCAATATATTCACTGTGACCTACTTCAAGTTCTTCGGAATAGTGAACACTGAACTTCTGTTTCACTAGAATCCGCTATACGTATAAAACTATATTATTTTTCTCTTAAATTTAAAAGGGCGATTGGAAAACAATATGAAGACCAAGCGCTTCTACTGAAAAATATGTGGTTCAAACTCTATTCTCGTGGTAACGGTATATTGGGAAGCGCCGGTTTCGAGCATGTATTTATGCAGGAAATTAGAGACGGTGAAGTGATGGGTTTACACAGTTGGATTTATTTCCATGATCAACAGCAAAAAAGTGATAAACTGCTGTTAAAAAAGCGTATAAGGAATCTAAATTTCGGCAATGTATTTCCAATGTTCATATCTATCTTGTTCAGTATTATATGAGTTTTTTTTTCTCAAATTTTTAGAAAGCAGAAATTATGAAGTTTAGTTTCCAATACGAAAATATGACCAAATATTCAAACACAATGTTCATTGGAACGCCACCTGAAGTAGATATGGCCTTGTATACGTTGTGCATTGCAGTGGAAAAAGAGGAATGTAATGTTTCTTTAAATGGAAAAAAATTTCTGATTCGTGCTTATGCCATTGGACGAAAGATAAAAATGCTAGGAAGCGCTTATCCTAACATCTAGTCACATATGCCAAGGAATTTGCATAAACGGGTCCCATTCAAATTAACTACAACGAATTATTGAAATAAAATGTTTAGAAAAGTTAAAGTTTATTTTATTCAACGAAAAAAATTGTATTATCAATCATTTTATTTAATATATGGTGAACGAATTTAAAACTTGATAATAAACTTATATAACTGGATACGTGGCACCAACCATACGTTTGCCGTCATAGTAAAAAGGGAAGGCACGAATAGTGAACTTGTTTCCATCTAATGACACATCACAATATCGTCTATCCATTTCGAAACAGATGGTAAACAATGCCATATCCAATTCAGGTGGAGTTCCAATAAACATTGAGTTCACCGGTTTTGTGACATCATTGTATGAAAATCGATATTTGATTATTTGCCCTTTCTGAAATGAATGAAAAAACAATTTTGATCAAATAATTGAAATTCTTTATGACATTCACATCTTACATTGCCCAATGAAACACTCCTCATATAGCCTTTATAATCAACATTTTTAGTTTGGTTTTCTTTGTGATAATAGTAGAGCCAATTATGTAAACCGATCGGCAAACCATATTTCATTTCATTTAAAAATACATGTTCAAATCCAGAGCTACCAATTTTACCACCGGCACGTGGATACATTCCAAACCAAATGTTCTTCAATAAATCGAATTGGCTGGACCGATCATACTCAACAAAACCTAAGAATTGTCAACCAAAATTTATATTATTTCAAAATTAATCTAAATTTTTTTAAATTCAAGTAAATAGCACCTTTTTTGTTTAAAAAATTCATCGCAGTTTTCATAACTTGCGTATCGAGCACTGAATTGATGAATTCGCTTTCTTCAATCAATTCATTTGGAGTAATAGTCTCACTGTTTGACGCGTCTAGTTCATAGTTATCAAAAAGAGCACGCAACTTTTCAATCGTTGGAACTTTGAAAACGACAGATTCATCAACGGTCAATAGCCTAAAAATAAAAGATATTTTGAAATTCAATCGAACTTGTTAAGCAAATACAACAAGAACATACGGGCGCTCAGCATCATCAGAACGAGACCATGAAGATGTTGAACTTTGTAAATTTACTTTGACATATGGAAATATGTTTGGTTCACACTCTCTGAACAATTGTTCAGTCAAATTTTCTAGTTCTGATCCATCGGAATCGTATTCGTATGGAACTGTAAAAAAAACGAAACATCTCTAGCTTATTTATTTGTAAGTTAAAAAATAATAGCTAGAAAAAGCACAATTACAAGCAATCTGCAGCTCAAGCACTACAATAAATATAATAAATTCTTTGAACATTGTTGAAAATTACTGGAATTGAAACACCGTAGATGCTAACGAGGTAAATTTTATAGAAGAAGACAAATTCAATAGATCAAACATTCTACTAAATACTCACTAGGTTGTTCATTTCATTTTATACTTTTGTAAATTAAAGAAACTTTATCGAATGTTCATTTTTTTACATATTTTATCATCGAAAGTTCATGATAACATTTAAGCAATAACAGCATGAATCGTTTGTTTTTTTGGCATTTTTACGTGTATTTAAAATCAATAAAAATTAAACGATTAACTTCAAACAATACGACAGTAATTTATAATTTTAAGTAAATCACTTAATTTTTGTTTATTAACACATGATTAACCAATGATAATAAATAAACAAATATGCCTCCAAATGTGATTGCATAATGATTGTAGTTTAGTTTTCATTTGAATTTTAAACAATATCAGTTTTATTTTCATCATACCTCGATATCTTTTACTTACGTTTTACACAACAACTGTCTCTTTTGTATTCGTCAACATTGTTTGGCGTTTTGATTCAAACTCATACCTATGTTTATTGACAATTATTTCACGTACAAAGATGAAACAATAAATAGCATTCACAGTACAACTTTCGCACAGGTCTTAAAGATTAAATAATATTGTAAACCATTTGGTCTGATTATAATGAGTTCGTTAGTTTTGTTTTATTGTTGCTTTTTCGTTACAAAATTGGTTTTAATTTGAACTTATCTTAACACTTCTGTGAATATTTGGGCACGATGAATTGTTAAAATTAATCACGATTCTTCATATGGAGTGAACATTTAATCGATAGGATGGCATTAGTTTGCGGTTAATGCATTTTTTTAAAATCTCATTTAAGTATATATTCAATTTCTTGTTTGCTAAATTATAAAACTGGCCTGCAGGCATGTTAATTTTGAATACATTGACATCTCTCAACACAAGTGCCGTTTGAAAGTGAATAGTATCCGCTTATACAGTCACAAGCATATTTATCCTGAAATGGGCCTTCTACCGGAGGACATTGTAAATTTGCACAGGTTCGTGCCGTCTTCGCATTGAATTTTCTAAACTCCATATTCGGACCTGGACATGGATACGAGCATAAACAATTTGCCGTATTTCTCAAGACATCCTTTCTAACACACTGTCCACAATCATTTTTATAGCAACCATCTATGCATACACACTTACCAGTATGTTTGCAATACCTTTCATTTAGTCCAGGACAATGAATCTTATGACATTTCTTATGACATTGGCAAAGTTCAACGCATTCTCCACAACTATTTAGGTAATACGGTGGAATACAGTTGCACACATTCAAAAGGTAGAGGCTAGATTTCTTGTTCCGTTTGATGAACGAAAGAAACGAATTGCAATCCGAAGAATGCTCACGTTTATGCCATGAGGTGGAGGTCGAAGAGCTTGATGAGGAACAGCTCGATGAATCGGTTTTCGATGAGGAGCATTCTGAGGATGAACTACTTGATGTCGAACGGCATGAGGAGGATGATGATGATCGCGATGGACAAACTCGATAATCTTTTGGATGCAAAATACCAACCAAAGTCATTCGCTTGCACTTACATTTTGGATTATCTGGTATTTTGGGCGGATTGCATTGTTCTTTAACACATTGCGCTCTCGGCACACAATATCCAGCCAAATTACGAAAAAAGCCATCTTCGCAGCCACAATGTATGTGAAGACGCAATGGAGCTCGAATCCTACAATAAACTGTTTCACGGAGAGCACTTTCGCATGTAGTATTGGAGCAAGCTGGTATTTGTACATAACATTTTACTTCTTCGTATTTGAAGTAACACGTAACATTTGAGGTATCACAGCCTGAATCAGCTACTATTGAATTAAAAATTATAATATTAGATATGATTGTTTTAAAATGTAAAAAAATTATATTTTTTCGATTCTCAGCTCACAATATATACTCACAGCTAAAAGAATAAGCTTCAAAAAGAATGAGATTTAAGAAACAAAACACAGTATATTGAGTAAAGACTGTTTCAATAAAATATGTGCCCATTTTTGTTGCTTCACTTTTGAACGCTTTTTGAGAGATGATCGTCCCTTGCAAGATGAGACACATATATATTCAGATTAATTTCAACATTTCGTCTACGTTTCAAGAGTATTTTACGTATTTTCATTCATTGTGGTAAATAAACATGAACAGTTGGAATGGATCCATGATTGCCAATAAGAGGTTTCAAAATCACAAATATAATATAATAAGAACAAATATTACTTGTTAAACATCTTGAAGATTGCAATTTTTATTGCATTATTAAATATTTTGTTGTTTTTCGCCCTTTTTTTTATATAATTGGTAAAATTTCAAATTTTGTTTGCTCAAAAATCGGATTCGCAGAATTTGTTCGGTCAAATTTTGCAGGTGGAAGAAATCAGAAAGTGATAAATACTTTAATAACACTGTGCAACAGTCATCATAATGTTGACGTTTTGACGATGGATTCGGAAAATATATCGCACATAGTGATATGCGTTTCTTTGAGAGTGTTTCACAATGTAATTTGAGTGAAACCGAAAATTATTATTTCACTGAAATCGATGAAAAGAACTGAATAATTTCACTTAAAGTAGTTGAGTTATTTTCTCTCATTTTTGGAGTCATCCTCCACTTAGCATTGGAATTGCATTAGTGGGCGTTCGTGCTTTATCGTCGCCACTGTAATGGAAACTTAATGCGAGTGGGGACGCCTTGAAAAATAATGACGCCAAGCTAATTCAGCTACTTTGAATGAATTTGAAGTTATACATAAGTATTAGAGTGGTAGGCATTTCCACTCATGTCGAATTTCTATCGGCACAATGCATTTTCTATGGAGGTTAGGTATAAAAATCAGTGATGATTTTTCGTTAGCCGGCGTTAGCTTGATCGAGGCTTACACTGGCAGTTGGTGTAAGCCAAGCGTTAGCCAGCTGTGTATGTGTATGTTGTGTGCGAGCGTTGAAAAGTTTGACAGTTTACTATGACGTGTATGTATTAGTGTCGCTGGCTAGTATACACCACAGTGGCAAATTAGCCAGCTAATTTGCTCATCACTGATAAAAATGACCGTTGTACATTTTCAGGCTGATCGGATTTTGTCTTGGAATTGATGGTGTCTCATCGGCCCCAAAAGTATTTAACTCCAGAAAATACCAAAATTTTAGCAAAAATTCACATCGAAATCAAGATAATAATGGATTTTCACTCAAAATACGACAAAAAATTCAAAAAAAGGCCCCAAAAGAAGTGAAGAAAATACGAAAATACGCATGAGACCAACAATCAAAATACTCCAAAGATATCTACATAAACCAAACTCAAATGGCTTTAAAATTGACTAAAATCGAGCCGATTGAAATTCTACATGGGTGGAAATACCCACCACTCTAATAAGTATATATATGTTGAATCCGTACACAATGTGTATTGAGTCATAGTAATAACAAAAGTTATTACAACGTTGCAAAATGAAAAGAAACGGTTTCAAAAGCAGAAAAGCTTCATTATTCCAAAAAATGTTGGTATGTTCAGTTCATAGATCTTGGAACTTGTTATCAGAGATAGCGACCGAAACATTTTACTGTTACAATCCCGACAAAGCAAACGGATCGAAACATAGTTCAGTATATTGTACCATTTGTGTAATGTTACACATGGTTCACTTTGTTTTCATTGCAACTGGATCAAATTTACCGTATTGGTACGTTTTCGGTTTTTGTGTATACACTTGGAACGTTCCATTTCTCTGCTTGTTAAAACATCCCTTGTGATCGTAACCACAATGAAATCGACTGCAAAATAGTAAATCGATTCTCACGGCAGTAAAGTGAACCAAACATGAAATCACAAAGTTTCTCAAATATACATGATTTATTGATTTATGCAGCATGGTGCCGTGAATTATTATCAACGAATCAATTCTTCTTCAAAATTGTATTGAACGCTATTTGGAGCAACATTTATAGGTTGAAAAGTTCATTGATTGCAGTGCTAACAATTTTCTTACGACGACTGCACAACTTTGCTGAAATGACTAATTTATTACATATTCCGTGTGAAACTTGGGAAGTTGATTTTAGTTTAATACATTAATACTCCGATAAGCCAATGGATAATCACATGTTTTCGTATGTAAAACGGCCGATGGAAAATCCAAAAACAAAACACTATTCTGAAATTTGGTATCTCCAAATCTATCTCCAGTTGGTTGTTTTAGTGTACATTTATTTTTCAATTTAATATTTGTTACATTTGTGTGAATCATTTGTATAATAATTTTGAAAGGAATGAATTTTAGTGCCTCACTGAGTTTCGGGACATTGGCATGCCTTAACACAAGTCCCATTGGCAAGCATATAGTATCCACTTATACAGTCACACGCGTATTGATCTGGAAACGGGCCATGCACCGGAGGACAATTGAGATTTGCACAGGTTCGTGCCGTTTTTGCATTGAACTTTCTGAGCTCCATATTCGGACCTGGACATGGATACGAGCATAAACAATTTGCCGTATTTCTCAAGACATCCTTTCTAACACACTGTCCACATTCATTTTGATAGAAACCATCTTTGCATACACATTTACCAGTATATTTGCAATACCTTTCATTTAGTCCAGGGCAATGAATCTTATGACACTTCTTGTGACATTGGCAAAGTTCAACGCATTCTCCACAACTATTTAGGTAATACGGTGGAATACAGTTGCACACATTCAAAAGGTAGAGGCTAGATTTCTTGTTCCGTTTGATGAACGAAAGAAACGAATTGCAATCCGAAGAATGCTCACGTTTATGCCATGAGGTGGAGGTCGAAGAGCTTGATGAGGAACAGCTCGATGAATCGGTTTTCGATGAGGAGCATTCTGAGGATGAACTACTTGATGTCGAACGGCATGAGGAGGATGATGATGATCGCGATGGACAAACTCGATAATCTTTTGGATGCAAAATACCAACCAAAGTCATTCGCTTGCCCTTACATTTTGGATTATCTGGTATTTTGGGCGGATTGCATTGATCTTTTACACATTTCTTTCTTCGAACACAGTATCCGAGAGAATCTTTGAAATATCCATCTTTGCAATCACAAAATGGCGATACTAATCGTATGTAGAGGGCACATGCACGCGGCTGTGAGAGAGCCGTAACACAAGTTTTATTTTCGCATCCACCGATTGTGTCTCTCACATATTGATGTTTAAAACAACACGTCAGGCACTCCGATTGAGGTGCTGAATTCAGTCCAACGTAACTTGGAGCTGATCCCTGTACTGCATCTGTGAAAAATAAAATAGCTTTAGAATTACTCAAAAAAAATTATTTGGTATTTAAGAAACGTCAATACTATTACTGCACTTAACATCCATATCTTGAATTCTTGGTGTTCTGTCAATGGAATAATCACTTACAATCACTTATTGGAAGCCAAAAAACTCCAAAAGCAGCCAAAAACAATTCAATGAAATATTTCATTTCTGCAGCCTCGATCTTGATCGCAATTCACAAAATGATCATGCATCGTGCAATTTATCAAGTTTATATATATTTTTTTGTAAATCACATGTCTGTTCGTTCAATTGTTCTTTATTGATTTTTCAGAATAAAATCAATCAAACAGCTAAATCAACACAGCTTAGATTTAACATATATTTCATCAACTCAAAGTCTGAATAATGAAAATGATTGATAAGATGATAAGTATTCAGATTGAATAATTCATTTGAATTGTAACGTGCACAATTGGTTTGTCTCCTCCGAAATTAACTAGTTCAGATGTGCAAAGCTCAATTCTGAGACTCATTCTCCATTTGGAAGTATTGGAAAGATGAAAGCGGCATCAGCCCATCCGCATGGAATTTCCATCTACGCATGCTCAGATTTTGGTAACTAGAAATGGTTACATTTCCCCTGCAAAATATCTCTCCTACAAACGGGCACGTTATATTTTTCAAACACAAACTCTTTCAGATGCTCCTTTCTGCTCACGAATGAAAAAAAATATGTCATCGTAAACGTCTGAATTTGTGAGAATTAAATGTTTATTGAAAAACAATACCATCGCTTGATTATGTTGAAACAATACTTAAACAGCACATATGCATATGATAATTGCACAAAAAAAATCAGTCTGGTCATTGGCAGCAGTCATCGAAAACACCAGAGCAAACAAAATCATCATTGCATTGCATTTATCGATTGCATATATCAAACAGCCGGTAAGCCGGTAATTTGTAATGTGTCTCCCGCTTCAGCAATTCGATTTCAGAGTTGAACATTTGTTCAATGCAAATAAACATAAACCGTAGACACCATTTTTTAAATACAATTTTTTTTGTCGAAGTGTGCAGTAACAAACAAATAAAATTGATGCATTGAACAAAAAAAAGAGTTTTTCAACTGTCAACTAAACTGCGTAGTAATGTGATTTCGAATAAGCATTGAATATCATTGTGCAAATAATAAAACAATGAGCATAAAAACACAACCATTTCAAGCATCGTGTCTGCCTTTTGAATAAATCATTCAAATTGGAAATATGGAATTCTTCGAGCATACGAAACGTGAGCAAAATGGTTTGAGTCATTCGAGTGGAACATCAGAAGTCGAGGTGTGCCAAATGTGGAAAAGGCAGGAGAAAAAAATATACCATGAGACAATTTACGCACGAAATTTGATATAATCTCTCATAAATCTTTCAAAATCAGGGCCGACAAAGTGACGTCGTCGAATGGAATCGGAAAAGTCAAATTACATATATGTGAAAAGAATCAAACCAATGTACGATGAGACAGGTTTTGATGAAATAAACATCAAAGAGTTAAAAATTTGTTAGAAAAATATTGGAAGCAGTACATTCCTCAAATCATTTGCACAAACAGCTTGATTGAGCTCATAAAATGCCACCAAAGTAGCGTTATTAAAATTTGATTTTTGAAACCGAAGAAACAAAAATTGGAAACAAATTTCATCCAAAAGCAGCGTTCTTAAACGATTTTTTCTCGCCAACACGCAGATCATCAAATCTAGTCCAAGAAATGGTAGAAAAAAGTTCCTGGATTTCTTTTGATATATTTATCATGTTTTTTTTATGTATCAATTCGATGTTACGATGTCTGTGTTTGGCATCACTTTTTGTCGGTGAACTGAAAACATTTCTTGAGTGAAAAATTGGCAATTTCATGAAGCTACAATGAACGAATGTATAAACCTATCTAATCAAAAACGTGTGAAGAATATTTTTTTTTATTTAAAAATGGAAAAAAATGAAAGAAAATCGCCTCACAACAAGCCGACAAATCTAAATGAAATGGGTTTCACGGGAAATTGCAACAAAAATTATGTTTTCATCATAACAACATGAATATCAAAGTGTTAAAATTTCACCAAAAAACAAACAAAAAATGTGAATATTGTCTAGATTTTATGGTTAGGTTTTTGATTCACCGTCTGTCGTCTCTTTCCAGAGCAATAAATAACGCTTTGGGAAATGCGTCGGCGATGATGTGTTTTTATATACACGTCACAAAGTTCGTGGTTTGAATACGTCCTTGACAACGAAACAAGTACACACATGTCCTCTGCCAAAAACGGATGCGTATCTCTTGAATGCGTCTTCAACATATGCGTTCGTTCGTCGACTCCTTACACGTTCAACCGAAATCTAATTCGTTTTCCGCGCCGACAAACACATTTTCAATGGATTGTATCAGGATCCAAAGCATTTGGAATTTTATTTTAGTGAAAAAATTACTGTGTATTCGGACGATGCACATTTCCGGGAGTAATTTTAGGTGTTTTTCAAAATCCACTTTTATTGTTAATAAAATAACTTCACTTCTAAAGGGCTAGCGAAGGAAAATCATTGTAAATTTCTGTGTTTAATGCCTTAAGACAATGTAAGTGCCGTCAAGTAACGCCATTATTTCGAACATATTTTTAACTCTTTTTCCCAACGCAACTGATTTGTTGGCACACAACTGTAGGGCAATATGTACTCTTTCGATTGTTCAACCTTATCATCATTTTCACTCTAGTCGCCCAAAATAATAATAATAATAGAGCATACTGCATACAAGAGCATTTTATGTAAACCTTTGAAACGTTAAAAAAAACCTGCACCGTTGCGCGTCGACAATGCACAACTTTCAATACGACAGCAGGTAATTAATAATAAAAAGAATGTTCACATTGTTCCCGATTCACCCGAGCTTGCGAAACAATATATGCGTAACAATGGGCCTGTATTCATATGAAAATGAATAGTGTTGTACATAAAAGAAAACATGATGACCCATTGTCTAATTGCAACGCTGCCATAATGCATTCATTTTTAAGAGCTTACTTTGCACTTCGCCATTGATTTAGAGCGGAAGTGTTGCTCCAATTTCTCATTAGACACGATGTGTTAATTGTTGAAAGAACAGGTGCACAATGGAAAGAAAAAATCTCACAGTTTTTTTTTCTCAATTGGACTTGTGTGCACGAGCAATATATCCCTATTGAATTTTCCAAAAGGAAGAAAGCTAGGGGCTTGGAACTTTACAAAATCATAATTTATGTGCAACTTTATTCACAGTATATTTAGTTAACAATTTTGCATCTAAAATGCAGAAATATGAAATATATGGCCGCTTATACGCTTCATATTGGTTGTGTATTTTGAAGTTTCAAGCCCCTAGGAAGAAAGGCAGCAAAGTTGGCGAATGAACATAACATGGATAAAAATGATGAGTTGAAGCAGTGATCTAAAATTCATAGAACAACTTGATTGTAACCCTTAAAATGTTCTCGGTTTGCAATCCAAATTGCTCTAATTGGCAAACTCAATTTCAAGAAGATATAGACAATATTTCGAGTTCAGTAAGTACACACTGCGATGACAAGGCTCACTTTGTAGGGTTTTTTTTAGATGTGAACACAGAACAAAAAGAGATGGAAATATACATCTGTATTTATCCGTCTCTCTCCAACATTCTCTGCTAGAAAAAAACCCTTTAAAGTAAGCCTTGTCATCGCACTGTGAGTAAGTATTTGAACGCTGTTCATTGAACAGTATGCAATAGCAGAATGTACATAACAGAATATATATTCAATCGGCAGTTTAAAAACGAATTTCTCGTAGAAAAACGTTCGCAGAAATCAAGGATTCTGTTTATCGTTCAACTCATTCAACCAGTTTTCGAGATTTAACAATATAGATACTGTTTTACAAAACAAAAAAAACTTAAATGAAAGAAATTGGTCTATTCTGGTTTAAGCAACTGGTTACTGGTTAGTAACTGTTTGCGGTGAATCAAGTTAGAAACACGATTCAGGCCACATTTTCCGGTTTGCAAGCAATTATGTTGAAATTAAATGTCAGTTGAATCGATACTCATGAAATCACATGACGATTGACATGTGTGCCGTGTACAATTCTTTTTACTTTTTTCTTCGAACTGTACGCACCCAACTCAGAAGAGCGAATTCAATCCTATTAAATCGTAAGCCTCTTTGCAATGGTAATTATAGAGCAAAAGAAAGCACACACTTTTGTCATATTCACTCAAATTCATAATCCAAAGCAATCATTAATTTATCCCGATCAACGTTTGAATTTCAAGAACATATAAACGATAAAAGTAAAAAAAATACAGATGGATGAGCTTTCAGTACTAAATTCGTATTTCAATTATAGAATTTTCGTGCGCTGATACTTCGAATTCAGATTTATTTTATCATTTACATTCTTCAAAATAACTCATATACTTCTAAAAAAAACATGTACATGTGCTCGTGTGCTTATGTTCATTTGGCTCGAGGGAATTTTTAGACGAACAAATTGTCAGCATGCCCACAAAAATACCTGTATATGCTCGAAATTCTATTTCAAATCCACTTATTCATTCTATTCCTTCCATTTGTCTTTCCATTTTTTAGCTAATATCAAGAGTGTTCTTGAGATTTATATAATTTTGGAAACTACCAGAAAACACGACAGCTTCCAAATATCATTTGTATGTGGTAAAATAGTGTTGATGTGTCTTCTAGAATGAATCGAATAAACAACTAATCAGCAATTCAAACTGATTTGAGATTTCTGTTTTTCCATACCGGCTGGTTTGTCGAAGGAAACGGAGCAAGTGGAATGTTCCAAAACGTTTATTGCAATGAATCATTGCCAATGATTTATATTCAAGTTTCTAAGGAAAATTAGTGAAATAATTTCATATCAATAACGTCCGTGCTAGCGGATTCGGGCAATATTGAAAATTCTGCAGCTAATGTTCAATCAATTCAAATTGCGACCGACCATTGTTCACAATTGAAAAGCCTTACAGCGAAATTGTCATCCAGTTTAACTATCAATCAATCATTTATAGCGAGCAGTTGTTATAATACGTATGGATGTGTGACCAAAATGCATCTTCTCACCACAGGACACGATTCCTGAATTCGTGGCAGGCGGTTTCTCCGAAAATAGATCGCAATTTCCATTCAGAATAGGAATTTCGTATCTAAAATGATAAATTTAGCACATCCCGATCGCTGTAAACTATCACTAATTAATTCATTTCATTCATTAATGTCACAGGCATCACTACAGTCTCACGTAAATCATGGTTGATCTATTCATGCAGTACATATTACAAACTATTAACTACACCGGTATTTGCAAATGGATTTAATTAAAACCTGCGCTCATAACTTATATATAGAAAACCATTTGAAATAGTTCACAATTTTCAACCTACCAAAAATTGCAATACAGGAAAGAGTCCAAACTAGAATATACTGAATTACTATTCGTGGTGGCTATACTCCCGAATTCAGTTTTTTTTATAAATCGGTAGACTTTGAAGTTATATATTTCGTAATAATCTGATTTAATGTTGTGTGTTTCGTTCTTAGTCATTAGTATTCTAATTTGTATTCTTTCCTGTATATTTAGAATAATTGTGAAACTCAGCCGGGATGGGGCAATAATTGTTCGAAAGGACTGCAAACTATAAGGTTTAGTGATTCTTTAAATGTTTTGTTATCAAATGTTTCCATGAGTTCCACAACATGATCTATTATTTAATTTCACACTAAAAATACTCAATGAATCTCGCAAAAGTGAACATAGCTAACGCATAAGTGGAGAATGATGGAACATTACCTCATTATCATAAATTCGAAGAATGTTCTCAACCGACAGCCATTTATTCCATGTATATCGTAGTAACAAGTAATGAGACGGCGTCACTGGTGCATAATAGGATTGCTATTAAATACGATTTTCCATGAACAAAAATGTCTAAAATCAAAACCACATGAAAGAGAATAACCATTTATTATTAACGAAATGCACTTACTTACAATTTCTGACTGATATTCAAACTGCGATATTAAGTTTGTGAATATTGAATGTTCATTAAATGTACTAACTCGGTATGGGCTCAAACATAGTTTGAGGTCGTTCTGCGATTTTTGAAAGAATATTATCGCGGAGAGAAAATAACAGAATGCTCTCAGATACTTTGATATTTTGTTACGGTTTTATCTGAAACTGAAAAATGTTGTGCTATATACTTTGCGTGCTTTTTAGAATTTATCCATCAAAGTGACGTAGCGAGGGCGTAGTCAAATTACCTGTGTACTGATAACTTGTTGAAAAAAACTGTTGTTTTCATTTTCAATGCTTATTGAATCTAGATGATGCACAAATTTTTGTAACAAAGTGTTATTTTAATTTATAATATTTTGCATAACAATAAAATTAATATAATATATTAATTTTATGAGCTGATATCAACTTTAGATTAATTAGATAGAGTAAAATTGAATTAATAGCACAAATAAAAAACAAAATGAATAAACATTAAGTTGAAATAATATAAACCCACATAAATATGATGTGATGAACAAATAGAGGTTGGCAAATCTATTTTAATATGATTTGCGTTTATTAACAAGTTCTTGAAATCTGTCGCATGCACCGTTAGCAACAGTTAATAATTTAGATGCATTCTCGGAACGCCGTTTTAATTATTTCTGTAGCTTTTCTGAGAATATTGTCTACATTCACGTACAATGTATTTATTAAAGCAAAGCTGAAGCGGTAAATTAAAAAAAAGGATTATATTTCAATTATATACATTTTGCAGAAAAAACTGCTTTAAATATTTCCAGCAGTTGTTTTGCATGAATTTAACCTCAATCCCTAATTCAATGAATGATTCTATTCATAGATTTTAAAATGCCATCATTTCTCGTAATTTTATAGAGCATTGAATATTAGTTGGAATCGAAACAGTTCGAAAGTCAACAGATCACATTTTGTGTGTGTTATTTTATGGATTGGTACAGAGACGACTGCGATTGTGCTCATAAATTCATTCATTTGGGTCATTTTGTTGTAATTCCATGGCAAAATGATGGTGATGCACCATGGGCATTGATCATGAGTGAAAATCTCTACAGAAAATAAAATTTGAAATTATTATACTTGGCACTGGTCGATGAGTCATTTCTCTTCTGTCTGTTTTTCGGGAAAGGAACTGCGTTCAAATACAGTGGTTCTGTATTTGGCGACGCTTCATGCGTTTTTGTGGAAAGTCAAGTGTGGTGAAAGCATGAGATATTTGAGAGACGAACGCTTTCAGCTCATTTAATGCAATAAGCTGTAATTTATTATCACAGAGGACACAAAGAATGCCACAAACCAGAATGTAGCAACAACCAACACCATAACATTATACGCACATTACATAAATACAACGATGAATGGACATCGAACACAGAACGCCATACTTTCTCATTGCTGCATTACAAACGTGACATTCGAACGATGGAACATTTGGCTATTGAGTGTCCTTGTACATGGCGTCAGTGGCTGTTGAACTAAACAACATCCAAAGAGCAAAGTGCAACAGCTAAAAATTGTGCGTAGTGAAACAAAGGCATGTTTTTGAGTGTGTGTGTGCACTGTGCAGTGCAAGTGTACTGTGCAATGGAAAATAATTTACACAGGTTATCCAAATGGAATGATTACCATGCTTAAAATATCATTGAAAAGCTGACGTCGATAATCGTTTATATATGGATTGTGTTGCATATAGAGTATGTGAAGCGAATGGCTTTGTGGAATTTTTCACCGTATATGATGACTGATGAGAATAAATGAGGATTGGCATAGTGGTACCATTCATGGTGGAACTCATTGAATGTCTCAGCTGATGTCAGGTAAAGATAAGCTCGAGAGCATGAGAGAGTCGTTCAAATTACAAGTGTATTTATTTTAAGCTGCTTGATAAAACAAAACGTTGTCTGCATCGTCGCTAACTATCTGTCTGATGAGTCTATTTTGATGAGCTGTTCGTTCCGAAGAAGAATCGCCCGGTGATACAAATCAGTAAGTTGTCTCAATTGAAGATGAGTTGCAATTAAATTAAATTACGTGCAATTTTCTTCCGACGATGAAATTAGCTACCGCTTTTTCTCTTTCTTCTTCTAAGTATATACATAATTAATTTGTTTGAAAAATGCCCGTTTTTCATGTGATTCATCGTTCTCTAATGGAATTTATTTAATACAAAATCATGTAATGAAATTGAGAAATGGATTTACCGTGCTGTGGGTATGACCGTGCATTTGCCCGCTTGCGATCCTGAAAATGCACGAGATTTTTGTACATCATCTATTAATCAAAAAAATTGCTTTTGTAAATCGTTTCATGTGCATCATGTATTGCTTCGTATTTTGTTGTAACATAATTTTTGTCGCTTGAATAATGGGGGCAATGGAAGCACTGAAAAAAAAAACGGAATGCAAAAATTCACCACAAACACATAGCGGTGGGATACAGTGCGCAAGATAAATGAGGTTTAGTTGTCACTGAATGAAATGTCGACACAACGAAAGACGGAAAATGGAGAAAGAGAGAGAGAGAAAAAAAAGAAAGGAATGAAAACATGGAAGATTATGTAATAAAGACAGAATTGTAAAAATGGAAAAGTTCACATTCACATCCCCGCAAACATGACGGAACTGAAACGATGATATGAAAAAGACGAGAGTGAAAAAAGACGAACATACCACTAGATAACGCATCACGATAAATGCAGAAATGGGTTCGCATGCTCACAGCACCGAATGTTAACACTTCCGATGTGTCGAGCAAAAGGGAAATTCATTTTCGCTCGGCTACGCCAGCACACGACACAACAAGAGCACTCTGTCTCTCTCACTCACACTTTTGAGTTCTCTCTCTCTCTCTCTCTATTTTTCTCGTTGATGTGACAGGGCGATGCATAATATTCATGTTCTTGTCAATGTTTATTTTCAAGGACTAACTACTTCATTTTAAGCGTATTTTTGAGTGATTTCTTTTTGATATAAACATTGCTGTTCAGTGTGGAGTAAACGGTCTTGTGTATAAAATCTCAAATCCAACCAAGCAAAAAAAAAGTGTAACCTTCAATCTGGAAAGCACATCATATGAATCAGAGCATCGTCAAACACTTCTTTTGGCTCGCTTCTGTTGGCTTTAATCAATTTTATCAAAATAAAATTAGCATGCTGAATATGTAAATGATGTTTAAAATGGAACGAACAACAAAAAACATCTCAACAAATTGCTAACAATCCCTCATAAAACCCGAATAAAAAAGAAAATAATTCAAAATCCAGCTGTTATAGTTGGATACAGCGCGAGCAAAAAAAAAAGAAGTGCGAAGCCATGTTGGCGTAATTTAATTCGTTTTTCGTTTTTTTTTTCTCTTTCTCTCTCTCTCTTTCTCACTCTTTCTGTCGTCGATGGCTGAACAAAACGTTGCAGCAACATTTCAATGTTTCGTTTCTGTTTTTTTCACCAGCTAAACGCCATAAACTATGAGTAACCCAGTGGAATTGCATGCTGGTTTCAAATAAAAAGCAAATCGGATATGGAGTTGACCGCGTAAGCGATAAGTCCAGTAAAATTATTGCTATTTTTCCGTTTCTTCATATTTTCTTTTTACGTTGTCGTCATCCTCGTCGTCGTCGAGTGCTTTTTTCTTCTGTAATTTTTTTTGTCATCTTTTCACCGAGATTTATTCATTTTATGCTTCGGTTCCGGTTGTGAAGCTGACACAATGTTAATTGAATCAAAACCCGTAAGCGAAAAAGAACAAACAACAAGTGAAATGGTCTTGAAAGTGAAATGAAGAAAGAAAGAACAAATAATATGAAATAACGAAAAGAAAAACATAGATGAAACTGCTCAATTTATACAAAAATGCATATTCTGCACCGGGTGACAAATTTTCGTTTTCCAGTCGCAGTAAAAATATAATATTAAATTCGTTTAATGCTTCGCATACGGCGACCAACCACTGCAAAATCGAATAAACCGTTGCACGGCAATTCGTTACGTATGAAATACAACGAAGCCAAACAGCACATTCAATTGCTATCCTCAGGCACATTCATTTAAAATCATGTCATAATAAAATATGATTTTCTTTATTTTTTTTTTTGTTTCGTTCTCTTGCTCTTTCTCTAATAGAAATTGAAAGAAAAACCGAGTAAAAAAAAACAGCCAAGTTGGTGTGCGGTTGGGCAGATGCAAAAAATTGTTGAATTGTCAAACATTTCATTTAATTTACTCGAAAATATGCTGAACGCTCTGACTATAAATTATCATAAAATCCATTTTACGGAACAAATGCGGATTCTATTGCGAGTACTGGAGATATCTTGTGACATTTAACATAACATTCGAAATTCAAATGAATGAATGAAAACGCATGAATGATACAGCGAACAGTTTGCTTATATGCAATGCAAATGACGCATTTCACGTTGTGCGAGCAAGTGAAACAATGGGAAGAGAGGAAAAAAGATACGCTAGCAAAATCCATCAAAACCGCCTTACGTTAGGCAATTTTTTCGATTTAAATGAATCTGTATTTATACTTTATTTTGGTCCTTTATTTTATTCACCAATTGTTATTACTTATTCTATTCACGTGCAACAATGTTACAATTCACTGAATTAAATTCAGTTATCCACGGAAATTGATAAGAATGATTGAAATGCGACAACAGCTAATATGTAAATCTTGATGTCACACCAACAAATATACATTTGGAATATGTTATGGAAACCTTATTTTATTTAATCAAACCCTGCAAATGTTTTTTTTTTTCGGAGTGTATTTGACAGAAGACAGTAATCTTATTGAATAATATTAAAGAAGACAAATCGAAAATAATAAAGAGACATAATAACAAAAATCATATGGCGATGCTTTAGTTTGAACACATGAAAGTGCCAAATACACTACAGCAAAACTAATTGGTCGGCATGTTAAAATGATTTTGAGCCGAGAATGCACCGAGCAATAAAAACAATCGTAAAGAATCAGTGAAATTATTTGCGGATAATAAAATTACATGATAAGAATAGCCACCGATGACAGCTGATGTGATTGTATTTGACATTTGTTGTTTATAACCACCAGCCATAAATACAAACGGCTCAGTTAGCTGATTAGCAACGAATGCATCGCATGCGATGATCTTACTCTCATTGAAACCAATAATAACGTCAATGAAAAAAATATTTCCACATTTCGAATTAGATGCAATAAAAAACCATTTCATTTAGTATTCAAGTGAGAAAATAGTGAATTGAGTGTGAAGTTTGAAAGTGGAAATGTATGCTTTTGTATGTTAAATAAATCATTTGTTTTATATTGTCAAATATTTAATGACCGCGTAATTTAAATAGTAAAACCATCTGTTTGCCACACCGAAAAATTTGAATGCTTTTGAATTTTGCTCATCGTCAAGTTTCATTGGATTTTAAGTTTTGCGTAATAAATAAACAAACTGTTTCGCTCGAAAGTTTTTGATAGCACATGAACATATAAAAAAAAATGAATAAGCTTAATGTGGCTGTGGTTGGAGCTGGTTTGGCCGGTCTGTGTGCCGCCAAATATGCAAAAAGTTTTGGCCATTCGGTTACAATATTTGAACAGTGTGCTGAAATTGGTGGCACATGGATTTATACCGATTCAACTGGGGTCGATGAATTCGGACTAAATATTCACACCAGCATGTATCATAATTTGCGGTAATCATTTAAATTCGTTGCTTGAAACTTCATGCCATTGTTTTTTTTCGGTCATGTTTTTGTTTGGTTTTTGTAATCACACATATTTTTTTTTTTTAATCAGAACGAATTTACCAAAAGAGATAATGGGTTTTTCCGATTATCCAATGCCACAATCGCCACGGTCCTATATCTCATCGAATGAAGTCTTATCATATTTGATATCGTATGCACAGCATTTCGATTTGATTAAACTTATAAAATTCAAGCATCACGTGATTCAAGTACGTCCAATCGATGCAACAAAATGGGAGGTAAACTTTCCTTTGGATTACAATCAATCTGAAAACTTTCAACTGGGTGCACATTCGTGTGGTTTGTCATGTCAATGATCGATTTCTATTTGTCAGATAAAGGTGATGGATTTGCCTTCGAATAAAGTTGAAATATACACGTTTGATGTAATTTTGGTGTGCAATGGTCATAATAGTGTACCATTTTCACCACAATATGATGGACTCAATGAATTTCAAGGCCAACATATGCACAGCCATGATTATCGGCGAGCCGAAGCATTCAAAGGTTATCATTCATAGTTAATCGTTTCTGTCTCAATCCACATTGAATGCAATGAACTCTTGTTGTTTCAGACAAAAACGTCTTAATCATTGGCGCTGGTCCGAGCGGCATCGACATAGCTTATGCGATATCCGAATGTGCAAAAACCGTCATTTTTAGCCATCATACGCATAATCTCAACCATGTCTATCCGCCGAATGTAATCAGAAAGGGTTCTGTTCAACGTTTCACAAAAACCGGCGTCTGTTTCACTGATGGCTCCGAGGCTCAAATAACGGATATTGTGTTTTGTACAGGTGAATTACATTTTATTGACGCTTTTTCTTGTATTTGTTTGTCTATTGTGTTATTTTTTTTGTCGATTTTTGTTTTACTCTAGGTCACAAGTATACCTTTCCATTTCTCAGTGATGAATGTGGACTTCACATTAACAACCATTATGTCAGTCCACTTTACAAGCATTGCATCAATGTTGAACATCCTACAATGGCTATAATTGGATATGTATTCACTTCGGCGATAACTCAAATGATTGATATCCAAGTAATGTTCAACAATATTAAATCAACATTTCATGTAATTTAAATTTCAGCAAAGCAAAAACTAATGCGGACAATTTTTTTAGGTTCGATTTGCAATGCAATTTATGAATGGAACTGCAACTTTACCCTCTCGCGATGAAATGCTAACAGATTCAGAAAATGAACTTAAAAAACGATTGGCACTTGGATGGCCGATGAAAAGAGGACATTCTGTTGGTGGCGCTTTTCAACGTGAATATTTCAATGGTCTAGCAACAACGGCAAATATTGAAAATGTTCGTGAAATCTATCTTAAAATCTATGAGGACAGCTCACAACGCCGTGCGTTACATCCAAAAAATTATCGCAATGACGTTTACACAATTATCGATGACGAACACTTTGAACGAACCACACTGCCAATAAATTAATTGAAACCAATGTGCACGGTCGTTCCTTTTTATGTGATTATTTTGCATAAGGAATAATAAAAAAAATAAATTTTATTTATTGCACAGCATTCCTATAAAAAAGTTTATTGCACAATTTGTATGAATTGAAAAGAAAATCTTGATTTAGGAATCACCAGTCCAGTTCTTCGATTTTGGTATTATTATCTTCGCAATGAAAGCAACGAAGGCTACTGAATGAATCCTAAATTAAACTCCGTACCTCTCAAACATTGACTTGTTTAAGATGATTCAATCAGAAATGGAACATAATCGAAGAAATGAACTCCATGAACGAATAAAATGCATACTTATTTGGTCAAAAATTACACGTAAGATGCACAGTATGCAGTAACACTGAAACATTTTCGTTCCCTTAAAACCAAATTGATTTTTCATTCACTTATTTTGCCCTACGCATTTCATGTAACATACATTTACACGAAAAAAATGAAATCAAAGAAACTCAGAGCATACATCAATAAAGCAAAAAAAGCAAAGCAATAAAACTCACATCTCTTGGCTAAATGTTGGATACAGAAATATTGAGGATGAAGTGCAACAATAAATATATGCAACAAACTGTGCGAACGAGAAAACTCAAAACCAAATTCATGATATGTTGTTGTGAAAATACTTTTCATGTTGCACCGTCACCCCTTTCAAGCCACTCAATTAAAATTCAATTTCAAATATGTCGTAAGACCGTCTTGATTACGTCAAAATTCAGGTAAATATTCTGGCTCTTAGTGCATTCATTGCGCGATTATACAAATTTATCCATTTGGAAATGATTATCTCTGCTATGAAGGCAACTACAGAAACTCCCCAATAGCAAACAATTATCAATAGCAACTTTTGTAGCTTTTGAATGGTTAATGTATTGACATCTTCTTCTTCTGAGTTGAAATAGTCTCTCGTTATCAATTTCATTTTGTAGATACTGATGGATTCGTAAAACTTGTGTAAACCACTTGCCATTATTGAACTTGTCGTTCTGTCAATCTTCTCAAGCGATCGCTTCGGCATATATCGATCGGTTTCCAAATAGAATCGAGAATAAATGGAACCTAAAATAAATAAACAGTTCAACAGTGCACACTAAAAAATATTCATTGGTTTGGAAAAAAAAAACATCTGTACTACTATAGTATTCCTATGTGTTATTACTTTGCTTCCTTTGCTACATTGTAACATATAGTCTACTTTGGGATCAAGCATTACCTAGGCCTTGTAATACATCACCGTCACGATTAAACTTTTTCGGTGTAGCTTGTACTCTGTCTATCCACAATTTATCAAACACGTAAACAAAACAGTTATTCTGATGAATAAGTAAATATTCCAAAGGGTTAGTAGTTCCAAAGTGAACGTTTCGTCGCATTTTTCGTCTGCGAAAAAGTAAATAGTTTGATATGATAAACGGTATTCAATAATCACCAGTGTTTCCATTTTACTACCAGCATTTGCCTAGGGGGAAATAACTCTTGCGAGAATTCTTGCAAATTCTGCGAGTTCGTAAATTGTAAAATATGTGAACGCATTTGTCACATTCAAGTTTGAACTCGAACTTGCACGAGTTCGTCCAAGTTCCCACGTGTTATTTGTATGTGGAACTCGTGCAGTCAAACATAAACTGCGAGTTCTCTGCAAAATGTGATACTTTTGTGCGAGTTTTCTGCAAGTTTTCACGCGTTTTCGAGTAGTTATGTGCCCCTAGGCATTTTCTAAGTAGCTATTTTCAGTGCAGTACTCTTCAGCTAGCAGAACGGAAACACTGATAAAATAATCACTAGTCGCTGTCCACAATACAAACCTAAACATTTCCTTAATCTCTCCATTATTTTGTCCCAGAGATGGATGAAGGTAAATTGGTGACTTTATTTGGGCCAATTCCTCAAACGTGTTGATTTTTTGATACAAAATGCTATAAATATTATCCAAAAGATCGCCTGAAAACAACGAAATCATGAAAAAAGCTGCAGCCATCGCAATACCAAAAAACCATCTTTCAAATCTGTGCCGCATCCGAAGATTTCCACCGCCAATAAAAGTAACCAAAGAATCAGACAGCGTCGAGATGAAGCCATCATGTTGCAATCTCAGCCTTCTGCGTCCGACGTGTAGAATAATTGCCATCAGGCCAATGGTTAGCACGCCCAAACCAAAACCGGCTCGAAAACTCTTCGCAACATATAATATATCAATCTTGCGATTAAAATCTTGGCCATAAATAAATATGACGACTATATCGATTGAATGATATGGATACAGAGCATAGGTGTTTGCGTATCTATCAGCTTTCGAAGCCATAAATATTGTATCAAGTTGCAAAGTACTCTGGTGGATTGATTTGGGTGTTATTCTGAAAATGATCGACATGCAATAAAAGTTACATTAGTTATTTGGTTCAAAAATGACTCACTGTTTTTCAACGTTTTCATATTCTAATGAGAGCTTCTTGCGGTGATTTCGATATTTTGGGATGACCTTTTGATTAGAATGGATTAGTTCCTTACCACCAATAGGAATACTATTAATTTTTATGTAGGTCGCATTTAAAGTTGAATAAAAGATATTTGCGATGTAGAGATAGCCCCTTTTTGAGACGTATGATGTGCGCCCTTCATCCTTATGTGTCAATGAAAACATCGAAATTGTCAACGGCTGAATTCGTTCGTATTCAGCGAAAGTACGATCAAATATGTTGACCAGATTAATATCACTCTCTTTGCCTCGTCCAGAGATAATGTTTCCATTCCGCTCTGTGTTTTCACCATTGTCCAAATATATTGAGCCATCGTTCAAATTGTAATACAAACTCAAAGCGATCAAATTGTGAATCGGGTACATTCGGAACTCTGATTCTTTCGATGGAAAAACGAAAATCCGATAAAATATGAAATATTCTTTGAAATCGACAATTCTTTCGGCCAAATGTTTTGGATCAAAGAATATCAACTGCAATATGTGGTCAGTACGTTCGTTTGGTTGCCAGGGTATCGAAGAGGGCTGAGAAATATCGATTGTTAGCCATGGAATTTGATGCGAACAAATAGAATCGATTTGGGTGGTGAGCTGGCCGTCGAACACATTTGGATCGTAGAGGATATTTCCACTTCGAAAATTGCCAGCGATGAATAAATGGCAAATAAAAAGGGCCAGATTATTAAAGTCAAAAATGTTCGAAGTATTCGGAACCAACAGATCGAAGGCGGTCATATTCGTCTGATTTGCAGATTGACCTTGGATCTGAGAACTGACGTGGTCTTAGTTCACGAATTGAAAATTAATTTAAAAACTATCACCGAACTCAAACTGAATATTGGCTGAGACTCGTGCTTTCGTAGATGGGTTCAATTGAACTGCTGGATTTTGTATTGACGTGTCCTTTTATTCCCCGTATCAAAACTCGAGTACTTCGGAAAATCTCTATCAAAATCGATTTTCCACGAGATTTATGATTTAGATTTATTTGAAAAGGACATAAAAAGCAGGTCCGTACAAATCTACGAACAGATGTTCAATTTTTGAAACTTCGAAATAATCACTTTCTCGCTTATCAAGCCCTCGACTAATCTACGAATAAATTCAATTGAAACGAAATAAATTCAATAATGTTCGCAGTCCAGACTTTTCTATACATATATCAACATTGGTATAAAACAAGTTTGGGGGAATTCACCCGCGACAACAAACATTGATGTTTTTTTCAATATTTCTGTCCTTATCAGGCTTTAACTTACCAGAAACTGGAAAAATTTAACTGAAGACATTTAAATTTATCGACTAACTTGAAAATAGTAAATAAAATATTCAAGTTGCTGCACACTGCAATTTATTGTCTGGCAGACACTGACATTGATTTGTTGCAACAATTTTAACATTTTCATCTATAAAACTTCATCAAATATTCAATCAGTGATATGTTGAAAAATATATCAGTCCGATCATGAAATAACACCACAATGCATATGTGTTCATTGTTCAACGTTCATTAACTGGCCATATAATTGAAAATAGAAATGATGTCCTTCTCTTGGCACATGTGCGATGCCACATTTTTCACGGAGTTTATTGATTGGGAATATTGAATATTCAAAAGCACTGTGTCTCAGCACTTGATTCCGAGCACGAGAACTGAATTGGCGATGCGTTAAGTTGGAATATGTCGAAATAGTCGACTCACTTCACTTCCAGGCCTGGTACTGATACATTGTGCATTTATTCTGATCTTGGGCGATCAAGTTTTATTGCGATCGCGTTGTTAATGTTGTTGTTCTTTGTCATTCACTCCCTTTACATCGAAGCGGCCGCGCTTTAGTACACTGTTTTTCGTTGGTTGGCCGTTGTTGTATTTTTTTTTTGTTGTTGCTTTTGCGCTGGTTGTTTATTACATTTAAATATTGTCGCACACAATCTTCATGTTGTTTATTGTCAATTTTATGCGTACTCAGTTCGCTGCGCTCGCGCTCACTCACTGCTCACTGCTCCAGCCACACATAATTTATGCGTTTTTGCACGTTTGTTTTGGTGTCGCCGTATACTTCTTTTTTTTTCGTCATCCGCTGCCCCGGTGATGTACTCGCTACATCAATTGACTTCGAGATCTGGCTTATTTCGCGATATCTTTCTTTTTCTCTCAGTGTTAACCGCGATTTTGTGTCACAATTTGCACAAAAACCAAAACCAAAATGTGCACCAGCAGCAACACCAGCAGTCACTTTGCCACTTTCATTCAGTGCAACCGTGTACGAGCTGATCGATCTACACTAGGGTATTTCCAAACCTAGGAAGAAAAAAAATGTCTAGTGTTAATTTAAAGTCCATAAAATTCTGGCATTAAAAATGGCACTCACTACGTTTAGCGATTGATTTTCAGACTTCCCGAAGCTAAAAACGGTTTCAATGTCCGAAAAATCCATCACTCTGAAGTGTTATTGCCAATAAAACATTAAAATACATACGGAAAAGAACCCAGTTAGGTACTCCACTCTTAAAGAGTTACTAAACCACAACTTCAGGAATAGCGGAAGCAACAAATTGTTGCAAATTAATTTTTGAATTAAATGTGAATGATTTGATGCCTAGGGCTGATTGGGCTGATTGGGCTGATTGGGCTGACGGCCGGTTGGTCTCTGCAATGTTATCGGAATCGGTAGATCAAACAGCGTACATAAGCCTAAGAAACACAAATCAATCGAATAAATCAATCATTATTTCATATGTGATTCAATCATTCAATACCTTTTATGAGTATGCACTTGGCGGCGACAACGTCGCGATGCCACACGGTCTTATGTGGATGTTGAACATCAGCATCAGCATCGAAATCGAACAGATGTTCGGCAGCAGCATTCACGATTTCACCAGTTGCACGGTTAATTTGCCATAATTTCTTATATGTCTTGACCTTGGTCAAGAGTAGTCCAACTGGTACATCTTCTGCTTTCACATCGAGTTCTTCTGCAATCTGCTCTCGTTCCATTTTCCGGAATGCTTGAAGTTGTCTTTTCCCTAACTGCGTCACAATTCTGGATGGCAACATCGCATTTCGCTGTGGTGTGCACATTTGGCACACTTTGAATTTGTCTTTTTTCGTCCGAACATCAAAGCGTCTGAAACATTTCGCACAAGTCTGTGATGAGTAGTATTCATCGACAGGTAGCACAGGGCAGTCACGTTTTTTGAAGCCATTGACCACCTTGCGTGAACCAGGGCATCTCACATTCTTTTTTATTCTGATGGGACAATTCGGTGGTGTTTGCCCATTTCCCAAAAATACGAGTGCCCGCTGGTAGTTAGTCAATTTGCCGGTTATTTGGTCAATGGTACGGTATGATTCTATATGCTTATCGAAGCGAAGCCGCG
The DNA here is from genome assembly GCA_030463065.1 of Aphidoletes aphidimyza. Taxonomy (NCBI): domain Eukaryota; kingdom Metazoa; phylum Arthropoda; class Insecta; order Diptera; family Cecidomyiidae; genus Aphidoletes; species Aphidoletes aphidimyza. The sequence continues at coordinate 19,428,821 of CM059999.1, forward strand.
TGTATTTTGCGGTTGAATACGCGTTGATACCATCTTTAAGCATTCTCAGACGATGTTGAATATAGTACCACCAATTTTCTCCACGCGGAGATGGCATTACTGGGTACAGGCCGCGATTATTTCGGTCATTTTGTTCTTGAGCTACAAAATCTTTCGTAAACCGTTTCGCCTTACTGTTGCGCTTGTTTTGCCCTGCCAACCAATGGTAATCTTTGCTGCTTATCTTGAAGTTGACCTAATAAATGAAATACAGAATAATAAATCAAATCATTGTATTTGTATGGTTGAGATTGAAACAAAAAAAAACAACAAATGAAATCATTGTATTTGAATGTGGTTGAGAACAATAGATAAAAACTTACCTCTTTCCCAGTTTCGACATCATGTTGAACAGTTGAATTCCATTTGTTCAGGCCTGGATCAATGCCTAGCACTTTTTTGAATTTCTTTTGTTCGAAATCGTCTCTGATTTTATCCAAATCGAGCAGTGTGGACTCCGATTTTGACGATATGAATTGCAGCGAAACTGATATACCATCGGAAAGAATGCGAAAATCGAATTCTTTTTTACGTCGCACAAACCATTTTATTCTCCGCATGTAAAAGAACTGATTCCATAAATTGTCCTTATTTTCCATGAATGGCTTGAACTTAATTTGCGCTCCACCTTTTCTGGGAAGCAATCCGAGTTGTCTCAATAAGCAAAACAATGTATAATTATCCATGGTGTAGTGTGTGCGTTTGAAATCGCATTGCGGTATTACGACAAAATTACGAATTTCTGGTGGATCTATTGCGTTGTCAAGCATTTGTTTTTCACGGCGCCATTGGCGACGTTTTTTCTTTGGTGCGCCTGCACCTTGTGGCTGTTGTGACTGTGGATGATTGATGTTGTATTCGTCAATTTCACGCTGCATTTCAATCCATATCGGAATCGACTTGAACCAATTCAATTTATTGCATTTGAGTATACTATGATCATCAGCACCCCACCGATAATGTATGCGTCGTAAAATTTGAAGCAAACCGTCGCGTCGCATACGTTTGAAATCGTTGTTGTTCCCAATTTCAATGTCCTTTCCAAAGATGATGAGGTCGATTACGTTTGAAATATCTTCTGGAAAATATTTGAAAATCACGTTCGGCTGCGTATTGTTCTCGAACACTTTCAATTTGAGGTAATTCACCAGCCGTTGTTTGCAATGCGTTTTCAAATTTGTGATGACACTTTTGACGTATGGTTTCATTAAATCTTTCAAACCATTTCCGAAACTTACGTTATTGGGCCACTCAAATACATATCGTTCATCCATATTTTCCACAAATTGACGGAATTCTGGAGCCATTTTGTCGGTGTTTTTGTTGACATTATGCTCGAGAACACCTTCAAAACACTCTTTGATCACGAGCTCTCCGTTCTGCCAAAAAAAAACCACATTTCCGTCGTCATACGCTTTTTCCACTTTGTACAAAAATAACATCGATGCCAATGCACATATTTTTGTTGACATCAAACTTTTTTCAGTGATACTTTGGGTAATGATTTCTTTATATTCAGGCCGAAGAACTTTTTTGAGTGTACATTTCACTGTTGTATACTTGATGGCATCCTCCTCATCATCACTATCATTCTGCCCATCGTTCGTTTTCTTTGATTCAGTTTTTCGCTTAAATGATTTCCACATCTCTTGAAAACACGCCAAAAACCACTGTTTCAATTCCAAAAAACGAGTCTAGTGAAAAATAAGTTGAATAATTGAAATGATGATGAAATTCATTAGTTATTAGTAAACAATGCAATCCATTGATCTCACTTTGGGTAAGACGAAAAAACACAATTTGACTTACTTCTTTGAAACTCTAGCTGCATCTGATGCGTTCGTGGCGAAATTTGCATGCCATAAAATAATCCGCTATCCAAAATATTCTCTTTTGAGCAGGAAATCACCAATACCAATGATACAGACAACATGATGAAGTCAATGTATTGTATCCAAATCAAATTCCAAATGGCACAAAATTTGATGATAACAATGCTTATTAATTGATACTGCATATTTTTCTGTCTCCTTCAAAATCGTTCACTTGTGAATGTAAACAATATTTGGATGTGTAGCATTTCTCTGTGACATCTGATGTCACCTGATATTGAACTTATCGATCGAATGCAATGAAGTTGTTCACAAATTATAAAAGTGGGAAATTCAATTTTGAGAATTAGTGTTAGTAGTGTAACCGATTCGGCGATAATCTGCGAGGAATTCAATTGTATATTGAGATTATGATTTATTTTTCATGTTTTGCTTCGGGAAGTATGGATCGAACTCATATTGTTTTATGAATGCTGTCAATTTACACAGAATTTAGTACACTTTAAATTAAGACTGGACATTTTTTTTCTTCCTAGGTTTGGAAATACCCTAATCTACACTCTAATTTTGATCTAACTATATTATTAGGTTGACTATGTTCTTGGGTCGATATTTGACCCACTAAAAGTTATAGGTTCGAATATGGAAATTTACCCTTATCGCAAATTCAGAATGATGTAGTGCATTTTTAGAAATGGTAACGAAGAAATTAGCAACTGGAGCATTTGAACAAAATCACGTAACAGTACATTATTAACCTTAGACCTGTCCTCTGGGCACTCAGTGCCCGAGCCGATATGTAATTTGAAATAAAAATGTAAATATGTAACCAAACAACATATGGTGATATATTTCATAAAGAACACTTCAATCTCTACCTACAGTGTGAGTTTCATTGAGTTTGTGTGTCTCATTTCCGAATGAGATCGGTGAATCATGCATATACTCTGTACGTCCTCTCGGGCACTCAGTGCCCCCAAAAAAATTCCATATATTTTGTATGGAAATTTTTTGGGAAGCTTATTTGGATCGAACATAAATTTGACAGACAATTTTAATCCCAATTGGGATCCATGTCAATTTTCATGCAAAACCCTCTGTGGGCATCCATATTTCGAAATGATTTGTTAAGAAGAAAGTCTTTAATTTTGTCAGCACAGGATGTGGAATATAGCTGCGAGTCTGACGCACACATACATATCATTGCTTTCAAAATCGGTAGAGTGATTTTTGAAATATTGCAGAAATTCGATTTTTTTTTTCAAAAAATGTCAATTTATCATACAAAATATACCACGGGCACTGAGTGCCCGAGAGGACAGAAATATGATGAGATCTCAGAGGACAGGTCTAAGGTTAATCGAAATACAATTGTAGCTCAATGAAATTCAAAATTAATTTAGCATATTAATGTTCTCAATGTGAATGGACGAGTGCATATTTGAATAAAGCATTTTACTGCATTAAGTTGGATGTTTTATTTTTGATTGGGCGTTGGTTTTTTGTAGCTCAATTGATTGCATTTAAATGAAGAGATGGAAAAAATATGCAAATGCTAGAAGAGAATCGATTAATTTGGTCCGCTTGCTTGAACAAAAAAAAAAATCAATCGTTAGTAGTAAAAAACAACATTTCATCTAAATTCAGTATGAAATTCAAATTAGTGCAACTGTTTGAACTACAGTGACTCTGATTGTGAGTGTCATCCACTCGGTAAGTCTTTAACCGCAAAGTCGTTGTGAATTGCTTCAATATTATATGATTTTTCCATTTCAGAGAAACACTTCAGAGTTTGAATGCTTATTAAGTAATTTAAAATCCAAATAATTGAAAAAATTAATAAATTTTTTTTTTGTTGAATGGTCGTGAATTGTATAAAACTTCTATGCAAATTTCACTTTTAATTGAGCACATTTTTGAGTTGATTTTGAGTAAAAAATCGATCCTTTCACTCATATTGAGCGATCTCATAGCATGAAATACTCCGATGTTGTTTGTTCCCCTTCGTTCACCGCATTTGTTGTCGTTTATGTGCTTGTTTAATATTTCGCCGGCTTAAAACGATCAGTCTTTCATATAGTAACAGTGGCACTCAATCGAAGTCTCTCTTTGTCTGTGTAACTTAGTTGATCTCGAGACATTGGACGATGCAGTGTTGATTTGTTCTTTACAATCTACAACTATATTGAATTTTGTTCACTCCAAAGTATTTTTGGTGTTAAGAGAGACAATAATTTTGGATTACAACTATTTTTATTTACGCAATGTAAAATTTATTATCGTTATTTGTTAGTGTAAAGAATCTAAATCGATTTGAGAAAACAAAGAATTCAGTCCTTACGATTTGAAGGTAAATACCATGGCTATGCATCTCTAGTGTTTTCGAAAATATACACAAAAAGGTCAATGCATTTTTTTCTGTTTAAATGTTCAAAATGGTGTTTTTAAAACGCAAGACATAAACGATGCATTGAAATTGAAATAAAACAGTATTGAAAAAAAAACAGCACATCAAAGTGAGTTTATGTTCGAAAATATGTTCATGTTCAGGCAATAGCAATATATCGATGGTTATTTGATATTAAGTGCTGCTACTACTTGTTTATGCGTGTGCGTGTATTACATATTGAGTGCGAGATGCAACGCAATAACTTTAAATGTGTGTAGTGATGAATTCGAGCGCATTCGATTTTGTTCTGTGTCAGTGTTCTACTTTGACTTTCTTCAGTAAATGCAACAAATGAAGAGAAACTGAAGTCAGTCCTTTTGTTTTTTTTGTTTTAAATTTGTAAAATCCAAAAAAAAAACGTCTTAAACTTTAACTCACTTACAAAGTTCGTCTGAATGTGTAAATTGTCGGGCTAAATGCGTTTTTGTGAAAAATTGAAAAAAATAACGTATGTTATATCCGATTTGACTGTTCATCTGTTTACACAAAATATAAATATATCGTAGATACACTTGACGACCGACGTTGGTTGCTGCTGATGTATCTGATGTTGTTCGGTTTTAACGATTCGTTTGTTTATATTCACTTTTCAATGGGCGAGTCAAACGAATGTATGACATGTATTCACACAATTTTCGTCTTATTTCTACTGTTGCTTACACTCATGGTTTATTCTCTTCTCTTTTTTTTGTTGTTAAACTTCCATTTCAACTCATGCATTTCAATCGTAGCCACTTTACATTTTGAGCTCTCTCGCTTTCTTGAATGCACACATGTTTTGAAGAACATTCTTCGCTCCAAGTGAGAATTTCTTTGAAAAATTACAGTTTTCCAAATGATTTTGAAATGTTTATTGCTTTGCCCGTTCGAATGAAATGTAATAAATCAGTTTGTGTGCTGCAAAAATTGTTAAACAAACTTATGTGCAGTAAATTCTTAAGCCAATTTTTCCAATGGCTCTAGGATTGTTGTTTGATGATTTTTCATTTTATTTAAAAGAGAAAAAAAAAAACACTTCATTCAAGTAGCCTTCTGTACCATTCTGTACAATCGTCAAAACGAATCCAAATTGAAAATTGCAATTTCAAAGCTGGAATTCGAATGACCAATAGCAATATCATTCAATTTCAAAATAAAGAAATGCCACTGCTCAGTGAGTGGACTGACTCCTTTCAATCAAGGAAATTCTTGTGTTTAGATGCTGCAAATAACATTTGAAAAATAAAGTATTTTATTTGATTTGATTTTGTATCAAAACAAGTCAAGTTATTTGTTTGGTTTCATGAAAAATGCGAAATGCATCATTTTAGTTTTTAGTTGCATGAAACACTTTTATTTCGTACGGATTCAATTGCGTCGAGCTGATTTTATACGGTGCTGTAGTGTACAGCGACAGACAGAGAAAGAGAGAGAGAGAGAGAGAACAAAAAGACGCTCAGTGTGTGAATTTGGAAGTATATGCAGTAGACCGGTTGTCGTCGGTCACTATGATCAAGTCCATAAGCACAGTATAGAACGAAATTTGATGCGCAACAAGAAGAAGAATAAAATGTAAGACAAGAAAAAAGTAAAACGAAAAGAAACCCAACAACAAACCAGTAGAAAAACTGCCAAAGACCAAATGAAAAGGAGGAAGACAAAAACACATGATCATTTTGTTTATGTGTTCAAGTGTTCGGTTTGGCTTTTTGGCATACATTCAACCATGACTTCTCCTTCGTTTCGCTGACGATGTGTCGTTGTATGCGAGTCTGTGCATGTTCTGGTTGTTCTGGCTACTCTGGCTGCCCTGGCTACTCTGGTGTGCCATGTGATTTTTTTTTTTTTGCTATGTATCAAGCACAGCACAGCAGAGCACATAATTTATTGAATAATTGTACACGATTCTGACATAAAAACGTTCGACCATTCAACTTGAGCGTTTTGTGCGTTTTTTTTTGGTTTATTTCTCCTTATATTTTCATTCGCATTTTTTTATTGCTCGCTTTCATTTTAGTTACTCAACACACTATCGAATGATCTCACCGATTGATGTTTTTGTTTAGGTTTCAAAGCATGGATAAAGTTCAACATATGATCTCAGCATGTTTGGTGATTGGTTCGATATTTTTGGCAACGAATGTGATAGCACGACAAAATTATCAGCATGGCCGTAAATATTCGCCATATCCAGACTATGATAATGATTTATCCCTTTGGATTGATGAAGCACAAGTCAAAATATTTAGCGGTAAGTATGCGCCCATAGAATCGATTTGAGTTTGACCATCAAGCCCACAGCAATCACAAATGAATAAAAACCATCAATCGATTGATTCAGGCTTCTCAATGAAAATCTATGCAATTGACAATGGCCGAGTGTCGACGCATTTGAAAAGTCCAAATTTCAACAACAATCTTCCCATTATACCATCCGAAGTAAGTTGCGTGAATTTTACATGGCGGTCAGGCACCAAACGATACTACTATCACTTTGATCGCCTTCAATCACTCGATGAAACGATTTTAAAACCGCCCAGTGTGTCAATTCGCATAAAAGGAAAAGTTCCACGGGACTCTAAAGGTTTGTAATGCTGATTGGATTTGAACGATTGATTCAATGATGGTAGGTCATTAACGTTTACAGAATTTAGCGTGCATTTGCCATGCGTGGACAATAGTTCGGGCATTGCAATGTTTAGCATTGGTTTGCTCATAAATACGGCACGTGGTAAACCAATACCGGGTACACCGTTACGATTGAATTTGCGGAAGGAATGCGCCCAGAGAGGTGTGTATGATAGAGCTTCTCTTTCAACCTCTGTGCAAGGTATGCTTTTGTCTATTTCTATTCTTCCCCCTTTTCGATTGGAATTTTCTACATGACAACAACCAAAAATGAACTCACTCAATAATCTTTCCAACTCTTCTCCGCAAATAACACACAATGCAAAATAAACTAAAACACTTTAATTGAATGCTTGTTCACCTCAATCGCTTGCGCATATGGTTTTGCTTTTTGATTTTATAAATAAACATAATTTAAGTTATTTAAGACATATTTTATTGCAGTTCGATAGTTTTGAAATGGGTTTAAATATAGCATCATATTGATATCAATTTTAGTTGTAAAGCATTTGTTTCAACAAAATCGACTTCAGTCTTACTTCACAAAATGTTTTCAAAATTCATTTTTTTATGACACTTTTTGGCTGTTACTTCAAATTCAATGATTTTGTGAACGGAGTCGGAAATTTTGTGTGAATCCTTTTTTGGATGGTCTTTTCAAATTTGAATTGTTAAAATGTTAAACTTTATAATTTATTTCTATGCTACACCTGAAGCACCTGATCCAGAATGTAGTAAAAAGTGTGCGAATGGCGGTTGGTGCAATCAAGAAAAGATCTGTCAATGTCCAATCGGTTACATGGGACAATATTGTCAAACGGCACTTTGTTATCCGCAATGTATGAATGGAGGCTTTTGCACGGCGCCAGCCGTCTGTTCATGTCCAAAAGGATATCAGGGAAGACACTGTGAAGGAGGTAAATATTAAGCAAGAATGAATGAAAATAATGAATTCCCTTTTCGGATCTCAGTTTTAATTTAATCTATGGTCAATGTATTTGAATACTTTATTTTTTTTTTTAAATCGGAAATCTTAACAAATGATCGCACATAATTTTAAATTTTTTTCGAAATCGCAATGGCTGTCTTGCAACCTATTTTGATCACTTCGGTGATTGCATTATAAAATGGCGCTTGCTCAGCTCCATGATCAATTCCAGTATCGTGATGTTCCTGTTCTTCGTCTCGGAATTTCGTGATGGTATCCAGAAGTTTCTGTTATAAAATTCAAAACATACAAAATTAAATTTGATGAGTTTCAATTAGTTGATTCGGATTTTGGCTAAAATTTTCGAAAATCTTATTAATTTGTTTGGAATAACTGTGTGAAAGAAAAGTGGTTAAACCAAACGGCAATTGTCATACTTTATCAACGTTTGGATTTTCCATAATTTGTCGCAATTGATCGTTGTAATGTTCCACAATGACTGTTTCGACCGCAACCGTACAGGCCATCGCTGCTTTTTCACCCAATAGCGCTGTTCCGGCACCCAAAACAAAACCGGCCACATTCCAAATCGGCATCATAATCGTCGGCCGCACACGATACTCTTGAATCAATCTTTCAAATTCGTTGCGATGTTTTTTCTCTTGATCCCACATGTGCTGAAGTGTTGGGCCGACTGCAGTTTTGCCAAGTATTGCATGTTGTCCGGCATAAATTCGATCGGCTCCCAATTCACCCGCATGATTAATACGAATAATTTCATCAATTAATGGTGATGCTCTCTTTGGATTTGGTTTTTGTTTTGCTTGTTCTGTTGCAGTGGCCGCAGCATTCGTACTGGATTGTTTAACCAAATGTGAATATTTTGTGGGCAACTGAGAAATACGAAAACTAAGGCGATTCATTTTGAACCTAATAGAAAAATTCAAATAAATTCAAATTAAAATATATTAAAAATGTGTTCTTTTTAGGTATTTGCGAACAAAAGTGTTTAAATGGTGGCAAATGCGTTCAGAAAGATAAATGCCAATGTACAAAAGGATTCTATGGACCTCGATGTGAATTTTGTAAGTTTAAATCAATTTAAAAATAGAATGACATCAAAGTAATTAAGTCTGAATATCCAATACACAAATCTAATGAATATTAAATGAATTTTCAGCTAAATGTATAATCCCATGCTCGAACGGTGGAAAGTGTAACGGAATCAATAAATGTCGATGCTCAGATGGTTACACTGGAAATCATTGTGAAATTGAAAATGGTCATCAATTTCATTTGGAAACAATTGGACAATGCATGAAACCGTGCCGACATGGAGTCTGTATGCTGGACAATAAATGCAAATGCAATAAAGGATGGTTTGGACGCTTCTGCAATCAGCAGGGTAATCGCAATACCATATTCATCCCAAGTTGAACATGAAATATTTTGTTTTACATTCACAGGAAATCGACATAATCGTCATGGTGAACGACATCGAACATTAGGACCAAATACAAAAATACGCCTAAATAAATCTACATAAACAATAGTCTTGGGATAGAGAATGACAATGGTTCAAAACAAACACAATTTTTTTTTCAAATCGATGCTTCTTTTTAGAACATTTTTTTTCTGTTCCATTCAAAAAAATTTACAATTGTGATAATCTGCGAACAAATAAATGAAATTGCATCAAAATGTAGCGATAGATTAGAAATAATAATCAATAAAATGATTTCAATGTTTGTGTATTTCGACCAAATGCTTCAGTTTTGGATGAATGAAAAACGTTTTTTGTTGAATTATTTTGTTGCATTAATAAATTTGCCAATTTATTGCTGTGGAGTGTTTGTATCGCGAATTTTGGCTAAACCAGATTTGCCCAAAATCTTCAGAATTCTGTGAATAAAATTTAAAAAAAAAACGGAAACTCAACAGTTGCTCAAAAAAAGAAAAAAATCCAGAGTTTAGAAAATGTAGTGTTAATCATACAGTAAACGTAAATTTGGATAATAGCACGAGATGTACATCAATGCCGGTACTGGGAATGGTCCAACGAAGCTGATTAGACACTTATTAGCAATGGCGGTGGCCATTAAAATTGCACATCGTTCGGCAGTCATTCGTCGATCGGTCGCCTGAGTTGAAATATTATAATTTTGTCCACGTTTTCCAGTAAATGCATGCTGCAAAAACTCAGTATGGGTTGGGCCTGGACAGAACAATGTCACATCCATACTTGGATGATCAAGTTTAAGCGTCTCAAAATATCCCTAAAACATTCATCGATGTTTTTAAATGTTCACATTTATTTTGCAATAATAAACGCAATATTATTATCAAACCCACATGAATCGCATGTTTAGCTGCTGTATATGACGCTGAATTTGGCACGGAAATCATACCGACTGAGCTTGATGTAACCGCCACATGACCTTGACCTTTGCAATGTTTCACATAAATACGCGTTAAATTCACAATACTGAATACATCCAATTCAAAGAGCTCTCGATCAACGGCCAAATCGATATCTTCAAATGATGCACGTTGCGATCGACCAGCATTATTCACCAAAATATCCAAACGACCAAAATGATTGATAACCTTGTCAAAATTTCGTTGATGTGTATCAATTTCAGTCATGTCCATTTTTAGTACTAAAACATCATTTTCGCCCAACAATTTCGATTGTTTCAGGCATTCTGATTTGACTGCTTGTAAACGATCACCGCTTCGTGCCGATAAACATAGTTTCACATGATTTTTAGCCAATTCAATTGCTAATTGCTTTCCAATACCACTTGACGCACCCGTTATCCAAACAACTTTTCCTCTCAACGATTCTATAAATAAACACAAATGATGACGATTCCATTTGTTTTATTGGCTTTTTTATGATCGGCAAAACATGAAAATCGAATCGCTTACCAATTCGTTTGCCCCAGCGTTCTTTAAACCACAATTCAATATCAGAATCAAGAACAATCCATAAAGTTATACTAATTAAATAGTATAAACACACAATAATTCCAATAAATGTAAAGAAATCCATTGTTTCTGTTGTAGTCGCAAAATGGCTTCAATCACAACCAAAAAATTAAAACGCACTTAACATCATCAAACGCGATTACATTAGCACGAATTTCATGACAGTCAGAGATATATACAACAACAATTCATGCAATGAACGTTCATTGATGTATTGGTGAGATACAGCAACAGGCTGATTAAACTATCACATTTAATCTTTCGCATTTCAATGTGTTCATTGTGTTCGCAGAGTATATGGAGTAGCAACAGAATTCAACTTCACAATCAACTCGGAACGTGTGAATGCACTTTGATCAATCAACAATTGTACGCTTAAATTTTACCATTTAGAATGTTCTTGCATTATTGAATGTTCTTGCAGAATGAATACGCATACACACAAGAACATTGAACCTTAGCTCAAGAATTAACAAGACAAATGTGTTAATGCGTTTGTTAAAGTGTGAATATATGAATCGAATACATCATGATTTTTTTCAAGTGCTTTCACTTATCTCATTATTTGAAGCACAATTTATCTTTTCACATGAACATTTGCCACCAAAATTTTCTTCCTTCCAAATAAATAAAGTAAATTACTTACTTCAAAGAAAACTGTCAGCAATGATGATTTCTCGATGTCGAACTGATTCAAATCTAAGCAAATTTATTGAATTCTTGGTATGAACTGAACGTCCGTAATTATTGCGTTTTGTTTTGAAATACTCTTGCGAACCAATAGAATATACACGAAAAGTCATAACAAACCTAGAGAATTTGTACGTATAAAATTGAGGTTATGTTTCTCTACGCAGTGTTAGAGTGCGTTCTCATATTGAAAGCAATAGCCACCGATTTGATTGCGTTTTAGCTGTTTAATATTTTTCTTGTCCAGTTTTCTACATCTGACGCAGCTTTTGATATAAAATAAAAGTAAATATGCTTAACTAATCAACATTGTATATTGTTAATTTTAAGCAAAAATGCTGATAAACAAAGTTATGCATGATATTTATGAAAAATTGCCATTAAATTGGTACAATTCAGCCATAAATTGAGTTGAGCAGGCGTTGCTGTAGTCATGCATTCGGTTAATTGTACAGAAGACACACTTGGACTGGAAGTGCTACTTAAATTGGAAAAATTAACAAAATGATCACACTTATTATTCTGATTTATTACTTTTTGGTTTCGTTGAAACCGAAAATAAATAAATTGTATCACTCACCGATTGAATTGGCCCAATGCTCCTTAAATAATTCAATGTCATTATCAAAATGATTCCATAAAATATTGTGGCTTAAATAAAGATCCGAGAAAATTGATCCAATAGCTTGAAAGAAATCCATCGCTTACCTAACACAAAAATACGTCTAATGCAACCTAAAAATGAGGCAATTAGAAATTGAATAAATTCACCAACAATATGTTTTCCACAACCAATTAGTTAACTCAGCAACTGAAAGCAAACTGAAACCAAGTAAAGCCAAACTTATCTTAAATGTAATCCAAAAATTCCAATTTGATGAGTTAATTCGATTGTCGCTATAAAAATCCACTTCGATTTAGCATTAGCATTCATTTTGATTACAACATTTACATTTTTATAGTTTCAAGAACAAGCATAGCCTGTGAGGTTGTCACCTGGCTGTAAGTGAATAAAATTGTTAAAATTGCTTCCGCACAACATCGTTTGAGTACAAATAAAATCCAATATAATGATTTAAGATGGAATTTTGCATTTTTATTTCAATGTTTAAACAGTTTACTTATTACAAAATTAAAGTTCATTTTCATTAGTCACTATTATGAAGTAACGATTTTACCGATTGTTCAAATAAATCTTTGTTAATCTTTTTCAGTCGTTTGACTTCCGCACGAAGTTGTTCAATATCATTCAGTTCAGCTCCACTATTTCCATTCACAACTTCTCTGCTTCTTGAAGGCACAACATTTTCTACTGCACCAACACTTTCATCACTGAATACTTCTTGAAGGCTACCATCAACGGGATGTGACACTAAAACTTCAACAACGAAATTTTTCGCATTTAATGCTTGATTGTCAATCATGCGTTTAAAATTGTTGGAAATCAAATGTAATTTTGTTTCTTGGTCAAACATTGCCTTTGGTGCAAGAATGAATTTGGCATTGGTGATGGCACCCTTGTGCGGTATGGTTCGAATGATTTGTCGGCTTGGAATATGCCAAAAATGAACGGTTTCATCGTTACCGCCCGATAGCAACGTTTCACCATCCAATGAAACCGATAATGTTGTTACGGCACCTTTGTGTCCGACAAAACGTTGTTTCGTTGTCAATGTTTCATGATTTAAATGGTATTCTCTTGTGCGTGGCGGAGATTGAAGACTGAATTCAAAAATATGTCCATCGTCTGTACCAACATACACTTTTGTGTCTAAATTATCGATTGTGATTGATGTGAGCGGTTCGGGAAACACTAAATTCAAAAGTAATGTTCCGGACGCCAAATCATAGAATCGACATGTTCGATCCAATGATACGGATGCAACTAAAGCACGCATTCCACCCTTGCCAATGAACACATCCGTTATTGCAAGTGTGTGATCCGAGAATGAATATAATGGTGTTGCTTCTTGATTACTTTTACCCGATGCCGTTAAAATGCTGCTCAATTTCCAAACCAACATCATACCATCCTGTCCAGCACTAACAAAATGCGAACCATCATCGGTGAAAATGATTGAGCTAACGGTCTGATAATGACGTGATAACATAGCAAGCATATCGCCAGAGCTGATTTTCCATACATAAATAATTTCACTGACAGCCGCTACACAGTAAACACCATCAGGTGACACGGTGAGTGCAGTCACCTTGCCAGGCACAACAAAACGCAGTCCAGTTAACTGCTCCTGGCTGTTCACTGGCCATATATGCAATAATGGCTTTGAATTGTTCGCTGTTATGATAAATTCATCGTTGATGAACGCAAACCCGTGTGGTGTAGTCGCTCCACCGCCTGAAATAATCACACATTTTTATCCAACAATATAAATTTTACGGTTTTAACAAATATTTGGATTCATTTGTTACCTTTGTATGTGCACAATTGTGTTCCAGCCTGTGGATCCCATGCACAAAAACTCCATAAGGCTCCATTAGCATCACTTGTTATTGCCACTTCAATCAAATTACTCATTTTTATTTTTAATCAGAATCGGCTGTTAACATAAAAACACTCTCAATGCGGCTCACAAACAAAACGCACGTGTATATTTCAATCGATTTTTTGAAGTTTTGAACTGTCATGTGCATGTGTGTTGTGCTGAAACCGTGAAATTCGTTAATGCCGCCGTAAAAACACAAGAAAATAATTTTTATTGATAATTTCCGGAAAAATGATTGATTTAAACACATCAAATGTAATATTTTGAACCGATTACATTGAGGAATTTTATAAAGTCCCTAAAAAAATCATTACATTTGATACATTGTCCAATGTTTATAGCAAATATTCAGCAGTGTGACGCACCCCAAAACAAATGTCAATCGAACATAAAGAAGTATAATCATTCAGCGATTCAGCACTATTTTTTGACGCTCCTAAGTGTTCAGCATTTTCTACCCAAATATTACGTATTTCGCTTGCAGTCTGTTGTGTTTGTGTTTTCAATTGTCAAACTATGTATATTAAGCGAAGCATAAAAAAAACAAGTGCATCGCCAAACAATTGTTTAAATTCGTCCACTTAAAAAATCGTATTTTCTCACTAAAATCGCAATAATTTTAACAGAGAAAATGTGCAACTTGTGTTAAACAACATTTTTGTGCAATGTTGTTATAAATATTGTTCCTTTGTTGTTCATAATCTGTCCAATTAAATATTGTTGTATACGTCCATATTCGAGCCAATTTCATCATCAAAATGAAATGAATTTTAGACACAGTTGTTTGAATGAAAAGTATTGAATGTCCATGAGAAAAATGAAGCAACATCCAGAACAGGATAAAAGTGTTACGTTGTCAACACAACAGCAGTCAATAAACGGTGATGACACCACAAATGGCAGTTCAATTATTGAATTTTTAAATCATGAGCAAAAGTGCTTGATTCCCACGGAAACTGATTTAGCAAGTGAATTAGATATTGACAGTATATTTGAGGAGATAAATCGTTTATCCGATGAATCGGATGAGAGAAGTGTCGATGAAATATTACGTGAAGCTGAATTGTTGATGTCAAAACAGCATCAAATTGAATCGAATTTGAATCATAGTGAGCTGTATAATGAACACCAAGCAAACGTTGCAGATGAAACCACCGAATCCAATGGCATAAGTGAGAGTGTTCAATTATACGAGAAATGGCATTTCAATGAACATTTGGATACAATATCGGAAAAAACAACACCGCAACTTACAAAATCGCAGAGCAGCGACAGCCGAGATGATCCAACACTGCAGACAATTGATGACCTTGAATCGGATAGACATGTAAGCTTAGCCAAAAAAAACATATGTTGTTTGTTTATGTGTATGGTATATTTCGGTATTTTCTACATCAAAGTATAATAAATTAATTGTGGGATTGGCTACAAGTTTTGTTCCAAGTACAGTGTACGGTGCACACTGGCTTGGGATTCATGTTTTTTTTGTTGTTGCCCGTATTATCTACGTCAATGATAAAAACAAAGCACACGTATATAATTGCTATGGATATTTTAACTTAATCGTCTAATAATTATTGTGCGGTTCCGTTGCACATGTAGGATGTTAGTGTTTTGTTCGAATGTTGGCCACGGCACGCGATACCGTAAAAACAAAAGCTCGAGCCTCTTTAGCCGTTGGCTCAATGAAACTGGCAGGCAAAACGAATCCATAGCGTCCTTTGTCACGCAATTCAATGGTGTAACTGTATTTGATGCCAATACTTTTCGCCCAATCATCTGAACCACCTGCGGCGGGGTAAAGCAATGCGGCCGATGGTCCCACCTTGTAAACTTGATTGTCTAATGCTTTCATATTCTGCAGATTAATCAAAAAAATACGTTATTTCTGTGTAATGGAATGAAATTCATTCAATGAATACACAAAACCTGAATCAAAATGTTTCAACTTACGATTGCACCTTCTTGGCCAACTCGGTCCAAATCTTTATAATCTGGTGGCACAACATCATCATAGCCCCATGGATGCAAAATATATTGACCATAACTGTGGAATGTCAAGAATCCATAGAATTGTTCATCCGAATGATCAAAGAATCGTTTAACAGCCGCTGTTTCTGGTTCAGAGAAAGCTCCACGTCCCGAATAAATTTCCGTGCATGTATTTTGTGATGTTCCTTTGCCACCCCATTTGTAGCCATAGTTTCGATTTAAATCAACTCCAGCACAGCGTCCACCACCCGAACGACTCTTACGCCACAATCGATCAGTGCGATGTGTATACTCATAACCGTCTGGATTGTGAACGGGCAAAATGTACCAATTAATGTTTCGAATGTATTCCGGTTGTTCGTCCCAATTTTCAACCAAATCATTTACGATATATGTGACTGAGGCCGGACTAATCCATTCACGGGCATGAATACCGCCATCAATCCAAATTGCCTTATTCTTTTTGTTGCCATTTGAAATCCTATAAAAAACCAATTGAAATCATTTGAAATTACTCATTCAAACGTCTAATTTCGTGTGAGTCTGAGCCTACTTTAAAACTTTTAACGGTCTCCTTTCATACGAATGGCCAATGGTTTGCAATGAACACAGGTCGGGATATGAATTAACTAAATAGTCCAAGAATGAATAGATATCGTTGACTCGATGATAGGCACGCCATGTTAAACGATGACCTAAAAACAAAAAAACAAAGAAGACGAGCAAAAAAAAGTGGCGAAACAAAAACAAAACATGATGAGAAAAAATCAAATGAATTCAAATAAACCAGACTGTCGACAAAATGTATTGCATCAATTAACACTTTCTTTTGACAAACTTCTGCACTTTCAACGAAATCTCTAATTCAACCAAACAAAAAAAACACACACACACACAAATCTATTTAAATCAATGTGTCTTGACTGTTTTTAAACAGGTTTTTAAACATTTATCGCTAGAGATTTTTTGTTTGTTTGTTTGTTTGTTTCGTGTGTATCTCAAATCATGAACAGCAACCGGCAGAAAGAGAAATTATGTTGAAACGCAAAAACAAAAAAATATTTATTTATTAAAAAGAAAGAAAAATAAATTAGCACAACCTGACACAAAGTCAGGGCGATAGAAAGTGAAAAAAAAGGCCAATTTCGATTGCTCTATCCGATTGCGTGTCAGATTTTCTGTACATAATCCAGCTTTTTACGGCCTTGTATGTTGTCTTCAATACACGTCAAATGTATCAAGTCAATTTGCAAGTGGAGTAATTGTCATGTGAATGTCATTGTCGAATTCGGATTAATGATTCACCTTCCAATTTTGAGCATGTGTGGAAAAAGAAAGAGTTGATAATAATAACAACAACAACAACAACAGAAAAAAAAGTACGTAAGAAATATTTTTTGTTTACCCCATCGAGCTTCTGGCCAATATTCCATTGCACCATCAAATGAATTATAGCCCATATATGCACCTCTGAGTCGTTGATACATCGATTTTGACATTTTTTCGGGCATTTTGTAGCTGCGCCACAAAGCAGTAAATCTCGCTGTAAACAGTGTATTCGTTCGTTTGTTTGTTTCATTTTTTGGGTCTATTTTTTTGTTTTGTTTGTGTCAACAATTTCATTAGGCAGAAGCAACAAAGGTGTTATGTATATTCTCGTGGTGTGTGTTTAATGCGAAAATTTATAAAAAAAAACTGCGTGCAAAAAAAATATATTGCGCTCAATTAAGTTGGGGTTATTTTTTTTGTTTTTAAGTGTATAATCAAGTGATTTCGGAAAAAAATCGAAAAAATGTTTAAAAAAAATAAATCATCAAGTGAATTAAAGCATGCATAAATAGAATTGTTGGGCTGAAAAAAACAAGAGCTCAACACTTTAACACATTTCCGAATCAAAAAACGTAGCATTTTCATTTCACGCGATCAATTTGTTCGAACACCCATGTTCGGCAACAAATATCGACCAAACAAATTGAGCATATACTTCCTTCCCCATAAAATACAAAATACACAGAGAAAAGTGGGAGAGAGAGAGTGAGTGAGTGAGTGTGATTTAGAATGCCCAAACCCATAACCATCACTAACACCTAATGCAAATGCGTTACTTTTAACGCGGGTGATGATTTCTTCCGACTTAGAGTTAGCTCGTATTCTAATCAGTTTTTTTTTATGTGCACATCTACATAAAATCAATCACATTCACACAGACTGGCGACGATAAGGCAAAACTATACTCGAAGCAAAACACCCGAGAATGGAACGAAACTAAACAAAAAAAAAAACAACCGGAGAATTATGATGATTACTACGAATGTGCACTATTTTCCTTTTTTCTTTCTTTCTTTCATTACTTTGTTGGTTGTTTTTTTTTTCGACAGTAAAGCCGATCCGTTGCCTTGCAAATGCAGATCGAATGGAGCGCATTGGGAAGGAGTGCTACATGCTTGCACTCAATGAATTTTATTCCGCTTAATTATAATCCACAACACGAAAGGTGCAATTTGTTCACGTATAAATCGCATTGTCACGCAAAAGAGCACGCGATTTACATTTTTCAATGCGAAAATGAAAAATTCAACGCAACGAAATGGTTTTCTGGTAACAACCGTTAATACACTTCAATTTCATTCACATTGATGTGCAATATTTTGTGATTGGTGGTTCTTATTCCGTGTTTTGTTTTTTTCTTCTCGAATTCGATTTCTTATCGGTGCAATTACGGTGAATGTATGCTGTTTACGCACTAAAATCAAGTGCGCAAAATTTCAAAAAAAAGTGCTTGACATCTGGTTTTTGTGTGTGATTTGAATTCTTTGCGACCAGTTTCACGTGAAAACATCTCACATGCAAATATTAAATCGAATAACGGCAATTTTTTCCAATCTTTTTACGATATTAAATATTCCCGGTTGACTTTATCCACACATGAAAAAACAAAACAAAAAACCCGCGATGATTACTACGTGACTCTTTGTTATTATTTAACTACTGATTTGTTTGTTAGTGTGTCGTATTTTTGGTCATATTCATATGAATGTGCGGTTTCGTTTAGTGCAGATGTGAGGTCGGTGCGTCTAGTGTCATTTATTAAGTTTTCAAACAATTTTGTGAGAGAGTGAGATAGGAAGAAAGAGAGAGAGTCAGACAAAAATCATGTACATTTACATACCATTGCGATTTTGTAGTAGTTCAATTTCACTTTGTGGTGGATTCTCTTCTTCGATTTGCCGTTGCATGTCATCAATGAGAACGGTATAGTGGATGTTATTGTCATGTAGCACTTGACTTACTTCATCAACCGCCGACTTTTTAACAAACATATCAACCTCTGAACCATTTGTACTCCAAAGTGCCACATCTTAAAAGAGACAAACATTAAAATAAAAGTGTTTCATTACCAAATCAGTTCAATTGTGAACCGGGAACGATGAAAGTAATTTGTTTTTATTTCCTTTAAAAAAAAAAATCGTAAATATGGAAGATGAAAACATAAGCTAAGATCAGACTCAATTTCATGATTCATTGAATATCACAAAACAATGATCGTTTTGTTGAAATAATTGCAACAAATATAAAATAACTTTGATTCAATCTATAAAAAAAAACGATTACAAATTTTTCTTATTTATAGACTTGCAAACCAACAATCATAATCAGACGTAAATAATTCTGCGAAAATGTATCTTCATTTCAAATGCACCATAATTCGCCGTTCATGTCTAATAAATTTGTAATGAAGAAAAATTTCCGTTTTGTTGCGTACTCTCGCTTTCTTTTGCATTGTTGTACAATGAACGCAACAGCAACCGTAACTAGCAAAGATTTAACTCAATCAGATGAGAATCTAACGAATACGTAATTTATTGCTGCAACTGCACTGAATCGCAAGTTTCGTTTTTGTTGAATGTCCACAATTAAATGGCTAGCAAGCATGTAATGAATGCGTTCCGAAGTGCAATATGTTTTTTGTTGTTGTTGTTGTTGCTGTCTTAATATTGAATTATGAAACTGAAGCATTATGCTGCGAAAAATAATAGACCGTCTGCACGAACGTGTTTGCAAGTTGAAATTGAGACTCTTAATACCTCCGTATTGTTCATGAATTATGTTAAACATTTGAATTTTGGTTTTTATTCAATTTTGAAACGATTTCATTTGAATAATACTGACCGAAATTTCGCTTTAAACTGACAACCACCAGTTTTGAATGATCATCGGCAAAATTAACACTCCACAATTGGGCACCATCATATCGTACGGGTGTTTCAATATCCGCAATTGCACTCAAATTCTTAATTTCATTTTCATCAAGAGCTCGTGGAGCAGCTTCTATCGATAAAAATAAATTTAACACCGCAAATAGTGCGATCAGCCAACACTTTTCCATTTTAAACGCGTTTAACTTCTAATTTTATTTTCGATACGAAAGAGATTTGTGTGTGCGTATTTTGTTTTTCGAAAATAAAAACAAGGTAAAAGTAAAATGCTCGATCGCATTCGGTCACTCAACTGAAGCTCAAGTCATTTCGAGTTTGGCTTTTATAGAATATCGACGAATGCTTGTACTTCTTCGCACCGGTCAATCCGAATAAAAACGTTCACACACATACACACAAAACACGTTGAGAAACCGATGCCGATTCCATTTTTAAAAAAATACACGAAATAGTGGTAGGGGCAAACGGTAACGTTCGATTGGCAACTCAAAGTATGAAATACGAAGATGTAACTAAAACAAAACACTGAAAAGAAAGATTTAAAAAAAAAACTATATAAATATTTGAAGTAAATTTCAAGATAATACTTTTAAGTAGTGAACGAGAGAGCGATAAGAAACGATGAAAATAAACAAATCATTCGCACTTTTCAGTCCTATCACAATGTATTTGATCAAGTTACAGTTTATTTATGCTGTTGAAATGTGTGTGTGTGCGTCTTTTGAACGGGTGTCCATGGCATTGATTTTCAACAGTTAACCAACTAAACAGTTTTGCACGTGGAATTTTAAGCGTCTTTTCCATTTCTTACCGTTTAACGGTGATCACATGAGAGGTTTCATAGACAGATTAAAGTCTAATGAATTGTTTATGTTAATTCACGTTTTTTTTTGTTTCTCTGAATATTTGTTTACAGAAGGATCGAGTTCGGACGTCACGTTCAAAAATATCCACACCAACCAAGAGCGCAAATCAGAAACGTAAAACCGAACCATTGCAAGAGCCAATTATAGATTTGCCCGTAACACAATCAAATGGTGCGGTCACTGATTCACCACACGAACTGGAAATTCCGGCTGAAAAGACTCCAGAACCAGCGGTCACCGTCAATAAATTCCAAAATGTAAATGTAAACGTGAATAATGTAAACGATTCACCAAAGGCTGGTTACAAAGCTGAAACGGACGAGTACCAAAACGAGAATGGTGCGATGTCGCTACCAATTTTATCAAAACCACGATCAAGTCGTTCGCCTTCAGTTGCTACACTCGTTTCGCCCACAACACCATGCATTTCGGCGATGTCAGCGTCCAGTTCATTCTCCTGGACACGTGAACGTCATCTCGAACAACAAATCGAGAGCTTACGCGAAACACTCAAAGACACTGAAGAACGATTGCACAGTTTACGCTTGCAATATGATAATGTATCTGAAATGCATCGTTCGATGCGCGAAAAAAACCATCAAATGCAAGAAGAAATGGATCGATTGAAAATTGATGCACAACATTTACATGAATGTGCCAATATTCTGCGAACTGAGCTACAAGCAGCGCGCAAAGATCGAGCCGATGCTCTTGAGGTGCAGGCAATACTTCAACGTGACTTGGAAAAATCTCAATCGGAACGACGCCGTGTAACCGAAGAGTTTGATTCGAATAGTCGACAAATTATGGACTTGCAGCGACAATGCAAAGAAATGGAACGCATTCTTGCGCGAAAGAATCCAGATGCATTGCAAATGCTATTAGGTTGGTTGGGTTTGAATTTATTTTTCGATACTTTTTAGGTCATTTTTATTCAATTCTGTGTGGGGTTTTCTTTTTCATTCATAAATAACTTTGCAGGAGCTGGATCAAAGAAGACAGGTGAAGATCAAGCTCAAATTGCAGCAGCCCGCCGTCAATTGGAGCAAAGAATCGCACAGCTAGAAAGTGATGCCAAAGAACAAGATCGCAAAGCTCAATTGATTTTAGCCAATGTTCAATCTCGCTTTAGCTCAGTACAATCGAAATATGAAACTCACATCAGCGATCTAGAGACACAGGTTTTGAGGTAAATATTTATTTGATGATAGTATAGAACATTATTTGTAGTCTCATTCGAAGAAAAACCTAGGGGCATTTATGTTCATTTATCGAGGGAAAAATATGCGATATTCAAGAGCTTTGTATAATATTCACGTATTTTGAGTGTTTATACGCATTATTTGTCAATATACACGATTATATTTTTTTATTTTTTCAAAATGGCTGCCGCATATTTAAATATATGCACTATATTCGTGGTTGATTTTGGAAAATATACGTCATATTTTCGGTTTATAGACGTTTATAGATGTTTATATATATTTATATTTTTAAAAAAATATATACAATATTTACGCTTTATACACATTTATAGACGTTTATAGGCGTTTATATGTATTTATATTTTAAGTTAAAACCCCCTAGAGAAAAACACTTGCTATTTCTACTGATATTATTTATGAAGAATCAATCATTGTCTTGACTTTTATGGCATTCAAATTTGTGGCATTTATGCGGTATTTTTGAATTGGAATATTTATTTGACAAACTCGCAACTATAAAAATACAAAATGTTTGTCAAGTGTCTATGTTCCGGAGTACGATCCGGATTCCTTACGTTCATTCAAATAAACTATTAAATATATTAAATAATAATAGTTATTTTAATAATTGTGCATTTGGTATGTACTCTAGAATATGCATATTGGACACTTAAGTGTATTATCTTCATCATTAATTTTGTTTCGATTGATTAATTGAACAACTGAATTTTTCTCAATTTGGTACAATATAATCTCCCAATCGCGGAAACTTAGAGTACCGGAGTACATAGAGTTTTACTGCAAATAAAAAAGTATATTATATCGAGTAAAAAATACTCATTCAAACCGATTTTGCAAGCATTTGAATCTCCGAACGCCGAAACTAAAAGAATGTTGATCCCTTGCGAATCTCAAGTTGAGAACCACCATTGGGCAGTTTTTTATTAGATCAGATATAAAATATATCGCTAATTTTCGATCTGATTTCAGTTTGCAACAGATTAACCAGATTCTGCACGAGAAAATTGAATCGCAGGCCAAACAGCAGATGAAATCACCAAACAATAACTATATGATTGATCAGCAGTCATGTGGCACTCAAACACACCAACTTGTTGATAAAACGTCTTTCATCACATCAACCGTTTGCACGCAAACTGACTTCAAATCACCAAGTCCATCCCCAGTAACAAAAGCAACGCCCATAAAAAAATCGGCCAAACAAACTATTTCGACAAAAGAAGAGACTCATCTTCTGGCAACTGTTCGTGGGATGCGTGTAGATTTGGCAATCAAAGAGAAGGCATTGCAACGTTTGACTCGTGAACTGGATGAATGTAAAAAAACCATCAAAAAACTTCAAAAGGAGAATGAAAGTATGATCAGTGATCAGGGGTCACAATTAAATTGCGTTTTATTATTATTCGAAAAATTGATATATTACACACACAAAAAATTATATAAAGTTTTATACGATTTACTGTATAAAATATGGATTTATACGACATCCCCATACAAACTTTTTGGATTTATACAATGCACAATATAAATTTTCTATAAAGATCCAAATATTGTACTGTGTATCGTATAAAATGTCATGTAATTTCTTTTGTGTGTAGGCTAAAATCAACTGTTTTGTTTCGTTTTTTGCAGTTAAAATTTCTGATAAGAGCTCAAAGAAACCGTACGATCCAGCACAATTCACAGATAAAGCCAGTTCGCCGACGCCCGTTCAATTACAAGAAAAAATCAAACTACTTGAAATGGACTACAAGTCACTTCACGATAAGCGTCTACAAGATGTAAGTCAGAGCGATTTTTTGCTTTAGTTTTTGACATCAATAAAATCTATTTAATCAATTTCAATTTTATCGATTTCCCAGTTGAAAATGTTACAATCAGCACACGAGCGTGAGCTGTCAGCCAATAAAGAAACAGTCCGTCTACTGGAACAGCGTTTAGCTGAACGCGACGAAGCATTTGCTATTATTCAAAAGCATAACAAAATTCCAATCGATTATTTTGCGTTGAAGGCGAAGGTAAATGCAAAAAAATCGTAGCTTTCGACATCATCACCGCTTAAAAAATCAAATTAACAGTACATCTACCGAAATTTCACATTGAATTGGCATTACGGCAATCAAATTAACTAACCATAGTGCTTTTTTGTTTCATTTCACACTTGAAATATAAAATTTGCAATTGGCTTTTCATTTGGAAATGAACATAATTGATCGAATCGATTTCAATTGATATCAATCGATAACGACAAAAAAACAAACAAACATGGATCCAACATCGTTCAGACATGACGTTCTGAAACTTCTGATAACCGACCACTTACATTCAATAGAGTCAATTTGTAAAAATTTGTTTGAATTACCAAAAAAAAAAAAAAAAAATCACGTTTAAAATGAAACATGTACAATTATCACATCGTTCATCGTTTTTTGGTTGTTTTTATCATACACTTTATTAGTTTTTTGTTGTTGTTCTATATTTATGATTATTGCACATCACGTTTTTGTTTTCATTTTTGTTTTTTGTTCCAAAAGATCACAAGTTATAAGTGTAACAGTGACATAGATAATGAATGTTCATATTATTTATCATTCTTTTGTTTATTGTTTTCTTCCAATTTTTTTTTTCTAGTTCATGATTGTTAATTTTTTCCTCAAATAAATTGAGAAACCGTCCAATATACCGACAGAGAATAACAATTGCCACCGAATCTTCTTTTTTGATAGTTTTTGGCCCAATTTTTTTTCTCCAGAAACGAAATAAACAAATTGTTTTAGATTATAAAGTTCACTAGAGTCAATATTTTAAAACCTTCTGTGATAAAAAAAAAAATGAAGAAGAACCTTTAAAAAGTCGAATCATCCATAATTTAAACTCAATGAAAGCACTGTGAACAAGGTCTTTTCATGTAATATGAACTAAATTGGTTTTGTTTTTGTGTTTGGTTGTGAAAAAATATTTAGATTTAGTGTTAGAAATTCCGTAGATGAAGTTACAATTTTGATAAAGTATTATCAATTAAGGTTGTTCATTTGTTTTTCTTCACAATTTTGATTTGGTTCTTATTTTGCAATACATAAACCCAAAATTATATGCTTTCATCACGTTAAATTCACGCGTGTGTTTATTCGAAGAGTTATCATCAAAATTCACTGCCACTCACACACTAAAATAAGGTTGGATTTATTGACATAACAATAAAATTGTTGCTGGTTTACGTTACAAAAACCCGATTTTTAGGTGGCATCGCTTGAAAGAAGGCACACCGACCGTGAACAGCGGCTTCACATTTTGGTCGAGGCGTTGAGCAAAGGACGTCTCACCAGTGCATTTGATCCATGCATGAGCGAGGGATCTTAAAACGCAAACAACACACCAAATCACCTGAATATACTTGATCTGATAAATTTAACGCAATTGATTGAATTGCTTAAGCGAATTTAAATTTTATGACAACATTTCATGGACAATTTATCAACGAATTTTATGTTTAACTGGAATGAAATGATGTTCCAGTCAATTTAGGTGTGTGAACAATTATTGCATTTGAAATTGGCATTTTTTTTATTCAATTCGATGTCAATCTTGACCAAAGACTATTTTAAAATGTGTTTTAATTGGATAATTGGCAAATTAGCATACAATTTTGTTTTTTTTTTATCATTTAATTGAAATTTTAGTTCAATTGAGTAATGAATAAATATTTCGGTAAACCAATCAAAAAGTGTTTTAATTCCTTGGTAATGAACAATTTGAGCTGATTTTACTTGATTGTTAATAAGATTTCCATTTTATCGATCTACAGAGTGTAAAATTCGACCCAGTTTGTGTTACATTTGAATATAGCTCGTTTTCCATACAATCAAAGGTGAATTCGAAGAATCCTTATTTCATGTTTTTGTTTTTCGCAGCAACACAGCATTGATCCATATACATAATCGTAATTGAGTTTAGCGAGCAAAACAAGTGTGAGTTGTTCAAATGAATCGAAGCGTAATTTGACGAATTCAAGCATGTCAATAGTTCAATCAATTGCAATAAATCGCAACATGATTTCAATGGAAAGGCGAACGAAAACTTTGATTTGGTTACGATTTCACGTTGATCGAACATTACAAAGTAGAACAGTTCTGATGTTTCCAGGTCAAACAGTTTCAAGATTTTTTTTTTTTTGGTTCGAATTGTCTGAACGGAAACTAAATTCTCGTAATTTTTTTTTTTTGCATTGCGTTGAGCCTTACAGCTTAAGACAAAGTCTTCATTTTCGTTTTTGGAGTATATGCAAAACCCTACTTATTTTTAATGGTTTGGGCTGGTTTTTACCCTTAAACTAAGTGGCTTGCCAGAATGGATTTTGGCCAAAACCACATCAATTTAACTCATTCTTAGAATTTACGATGATTTTCATCATTAATTCACTAAATAAATCATCATTCTCTGCAACTTTGTTGCAAAAATGGTTAAACATAAGTCGATTTGTTTAAAGTCGGCTTAAGTATTAACATGCTTGGAAGATGCTTGTCTTGATATTGAAATGAATAAATTATGCCGGCCCACACAGTGTGCGTCGTAGTACACACGAAAACATAGATGAAAAATGCGGTTATTAATTTCATTGAATTCTTTTTTCCCCCACATCGATTTTCTTATGTTGTACGCTCAAGCTTCAATTCTGAATTCGAGTTTATTTTCAGATTGCAGATTGCATTTTGCCATCATATTGAATTAATTAAATCAATTCTGCAAGTTAAGTTTATAGTATCACCCATTTTATTGACAATAAATTTGCAATCTGCCCAACAGCAAAATGTTCGAAGTGAATGCGGTTTATCGATTCAAATGTTATCCAGTAAAATCAAATGGATAAATGTTTGGCTTAGAATAAAGGTAGGGATGCGGAAATAATCAAACTGTAGTAATAATTCGAAGATGTGGAACGTGATGGCTCGCATCGTTGCCTCATCACTGCTGTATCACAGCTTTAATTCATATCGATTCAAATGTGGTGAGTACCATCTACCCACAGATCGACCACATCAAGATTGAAATACGATTGAAACCATCATAATTAGATTATGAGCAAAATCTACGGTTGAACACAAAATACAATTTGAAAAATATTTTGCTCCGAATGTGAATGCGGTTTCCGAATGTACCGCATCGAATATTTATCAGAAAATTTGTAATGTGTGTCAAACGATTCATGATATACTGTCTCTACTCTATAAATATCCTGGATGCATGCTAGCATTTAATTACCTTATTCTGTTGATAAATCGAAATATTTGATCCAGGTGTATTTTGACGAAATTTTTACTTTTAACTCTACTTAAGCTTGGCAGTAAAAAATGTATTTCGAAGTTTCGAAAACTCGACGAACAAAGGAGAAAAAAACACTAATAAAAAATGTTTATGGTGGAGTTAACATACTTTTCGCGAACTTTATGACCTAGTTTAAAAAGTTGGGTGTAAAGTTTTACTGGTTTGTGCTGTTTGTTGTGTGCGAATGTTAAAATTGAGGAATCGTTTTTCCAATGAGATGAGAGAAGCATACTAATTAAATTTAGTGCATGTTTCCATTGCCATAATTAGAATGAAATGGCTTTGAGGCGTTTAAAACACTCGATGTCAGTCGCCCAGATTTTTATTACCCGAAAATGTGAGAATCTATTTTATATGAGTTGACTATTTTAATAGCTTGTAGCGTTGAAAAATGGCATCACTTACAATCAAAATCCATTTTCATCCGGATGAATAACGGCATGCAAATATAAAACATCGTCTGAAAATTGATTCTTATTAATACAGTGCCGTAGTCTGAATATAAATTATTATCATGGAAATGTTAAAAAGTCTCAAGAACAGACGGATCAAAACAATTGAATTGAGTTTTCATGAATGATGAAAACTTGATGTGAAACATGTTGTATATTTAATGTCCGCTCGAACATTTTACCGAAGCGAATGCAATTCGAATGGCGTCAATTTAAATAAATCTCGGTGATTCTATGTAAATTGTACAGTAAACTTATTTATTCAAAGTAAATGGCAAGTTTGTGAAATTCGATTTGATTCTGCTACTGTGTAGCAAATTGTGTAACGAAAATTAAGCTCGGAGTGTCAACACAGCAGCATAGCTGTTGAGCAAGTGCAATGGCGACAAATGAATATAAACAACTTAGTGCTACATGTTTCGGTACACATTGGGCAAACTGCACAAAAGTGGCCAAGAGTGAGAGTGAGAGAGCGAGAGAAAGAAAGAGAAAGAGAGAGAGACCAAGAAGGAAACTTGGTACGGTCAATTCGAAAAACCAATTACCATAATTGCATTTATCTAAGTCCATCTTTAACACTCGGTCGAAAAACACGATGGAAGAAATACTAAATTAAGAAAAATAATCAGACCGAATCCGGTATTTGGTGATGCTAGCTGCAATGGCTATGCCACTGTACATTTTGTGTGCAATGTTCATTATCATAGCATGAATTCTTTTGCTGCATTTTCTACATCCCACTTAAGCCAGCAGTTGTGTCACTTCTGATTTTAAATCTACAACGGTATAATCCGAAAAACACGACAAAAAAAAATTCATACACATCCACATACAAAGGCAAAGCATCGTATTTGGTTTTGGTAAACGAAGCTTTGTGCAAAGTTGGAAATTGTGCTACATCGCATTTACATTAGCAACAAATGTAAATTGAAATGGCACGCCAAAGATAAATTACATTCAATTTAATACGACTCAGATTATTTGTTTATGATTTGACGGAAGTTTCATACAATTGCTCGGACTCATTTCTCCATCTCTCCGGACAGACAATGAACAGGCTAAAGAGCAAAATAAGTGAATGATAGTGTGTATGTGTGTGTGATGATGGTGAGAATGCACAATTTTTCACTCACCACAAATATTTGCTGTTGTTCGGGCGTTGTTATAGGAATTGTAATTTTTTGTTTTTTTTTTGTTTTTTTTTTTGATTTTTTTGCTAAGTTCAGCACATTTGAGCTTAAATTGCTACAAAGTACACCCGAGAGCTGAATGGCCGTGGTATGTGGCTGGGTCATATTAGACCAGACCCAAATACTAGGGATTACAATCCAATGTATTTATCAGCTTAGATACTTGAATGTCATACATTCATCGCATAAATAAACCATAGATGTGCAGATTTCGATGTTGCAGAGGGGGAAAAATGGTATGGAAAGGAGGGTGTTCTCTAGGAAGGTCGCTTTTTGTGCATCAGTTCTCACGGACAAATCACGGAAAATCATGGAAACTTGCTCTCCAGGATGGGGTGAAACCCGGAATGTACCCTCTCGCTGTGCGCATCTATGATTGAAAACCCATCGAATTAATTGATTATATATATAAATCTATTACATACAAATATCTAAGCTGATAAATCCATCTCGCCTGGTATGCCCTGCCGAATACATGAGTCCAGTTTAGTTTTCATGTTTGCATTTCCTAACAACATCATAATTTCCATAAAATCACATCTACGCTGTGCATGGGGATAGAAAATGTAGCGAGAAAAAAAATGGCAGAACGCAAGAAAAAAATTCCGAGATATAACGACGTTTGTTGTACACAAACACTGAACGGAAAGGAATGGTGAAATAAATTTTAATTCTTCGTGTGGTTTTACTTCATATGGAAACGCATTCACATGCAAGCAACAAGAAAAAAAATTGGTCGGAACTGTTTAATTTGAATTACGGCGTGACCAAACAAACTAGATCCGTGCTATTCCATGCGCTCACTCTGTTCATAATGAACAAATAAGAATGAGCAGAAAAAAAAATCCGTTAATATCTCCCCCATTGCTTTTATGGTGCAATGAAGACGAGGTTAAAACTTCTATCATTATTCAGAATTTTATGACCTGAGCTAACTTTTGCCGTCATTGTATTCAAGATTATTTTATTCTCACTTTATTATCACACAGCTGAAGTTCATGCTCACAATGAATTAATGCGCAACAATTTTATCGCCTTACTGACTTAATCACATAACATACACTTTGATTGAATGGCTTTTATTATAAGTTCCAATGAATACTCCACTTTGCGACGGATAAAGTAAAAAAAAACTATTGAATCAGCATTTGTGCATTCATAAAACGATTCTCTTGGTCTCGAAGTCTCTTTTTGTCCATGTGATTTCATATTAAACTAATTTTACGAGCAATTTACTAACTCACAAATGCGTTTACAAAATTACTGTGCTCAGGGATATTTCGATGTCTCATTCAAGATGAATGAAGCTGTACATGCCGAACTTGACTGGAAATTATATTGGAAGAAGTTTTTGGGGGTGAAGGATTAAAAATGGATTTGATTTATTTGGGCATTAAAAAATTGAATCAAATAACATAAGTTCAGAGATTGTCGGAATTCATTGCCCATTTTACCGATAGATTTGCACAACTGGAGCACAATTATTCATGCATGTGATTGTAATGTCTCCTTTTGGGTATGGTGTGTTATATCTATAGAGTATTGTAAAACCGTGTGATGCATTACAAACATCAAATACAACAAGAAATTACATTTCATTCGCACTTGGGGAGCTCCATGGGATTATGTTTGTGTACAATATTCATTTGATTAAATGTCACCGCATGCATCTGTAACTGACACCATCCAAATTTATTTATTTAATTGTGTACACACATACACACATTCACTCTTACACTTCCCACCCTCAACCTACGCCCGCTCCCTCACTTCGTCACTCTCAAAATTCGTAAACAACAACTATATACCAACTTCGAACACATCAAATTCTTTGTGACACCCTCCAATCACCCAGAAACCATTGGAATTGTACAGTTTTGTATTTTTGGTTTTGTTGTATCATAAATAACGGAATATTAAGTGGAATCGAAACATGATGCTCTTCGTACACACACACACACACACCAATCAAAATAAAATGTTATTTCAGTTTTCAATTGCAGAACTTTCTTGTTTTGTAAAATTATTTCATCGTAACACATCCTATAAATATGTCTCTGTGTGTGTGGATACGAAAGAGCGTGAGTGTTGTCGACATGAATGTTGTGATATTGAACATCAACAAATCACCTCGTGTATATTCATCGAATCTATTCATATAATTTAATATTGGACAAAGTGTGAGCGATGGCGTGCGACTGAATGAATGAAAGAAAGACGATCCATAACATTTCGACCATATCAATTTGAAGTGCTGCATGTACATTACATACATCTGCCACCGACAGGGCCATTTATTGTTTTTCTTCTTGTTCGACCATTGAAATGAGTTGTCATTCGATTGCATGTACTCGAATTCAATCGAGTACAATTGATAGGAAAGCAAGTTTCATATCATATATTAGTTGAATGTATGCTTTGGTCTTTGTTCTAAGCATTCGGATCATTGCGCTGGGCGGATGATAATGTGAACACCAATTTAAACACACACACACTCACACACACACACACACACACACACCAAACGGAAAAAACAAAAACTCTCCACCAAAACAACAATGTTAGAAATGATGCAATGTGTCATTCATTTGCACACCCGGTCACCAATTTATTCAGCCATAATTCATTTGCCACATTCAACCATATTGCAATATTGACTGTTGGCTATTTGCTGTGCTCACGATGAAAATACATATTCACTTGTGTGTATTTGGGTGAAATGGCAATGATCGTAGTAATTGTGTTGAAAAATTACATGTTTAATTTGAAATGTATATGTGCGATTTATGATTTGTCGTGAATAAATGGAGATGCAGCTGCAAATATCTTGTAATCCCATTTAATTGTTCAATGTGCTATTCACATCAGACACTGTTATTGAGAGTGCACTTGAAAATGGAACATAGCACTCAACTAAGGATATTCTCGATAAGCTTACCTATATTACATAGTAATAAGACATACATAGTTGAACAATACATAAGTGTTTCTCTTGCCAGTCCCAAAAATCACATTCACACAATAAAATTCTATCGAGAAAAGGTACTCGTCTGTGTAAATCTACAATTTGTAACATCAAAAGATTTCTATTGAAATTTCAATTTATGGGAACAAATTAATGACGTTGGAATTATTTGAAATAAAATTTTCTATAGCCGTATTCATGCTATTCTATCTGTTGTGCTGCTGTCTGGAAATGGAAAATTGATTAAATGTGAAATATGAAGCCAAAATTGAGTGAGATCTGTGGAAAAAAATAATGAGGCATAATGAAGTTCTCTTGTTAACTTCTGGATTTCAAGAGTACTGTTGTTATGCTTTGTAAATAATTATAATTATACTACAAGCACACATACATTGTAGAATGAAAATGGAAATTGAAAACTCAATTCATTGTTCGAAGATTCGCATTTCAGCACAATGCAAACATTTTCTCTTCCAGTCTAGGGGGATAACACAAATTTGTACATGAAAAAACTAGAATTCGTACTAGAAACTAAAAAAAACGTATTAAAAGCTGTTGAAGGAGTATTCGAAAAAAAAAGTTTAACCATTCTTCTATAAGCAGTGATGAGCAAATTAGCTGGAAAATTTGCCGCTGTGGTGTATACTGGCTAACGAATGCGTGAGCCAGCGACACTAATACATACACGTCATAGTAAACTGTCAACGTTTTCAACGCCCGCACACAAGCCCACAACATACACATACACAGCTGGCTAACACTTGGCTTACACCAACTGCTAGTGTAAGCACTGCAATGCTTAAGATTGAATAGACATATTTGAAACACATGTTAGAAAAACTAGAAGAAAAAAAACCAACAAGAATATTGACCGCTAGTCATCCAAAACAATTTCGTTTTGGTTTTAACAATAAGACACTAGAGACGTATGAAATGAAACTAGCTCTACTAAAAACCATATCTATCCCCTAGCTACCAGTACATTTCTATATTTGTGTGTGCCGTGCAATTAAATATGAGCCCACCATAACATATTGACCATGTTCAATACATTCATTTAAAATGCACAGTATTGTTGTTGCCAAGTAATAATTATATCTCAATGTAGCACATAATTTATGAACGTGTACTTCACCAATCGGCCAAATGCAATGCGTCGATGTGGTTATCTGCACCATAAAGCATCCCGAATTCATTTCACTTGTATGCTCGAATACTCCAGCTAAAAACAAAATCAAATAATCGGGTGCCATTGAAAATGTTAATGATATCGGTAAGCGTGAATGGT
Source organism: Aphidoletes aphidimyza (assembly GCA_030463065.1). NCBI lineage: Eukaryota > Metazoa > Arthropoda > Insecta > Diptera > Cecidomyiidae > Aphidoletes > Aphidoletes aphidimyza. Next base: position 19,462,379 of record CM059999.1, read on the forward strand.
GTGAATATGGATAATGTGTTCACCTTCTGTTCTCATTGACAAATTTAAGGAAAGCGGCTGTTTCTTGATTTTAGTGCACGTTAGAGAAAGATTAACAGTTATTCAAAGATATTCTTAGCGCCACAGTTATGTATATGGCACTCTATGGTGAGAAACGATTACTGTCTGACCGACTGCTATGGGACATGCTGTCACTATTGTTGAGGGTGGATTTGAGATTTGAGTGGTTTTCTATTCAATTGTAATTACAGAGGAGCCGTTAACCAAGGCACCACAAGTACCAATTGTGGCCAATCGTAAAGGATAAACGGCACTAGCTACTCTACTTACGCAATGATTGCTGTGAATTTTTCATCAATGCTACTTGACCATCTAATCTCTATTTGAAATATCAATTATAGTATCATTTACCAGTTTATTTATATCGATGGCATAAATGGTTTTTTTGCACAATTTCAGTATTTTCATGTTAAGATTCTCTCGCCGATCGGCTGTAATTTGTACTTATCTTAGCCATCAAAACCAGACAACCCCTTACAATTTATTATATTCATTCCTTCATGGCAATGCATTGCCACAATGGCAACATTCATGTCCAAAATTCCATCTCGATGGATTATTATTTATAAATCAGGTCCGAAATCTGGTTAATAAAAAATGTCTGTAAACAAAGTTGAATTGTTGAACCACCGAAAGTTGCAAACACCGTAATGTTCATTTTCTTAAATCCAATGCGTCAAACTTTTGCGAAGGACCATGTAATGGACTGGAAACGACTCTGTCCATGTTTTTATTCAATTTATGCGAAAGCTTATTATGGAAGGCACTACGTGCGATGGCCAAACTTTAATAATTTGACTGCATACAAGCGTTGTTATGTTTAATAAAACTGAATGTAGCTGAAAATTAAAAATTCGTTTTTCAAAAAACCATTTTCCAGTTGGTTTTGATGTTGAAAAGGAGATTGAATTTGGCCAAGTGGTTAGACGAGTTGCGAAATTTAATTAAGAAATTTTATATAATAATATTTGAAGTTGACACAGTACAGGCCTCGTTGGCTGCATGAGACATGACCATACAAACGACAAAACCAGGCACAAGTAGTAACGGTTCAGGATTTTCCATTTCTGAACAAATATTATAACTTGAGCAGTTGAAGCAAAAACTTGAAGTGGGGAAAAAAAAATGGGATGTGAAACGTTGATAGAACGAAGGAGTTTGACACGAGATTTAGAAAATGTGATGTAAACCGTGAGCAAAAGTTGATCGGTCTTGAAAGTATATACAATGTATATGTGTATATTATGCAAGTGTAGTGGCATCGAGCAATTATCTATTAAGCACGGGGTAATTAAATGAAGAGGTAAATTCTTCTTAAACATGAGACAATGATGAAAGGGACATTTGTATATTCATTAAATTAAATTAGAAATTGCCAACAGCGGCTAGCAAACGCTCATTACTAGTTTATTAAGTTTGTGCTATTTCAAGTAAGAGGTCGACGTGGAGTTTGCCGACAAAATGAAATTGCACCGAGCGAACATTGATGTCTGCGTTAATTGGCACTTTTGTTGTAGTTTGAAAAGAACCTGAAGTTATTATGAAAGTTTTTCCACTATTATTTTTTTTTTCTCTGCTGGCCTCTCTGCTCTCGATGTCTTTTGCTCACAATCTCCGTTCAACTATTTAACTAAAATTGAAAGTGTGGTTACTTTATCAAGGGATAATGACGACTCATGTACACCAAAACTATATATATTTTTTTAATGTTTGCCAGGCACAGTCAAAACAAGACCTCTCTTCAAAAGTTCACCGATTAACGCAAGCACAAAATCTAGCCAGACATAGAAACTAACATCAATCATTCAGACTTATTCAGGCTTAATTAATCAGATAGTCACACAGATTTTCAACTATAGTTTATATGTATAAACTAACCAATTGGAAGAATATTGATCGATTGTGAAAAGGGCAAAACCGTTCTAATTGCGCCAATTTTTCGGGTATTTTATGCTTTTGACTGTTTGACAGCCAACCATATTAATCAAGTAACAATTTTCATCTAAAATACGCTTTGGTCAGCTGTCCAATAGAGTCTACTGCTGTTGAATTGTGTGACGGTCAAAATGAAACGGTTGCCTGGTCAATGGGAACACGTTAATTGCACCCGAACCAGGTGATAAATTGAAAAGCTATTGTCGCCTGACTCAAAACATCGTCTAAACAGTTGTCGTCGATGCAATTAACTCTTTCTCCTCACATTTCGGCCGACTTCGAATGCTTAATGCGAAACAATAAATTACACACTGAAATGTTCCAAATGTGAAATGTCCACTAAATTATATTGTGTCCGTCGAAAATGGTAACGCATTAATTCTTGTAAATGTTCTAATCGCTCACGTTTGTTTGCAAATGTTCGTCACAATGAGCATGAGACCGTTACAACCGAAAATTTCCATCAAAACAACAATGACATTATTCAACACCAAAAAATAAAAATAAAAAAAAAAATAAAAAAAATAAAAGAGAAAGAAAAGCTGTGGTCAAACTTTTAGCCAGACTTCCGCCCGGTTTGTTATTATAAACGATTTGCAATTATTAACTTAGAAACTTTCTTCGCCTCAATGCGCCTTTGGATATGAATATTGTGTTGCGTCTTAGTTTTCCATTCTTTTTTCTTGTATCCTTCATCTTCTCATTCTCATTCTTTGTGTGTGGGGGGAAGGGGGTGGTTTGCATAAAATTAATTTTGTTGCAATATTCTGTTTGCAGAGTTTGCCACACAAAGTTTGACAGAAACATACAGCTTGGAATCTATTTAACGAGATGAGTGGGAGTCTGTATTAATTATCCGGGCAAACAACAAAAGCGGGTGTCACAAACACCATTTGAAAAGTATCGTATCTCGAAACTTATTCCATTCAATGCACATCATTTCTTTTATTCAATCGGTTCATCTGCCCTTGATTCTGATGTCCATGTCCATGGCCGTTTAGATTTGATTTCGGTTCACTGAAGGTCAACCATGTGTCGTCAAAGTTGTATCGAAACGCAATTCATTCGAGCATATTTTCTTTTGGTCCGAAAAACTTGTATTGGGAAAAGGACATAGAGAGAGAGAGAGAGAGAGAGAGAAAGAGAGAAAAGTGCTGGTCGAGCCATTTGACCGGTACCAAGTCGGGACGTGCTCGAAATCCAAAGAAAATTAATAAGAACACAATTTTCAGCTCACATCGAGAAATTTGCATTTATTACAACTGTTTCGGATAACGAGTGTGCACGAATGCCCAGATGCATGCTGTGTGCATGTGTGTGAGTGTGTGTCTGATGAAGTCGAAGGAATTGCAGTTAAATATATCACATGCAGCGTGTAAAATGAAAATCTTGAAAATTGATACACTTTTGCAAGTTCTTTGAAGCGAAAATGAAGTCAGATTTTATGGATTTACTCGTGCTGAAAATTGTCGTGCAGCTGCTTATACACTCCAGTTTGAATTTACACACTGTGCTGAAATTCGATTTAATAAGCACAGTACTATCGGGTGCCGGGTGCCGCCTTCCTCATGCTGTAGTTTATGATAAATGCTTTGCTGCTTCTCTGTACCAATTTCACATATAATTTAACTGTCTGAAATTAATCATACAATTGCAAATAATTGAAGTGATAATTCTGCTGTGAGAATTTGAAACTAACAATCCCATAGCAATGATAAAATCGTTTGAACTATGCACATTGCAAACAATACATGGGAACTGGTTGTCTTTTACAAAAAGGACCGGCATGTCGAATCAAATGAATAAGAATAAAGTCAAAAATGATGGATTTTTTTTAAAATAAATCTGATTTTCTTCCTTTTTGTTGGGGATTTTTAAGATTCAGACTCGGATTCAGAATACCTAACCGAACTCGAACCTTATTTGAGCAAAAAATTTATAATTTTTTCCCCTTATTTCCTTGCAATAATCAGAACTTTAGCAATAAATTCCGATAATGAAAACAAAAAGTCATCCAACGAAATACGTTCTTCGAAGGTAAAACGAAGGCCGCTTCAAAAGAAACGCCGTACAAATTTATTGATAAAAATTCGCAACTTCAAAGAATTGTGAAAAGTAATTACGAATTAATATCGGTGCAAAGTATTCGATGCCTCATGCTCATGGGTCACTTTAAGCCTATAAGCTATAGGCTCATAGATATGTTTGCTTTCGTCTATTCTATTTTCATGTTGTAATTTAAAGTCGAAAAAATCGTGGCCGACACCATTCAACTTCAACTTCTTCATCACAATATGAAGAAGACAAACAAAAACAAAGACAAACCACAAAAAGTAATGTCGTACAGATGTTGGTGCGTTCAAAGATGTGATCGAAAGATTTAGATGAAAATCAATGACTACAAATATCTCAAGAAACAAAACATTGCTCGAAGATAATGTGTATTGAGCACATTGCAATTGGTTGGGCCATTCAGATTACACGGTTCATAAAAACTAAATAAATGAATCGATTTTTTTTGCGTAATGGTGATTTAAGAATGGATCGACCCCAATATAGGCCGCAATACAGACGGCGTTTGACATGAAGAATGAAATGGCAAAGTTGAACAAAACTGCCATTATTCTTATTGGACGGTTTTGATTATCACATTTTTGGCTTAAACTCCGGCACACTAGAAAAACAAAAATGTTGACTTATAGCTTTTTTGTTGGAATTAAGAAAGGAGGACGATTGGTTTGACATTATGCGTAAATCAAATACATTGGCATCTTAAGGGGCTGAAAAGTCCAAATAAAAACAGATATCATAGTATCACACCATCACATTAGAAAAAAAAAACCAACACAGAAATAATCTTTTGCGTTAAAAAACATCCAACGTCAGCTGATTTTCAACTTAAACTGTCACGTTTCGCATGGCATGGTGGCAATGACGGACTATCGAAACTTTTATTTGACTCTTCTAATTTCACAGACAAGGAACCACAACACGTAATCCAAAACAACTTTGTCATAAATTCTTTCAATTTCTTATCCGATCAAATACTCAAAACTTTTCGATCCATGCGGATAACGTTTTAGCTTCAATATATGAAAATACAAACAAACTAATAACACTTATGAACATTCAAGCTAAGGCATTATATCCGGATAAATATCTATAGCTATTGAACAGTTCAAATCGATTGGCAAGATATTTATAAGCCAAACGAACTTATTAAAACAATACTTATTGATGTGGTCATAACAAAACTTGAAATTAGAGCCATTATAATGTCATTAAATGTGCTCCATATTTATATCTTATGATGTCAGATCTATTATGAAATGATATGATTGTGAATTGGTCAACTCGTTGGGCTTTTCTCATCCGGTTGCCTTTCAATAAAATTCCAATCAAATTCTATTTCTCGTGTCATGTGTTGAATTTGGCCGATTTGATTGCATTTGAATATTTTCTATCTAATTAATATAGCCACATTATTTGGGTCACATGACATAAAGACAAAAGTCCAAAAATAATTCAGTTTTAAAATATAATTTGGGCTATTGTGCTATGATAAATCGATACAGTAAAGAATGGAAGAGTTCACGTGTCTTTGTCATCAGCACATTCACGATTCATAAGTTATATAAATGTTGTTTAAAACAAATGAGAGAGATATGTTGAGACTCTTTTTACATTTTCTGATGGTGTTTTTAAACTTTCCATTTCAAATTTTTTTTTTCCTTCTCAACGTATAGTTTAAAAATGAACACTGACAATATAACATTTCGGTGGGATTTAAGGGAAGAAAAGCTTCATTCAACAAAAGTGCTATATTTCTTTTTGATTGTATCCATAGTGAATGAAAAAAAAACAAAACTTGAAATGATGAGCCATAATTTAAAGCATTACAAAATGTTTTCTTTGTAATGCAATACACCGAAGGTAAAACAGATGCCCCACAGTCACAGAGAACGTTACCTTTTTGTGGATGAACCACAAACCTCGTTCTCTCCCTAAAAGAAAACCGACCATCAACTGGTTTTTATGACGGACATCAGCTGTTATATGTTATGTCATCAAATCTGTTGATCTTTCGAAACTTGTGCTTAACTCGCAACTCATGCACTAAAAACGAGAAAATGGGCCAAGTAAAACTCGGAAAAAGCTTTGAAAGTAAAAAAAAAAAACACCTTCCATTTATCTATTTCAACAGTCATATTTATTATAAGAGTGTAAATTTCTAGTTCACTGGCAGCCAGCTACTCGAATCGAGGAAAATATATAAAAAAAAGTATCTTGATCTACGTTCATATCAAATTAATTTCCCCCGCTCCCTAAAAAACTGTATACGAGAGTAAACAATGTTGCCATGTCATGGCGATTTACCAGACCAAATACAATGATATGACGAACAGAATTCGAGCAAGTTGAAAATGGTTAACATTTATTTGACAGAACTATATTTGAAACAATTCGCTTTTGTTTGTGTATGTGTTTGTGTATGTGTGAATAAAATTTAAAGTTTAATTGAAAAATTCCAGTCGAAAAAGTTGTTGCACCGAAATATACATTTGGGCGTTGGTTTGTGGTTACATTTGTACTGTTGAACTAGTAATAAAGTGCATTCTTGAATGCCAAAAATATATGAGCGATTTTTCAATTGAGTGCCAATTTACTCACGTTGAACATAAATGTAAACAAATGTTCATTTAAATGTTGTGCCGTGTCCAATTTCAAATATTTTATGCATTGAATTGTGAGTGTTTGTGGAAAGATGGAAACTAGCTATTGCCTAGGCGTTATAATTGGTCATAAATAAATGTCAACTAATTAACATTGATTCGATATCTAGAAACAATTGCACGGTAGGAATTTTGACTTTTAGACAATGTTGAGAATTTTTTTATTTTGACAGGCATTTGGCAATTATTGCATCGCAATAGAATGTTTCGAAAGCTATTTCATTGGAAACCTTTTTCTGTTTCAGGTTAAATACTTATGCGCGTTGTTGATAATGGCAACAAAAACAACAAAAAAATTCCATTGATTTACAGTTGTGAATACCAAAATGGCATCAGGCCCAGATGGAGGACGTGGAACAAGGAGAAAATGTTCGAACCAATTTCAATAAAAATGGCCAAATAAAAACAGTTTAAAATGTGGTGTGTACAGAGTCACTGTAATTGAACCAGGTGATTGCAAATAACTGGGCATATTGGTTCGTTGTATATTGCAGCGATTAATTTGCATCTGGAACTATTGCTGGCGTTTATTGGGTTGAGTTCATTACGCGATTGAATATCGATTCAATGCGCGAACGTTGAGACTCAATTTTATGCCGGATTTCTTCGACTTCGCACTGTATCGAGGTTGATTGGCTGCTTTTTTTGGGTACACCATTTCCATTATTTAAACAGCATTTGCTTGTTTGTCCGTTGTTTTTTGTGTGTGAGTGTGTGTCAAACGTACACAAAATATTTGGCGTGTGAATGTTGTTTGTGTCAATCGTACTTTTTTTTCGTACACATTTTATTATTCACTTTTTTTTGAAATTGGAAAATTTGCTCATTTTATTTAAACATGCAATAAATGCAGGCAACTCTAGTCACCAGATTGGAAATGGTGAATGAAATTTTTCTCGCTCCACACCTGAACTTAATATGCATACCGTACTGCTGACTATGGCAGTATTTACAACAACAACAAAAATGTCGATTCGAATCGGTGACATGGCAAAATAAAAATCTTTGTCGTGTTTTCCGAAGCAATAAAATATAGCGACGAGAGAAAAAAAAACGTGGCAATAAAATCGTCTGCGTGACAGAAATTCGTGTAATCATTGTTTATTTATTCGAATGTGCTTTTCCGTACGCTATTTTTCCAACCTCTCTCTCTCTCTCTCTCACACACACACTTCTCGATATAGCTAGACAGCCAAAACTGTCCATGTTGAATGTATAAATAAGGAATTAACAAGTGCGGTAAAAATTGGCTGATATTTTACATTGCACGGATTTAATTTGGGATGCCGAAACAACTGAATTGAATGAACAGCATTTTTTTTTAAAAAAAGGTTATTTGCTCTGAAATCGAAATCTCCGATTGTCCAATTTATATCTAAATTTACTACTGCTCCGTTGTAACGTTTCATTTTGGTTGTCTTTTTTTTGTATTATTTCCGAGTTATTTCGGAGAATTGATTCAATTTTGTGGTTTTTCCCAGGATGACGTACACTTTAATGGAACCCATTTATCGGAATACAATTTAAGTGCTCTGAACCGCAGAGAATGTCATACACTTAACTGCTGATTCCAAGTGAAAAATGCTCATTAATTTTATTATAATAACGAAGAAGACCAACATTTGCCACAAAATCATAATTTTTGATTACATAATTTGGCATTAAAGTGTAAATGCCACATTTATCTGTGAGCATTAAATAATTTCCATCGCATTGATTTTCGCTGCGGTGAAATACTTTGACGCGGTCACCACCTCCGACGGCATTTTGAAATCCATCAATGAATTTGCCGATGGCAACGCACCCACACTGAATTTGTGCGACACGAATCAAAAGTAACGCAAAAAACCGGAAGGTAGTTGGCGGTGGAGCGAAAAAAAAATTGTTGAAAGCATTATTTTGTCATTAAAAATTGTGCTTGGTGCAATGTTTCCGCTGTCCGCATCATTTTTGCTGTCGTAAATTCTTTGCGGCTTTTTTTTATTGGTTCAACGCCGAACTGAGCGACAAAATTTTCACATCGAATTCAACCACATTTTATGTTCTGTCGGATATATTAATTATTTTTACAGTTGTATGCTTTTTCTCTCTCTCTCTCTTTCTCTCTCCGGAAAAAAGGAAATACACCAAAAATAAAAAGAACGCAAAGTATTTATTGATTTTGGGCTGAATTGCCGCCACTTTGCTTGATACAACATTTCTCTGACTAAACAATGTAGTCTGTTTCGTGAGAAATTACTTTTTGTGGCGTCATCAAATATTTCTTTAATCGAATGCTTAGTCCACATTTAGATGGCAGATAACAACCAATGTTTGCATTTAACGTTAAATCCATTGGTCGAATCATAACGTTCAATTGTGTATGAATTTTTCCCATTGTTGGATACACAAACTCTTATTCGTTTGATAGCGTGCGTCGTTCCAGTTTAGATCAACTTCTAATCAACTTAAACGATCTGAATATTGTATGAATATTTTTTTTCTTTTTTATTCGAATGAAATGCAAATAATTTTCACATTGAAATGTGAAACGAAAATATCTGTTCCGGATCGGGGTCAGTAAATTATGGGCTCTTTTAAAGTGACATTAGTATCAAGTCTTAAATTTTTTTTCGGATGGCATTTGTTATCGGGTCTTGACAAATCGGCAACAACTGACCCCGGTCTCAATTGTTGATGCTATCGATTTGCAATTTTTGCAGCGCCGTCCGATCAAATCATATCGGCCCCCATGCACAGCAAACATCCGTACGATTTGGATGGCACATTTTATGGATGGCGATAAAAACCATGAAATTTTATGTTATGACGTGAAAAGTTGACGAAATTTTCATTTTCCAAAGTCACTCTCATTCTCATTTCTCCATTTGTTTTTCTCTTCTCTATTTTGATTATATTTGTATCATTTCATTTGCCGTATTATTGCCGATGCCATGACTGTGCTGCGGAAACGATGAATTCAAAAAAAAAATGTCTGAGCAAGCGCACACACATCGGGTGACGGCATAAACTGGCATATCATTGTGATAACACAGAGAGCATAATAATCGAACTTTTCAGACGAAATAAATTCCAATCGATTTGAAAGTTGTTGTTCGGCAATTCATTGAAATCGATGAATCGGGTCAATGTTGTCATTACAGAACATTTTGTAAACGCGTATGTGACTATAATTTTCCAAACTCAAACTTTTCTCTCATTTCAATTATCGACAACCCATTATTTCGATTTAGACGAATGCTGAATTGAGAATCGATGCTTGATTGCTCTCCGGAGTAAGAAGTATGTGTTGTCATGTGATTTTGTAGCATATTTTATCAAGCAGTTACAGTAAATTAGCATTTACAGTAAATGGTTTCGTTGAATTGAATATTTAGCTGAATTATTACCATTGTTGTTGAATCACACTGATGCCATGAAATTATCGCAAATGCGACGATAACATTCATGCATAAATAAATTGTCATGGGAAAACTGTGCATCTTTTTATTGTGTGCTTCTCTTGAATTAAAATAAATGTTATAAATCCAAATGGCTATTATAAGCGACAGTCAACGAATAAATGTGATTTGACCAGACACAAAAGGAGAGAATAAAGTATTTTATGCGCAATTTCTGTTTTCAAATAGAAATCAGTTATAAAACTCAGATATCTCATTTTTGAAATGCAATTTAAAATTAAAATGTGCGCAGTTAGCGGTGAAAATCTAGCTCATATAGGGCCATTATACGATGAAGCTTCAGTTTTTTGTTTTGTTTCGTCTTTATCTCTATCTCTCTCTTGGGCAAATCTTAGTCAAACCATCGTTAATTTCCACTTAAGCTCTTGCATTATTCACAGCCTTCGGCTTTGATGCCTTTTGAAGGGCCAAAAAAAACTTTATCTTTTTTAATTTCACTGGTTGCCATTTGCACTTAGCATTGCATACTCGAGATAATAATTTTGAAAACCACATCATTTTCAGCTGCTGCTCTTCTTGTTTTCCATTTTCTTCGTTTATTTTTGTTGTTTTTTATTTTCATTTCACTTTGAAGTGAACAAGTGCCAAGTGCATCGTTAGAAATCAGTGTTGTGTGTGAAATCCACTCCAGCTAAATGAATTCTCTCCGACTCACACTTGAGAAGAACCAAAAAGTTACAAAAGTGTCTGAGAATATGCTGGAAAATGTGAAGAGAGGTCGAAGAATAGGAAAAGAATTTTGTTTACATTTTTGGTCAACACAAGTAACGTGCTGCTGTTAACGAGAGAGAGAGAGAGAGAGAGAGAGAGAGAGAGAGAGAGAGAGAGAGAGAGAGAGAGAGAGAGAGAGAGAGAGAGAGAGAGAGAGACAAAAAATGAAAAGGATGCAGCCGAATTGGCTGCACTCGTGCAAACTGAGAGAGAGAGAGATGAGGAAAATGCAAGGAAACACATTTTGGATTTATCGCACCGTTTGTTTGGGCTGACTATTGTGCATTTAAGCGAGAGCTAAAGATAAAACATAAGTGTTATAAGCTTATCTAGCGAATGAGGCTATATATTTTGGCTGTTGGTGGCACAAAAAAAGCAACAGAAACAATGAAAAACCAGGAAAAAAGCACAGCAAACAGCTACCAACAAAGACCTTAGCAAATTGAACAAAATCCGATATTTACATAAAGTAACGGTTTTCACAGCTTCAATTTAATTTTGTCGTCTTTTTGTTGTTGTTGTTGTTGTTGTTGTTTACATTCTCTCCGAGCATCACATTCTTTTTCTAACAAACTGCAACCGGATGCGTATCGATGAAAACAAGCACTTCAAGTCCACACACTTTGTTTCTCCTGGAAATCTTCTGCAACGTTTCTGTTCACTTTATTTTTCTCTATTTTACACCAATTCAACGTTTTTTTTGCTGAGATTCTTGCTTCAATAAATGGTCTAAAGTAAAAACTGTGCACCAAATAACAATAATGTATATATAAAATTCTTCTCGAAGAACTTTTTTGTTCATTCAAAAATTTATATTTGTATTTGTTGGTTTTTTTTCGTTTGTTTTTGGTTGCTACTGTTGCTCGGTGTTTTGCCATTTCTTGGAGATGCACGTCGTAGCATCGCCGATACGGTTTTCAACGCATGTAAACTTGATATCGCCGAGAGCATGAAAACTGCGAACAAAATCGTTTGATACATTCAGCTCAAAATGGTTAACATTATCTTGAACGTTGTTTTCATTGGATGTATAAATTATTTGGCTATTTTTCGACGACGATGTCGACCTGACTACGGGAACGTAGAAAGTAAAATGGTGTATGGTAGAAATGGAGGAGTATATGCAAGCTCGAAAAAGAAGTAATATAAACGAACGGTTTTTGTAGTTCCTATTTATTCAGCATACAACGGAAAGAAAATTCGTGAGCTCCATGAAATAATAACACATAATTTCAGTTTAAACAATCTTTGGATGGTTTTGCACCGATAGCGTCAATTTTAACACCAATCGGAACTAATCCACGCTTCACTTCGCTTCGAAAAGTTCTAGCTCTATTTTTTTTTCTCTTTATGAGAACGACATTTTAAATCTATGAACAATGTCTTCATTTAACTGTATCGTGATCCGGATTCGTTGGACGCTTTTCGATGGTTTATCATTGGCACCAATAAGAGATTTAGTTTCGTTCATCGTGTTGTGGCTCGATGGTGTTTTTTATTCTCTTTGATATTGTTACTCTGTCGATAAATTGTTGAAATTTTCTTTGCGATTTATGAGTATTAATAGTAAATCCATGGCGAAGCATATTCAATATTCGGCTATAAATTTAAATAAATTGAGAGAGTTGCGGTGGCTCTGGTGCCAAGCCACACACTCATTTTCAGTGATATCCGCACTGGGTGTAATTTGAATATCGATTGTTTCTCCATTCGATCTGAATACAAATATTAAATTTCGCCATTTCTTCGGCAATAAATCAAAATTGTGTGCGAGGGATTTGCACGGGTAAAATTTAGTCGCTGTACAAATAATGTAGTAATTAAATGGAATGAAAATTGGATTGGCGCTTTGAGTAACAAGCCGCAAATTAGGCTTTCGATGATTCAATGTCGAATAGAAGGCGCGCGTGTGTAACGTGAATGGAATTGTCAAATGTGCGTCGAACACAATTGTGTAATGTGCGATGCACGAATTCGCAATGGAACACCGAACAAGAAAAAGCAATTAAATCGGTCATGTAGTGTTTGTTCCTTTATAAAATTGAAATTAACATTTCCATTGGCATCGAGGTGATTTACCTCACTGATACTCAAAATGTCAATAATGACAAAATGATTTTGTGTGTTCTTTTTTGTTTTGTTATTTATGTCGTGTTGTCGATCAAATCGAATCAATTTCCGTTCGGCAAATGCCGAAACAGTCGACAATTTAGTATACCGTATCAACATTTACCAAGATGAGCTGTTGCTTTGTTGTTCCTTTTTTTCTGTTTTTCCAATGGAGTTGTTCAAGAGGTAGATTAGGGGGCGTTTAGTTCGTTTAAGTGTGAGCCATTGCTATTTTCGTTAGATATCTCTCTCACTCTCTCTCTCTCTTTCTCTGTCTAACACACATTTATCGATATATTGGTTTCGATGTCAAGCGAACACAAACATGTCGAACAGATAAATTTTTCAGGTCTTTTTTTTGCTCATTCTCTGTGGCACCAATAACACATAAAAGATTGGGAAAATGCGCTGCACAATATGCTTCAAGTAACCCAGAATCCGGGCTACGATGTATCAGTGGAATTGCCTACGGTTCTGTTGCCTAAATGCGTCAATATGTGATGCTGAGCTAGTAAAAGCTTTTATACAAATTGTACGCAAATGCTGCCACATATTCGCACTCATTCATTTTTGCTGCGGTAATGCTAACCGAAATTGAGTGAGACAAAGAGAGAGTGAGAGAGAGAGAGAGGGAGAGGAGATGAAGCTAGACAGCAAGAGTTTGTCGTAACAAACATTTAAGATGTTAAAACAGATGTATCGAACACACCTACAAAATGGATGTAAAGCGAAATGCTTGACGGAAAATGAGGCCGATCAACCGACCACGGTTCATATGACTACACGGTTGTTCATTTGGTCTTAGCCGAGGTACACACGCACACAACATACACACATACACTCACTCACCCTCCCAAACGGACCATAATAAAACTGTTAGTTGAGATATGAAAAGGCGTCCACTTAAATGGCAAATTTCTAATGTTCAATAATGCCGACATATGTAAATACGTAATTAAGTTTCGGCTTTATTTTCACAATCTTGTTTTCGGATGATATCAACAATGCATATATAAATTTAACGTTGAGACGTCCAATTCACAATGCCTTTGGCACATAATGAAAATGTATAAGGCACGATAACAATGGGTTATGCCATTTGCCATCAGACCTATCTGTTATTCGGAATAGTTGTGGATGTGAATTTTTTTCTCTTCCCCTTCTTTGACCATATAGTTCTGGTTGTTCGTCTCCGTTGGCTTTACTGTTATGCAAAAGGGACTATATTCCCGGTGTTATGTGTGTTCGTTAATCTTATGTGGAAAATTGGGAGGCGAGTCGTAAAAACTAATTTATTATTGAGTGAATGGAAAATTTAATCGCTGATCAAGGTCATTGTAATAAACCGCATTTCGAGCATTTTGGTTATTCCTTTTAAGACATTGTCTACCATTTTGCATGGAATGGTGCCTAAGACACCGAAACAATAATTCTCCACATTTGGAATATGTGTCAAAGTAATTCCAACCAAAATTTCTACACTCTCTCGTCCCTTCGAAATGGAAATAATTTATATTTGATGTGGTCACATTAGAAAATTAATAGTTTGAGAACATCATGCTGGCCGATTTTCTGGTAATGGTGGGTTCAATGGCATCATACGCAAATTGCTCAACGGAATATATTTATGATTATTATCGTCAAATTATTTAAACATCGGCCAATGACCAACCATTGCATAATTATCAGATTGCTGCATAGCATTCGACTGTATGTTACTAGTAATTGGCTCATTAGCTTAAAATATACTCGAACAAAATCTGCTTTTCGGGCTAATCTCGCCCGCTTGGCTTTGCATCGCTATTAATTTCATATCAAATCAGATTTTGGAGTGTTAAGACCGCTTGCACGAAACGCAAAATGGTTTGTTGTGACTAGAATTCGGTCATCTAGAACAATTCATATTCATTACCAGATTTGTAGCATCGAGTACGTGTGCTAACGCGTTACCACCATTTCAACCACTCTCCATGGCAAGCGAATCAATGCTTATGATATGCTCATCGCATTTTCATCTCGTCGAATCAAATTATAGATCCATACATTGGATTCGCTTGAAAGTTGTAAATTTGCTCATTACGTAATCATAGCGAATGCTTACCCCAAATACCACCCGGCTCACTCTCACACCAGATCACATTATACGAATACTTCAAATATGCATGAATGTACGTGCATACGAATGGTGTTTATATTTCCACATAAAGAAATGTTTCAAATCAAAACGCGAAAAGTAATATGGTGATTGAAACACAAGAAATGGCTTAGATAAACATTTGCTATCGTTAGGCGAATTCTAAATAGCACATCCATAATTCCGCACACAAGATTATACTAATTGGTGGAGATGGTGAAAAGAAAATAGCACACGAACAAAAATCGAAAATGTGCGCACGTGCTTCAGCGGTGCCTATAAAACTCATGAAACTGAGTAACCTCAATATGCTGTTGCTGAAGCAACAATAAGAAAAACGTAGAAGTAAATTATACTATTACTTCGCTTTAATTGTGTTCGCATTGATTTCTTTCTCAATCTACCAATCTACGGTATTTGCCAGTGTCATGCACGTTCACAAAATATTATTACATTGAGAAGAAAAACTTAAGACGATTTCCGATGTTATTGAATCATTTAAAATGTTCCCATTTTCCGTCAATATTCGATTGCAAATCGGTTGTCAACGATACCGGGAGAATGGTATCCAGCACTAATAACGTTCAATATTGTCGGATTTGTGATGCCGTCGATCTGGTCATTCAATTTAACCGAGACGGTTGAAATATGACATGCATTGAAATGAAGAAAAAAAGAAATGAAGCTTTTGAGCCATTTAAACCCCTTCATAAGACCAACGACCATCGTTTCTGTCGCCCTATTGAACTTGTGCGGGAAATTACTGTAAATGTTTTAGCCACTGCAAGACATGCACGTCCATAGAAATGGACGACAACCATTGCATACCGCAAAAACTACCAATGATGAAGGGAATACGAAAGGAGTCACAGAAACACAGACGAGAATCAAGAATGAAATGGAGAAAGCAAAAGCACGAATGTAATTGTTCACATTTATAAATGATGAAATTTTTCTTATTGGATTTCGTTTGCTTCGATGTGCCGAATGATGGAAAAAAGTGACTCACTTAACGTAAAAACGAACGAACGAACGAACGGACGGACAGACGAAACTGAAGTGGCTGTCTGTTTTGCTGTTTTACTGCCTCAGTTGGTATGCCGTTTTTGTCGTCATTTCTCCCTCATAACTATTTTGCACTGTCTTTCACTCATCTTTCACAACTACTTGCATATTTTGCGGTCGCTTGCTTTATAACATTAGATAAGCGAAATTGTATCATTTGGATCGCCTGCTGCACATTGGCTTTTCTTTCATTACGACCATTTTTTGTTGTTGTTGTTGTTGCTTCTTACATCGTTACTGCTGTTGCTGTTCTGGCTGGTGCTCGTTGTTGTTGTGGTTGACTTTCTTTCGAACCAACTTATTTGCCATTAATTCGAAACGAATTTTCCCTTGACTCTTTTGTTTATGATCTTCCGTGCTTCGTATCCGTATCCCATTTGCTGTGTGCCATTTTCTAAGTAGAAATCGCCAGTGGTTTGTAAGTGGATGAGAGAGTGAGGTAGAGAGAGTGGGGGGGAGAGAGAGAGAGAAGAGGCAAAAATCACATTGAATGTTTTTCTTTTTACTTTGCACAACTAATCTGTTTCGTTCTCTTTCACTCACTTGCCACAAAAAATGGACCGACACAAACAAAACAAAAAACTATTTTCGTATTTGCTTTATCTCATCGCTTTCATGTATACTTTTATGTGTGCGCGTCTTTATTTAAACGTTTTCTTTCCTGCTACATCTAAGACCATTATTGTTGCAACGGGCATCAAATACAGTACAGTGCAAAGTACACCAAAGAACTATGAAACTAAAAACATGTTCAGATCGTTCATTACGTGTGATAGTTTTTGTTGTTTTTTTTTGCTGCTGCTGCTGCTGTTGCTGCTCTTTCTGCTTGGCTTTGGTCTGGGGATGAGTGGGAAAAAATAGCCCCCGATTTCATCAAAAGACAGAGGTTAGAATCTGTGATACTATGTGCTTCAGTGATTTCATCTGCCTTTCGTCGTTCGTGAATGGTCACATTGGCATTTTTGTGTGCGGTTATCCGCTTTTCGACGCTATCATCTGCTCAAGGCGGATTGACGTGCCATGCGGAGAAACATTCATGTATAACATTTTATGAGACCGAGAACATGATTCGTAAAATCTGAAATGATGATTGAAATAATTGGCTCACTTGCAGGCGATAAATAAAGTGTAGCGAAGTGGATTTAGTTTTATGACAAGTCACTAACCGGTTTGCGGTTTCGAGTGTATCAGTGCATTGGTGTGTGCGTGCTTCGGTCAGCAGCAAAGAAAAGAAAACGGAGAGAGAAAAAAAAAACAATAAAAACTGGAAATCCAATTTACCACTATAAATTGAATTCGATTTTGATGCACCACCACCAAAATGTGAACTCGTCCGGTGCTCGTCTTTTCGCTTTCATCGAATTGATTTTTTGTCGGTAGGTTACGGAGTACAGAGCTGAAAACAAGTATTTTGAAACGCCCCATAAATTATACATATATATTTATAAAAACGATTCACGTCTAATCTTTAGCCAGTGGACATGCACAGATTTTTCACAATATCCTCTGGTTCGTTTTTAGACTGTGAGAAATGGAAAAGGTGTACATCGGCGAAAATGTCTAATCCGTAAAATCGTTTGAATATGTCGAATCTTAGTCATAAGATGAATGTCTGCCACACACAAATAATAAATTTTCGCAACAGCACAGACAAAAGTCTTTTTGTCTGTGGGCAATTTTTCTTTGTCCGTCAACAAGCATGCGAAGTCTTAAGTCTGGTATTTTTTTTTCCAGGATTTCAGTCCAAACTGGATGGATACTGGACGGGGATGGTTAATTATCGGCATTTATTGACGTTATACGTATCGAGCCATTGAAACCATTGTCGAAATGAAATGAAACGAAAATTAAATTTAACATGCATTGACATGAAAAGGGTTAAGTGAATGGTGTTTGTCAATGTGTTCGTTGTATGAGTGAAGAGTTGAAAGTTCGGTGACAATTAGGTCAATTGACCAGCAACCAACATATACTTATCACATTTGCTGTATGTCACAAGAAGTCAAATGTCTTGAAATGTACAGTGTACAAGTACACGATGACTGCATTAGACATCTAATTAAATTGTCTTTGATTTTCAAACTGAAATGCGAAAATCGTAACCCATTACAACTTCTTAGTGATGTCTGTAAAATTGTCCAACTTTTCCATTGAAAATCAATGTTTCAAAGTTTTGTTTTGGGGCGTTTTTCTTGGGGAAAAACTTACTTGAATTTTGTGAAAAGAGACCGACGAGCGTCACATTCAATTTTTGTTTAAAACCGATACTGAAAATAAATTCGACCGGAGAGTGAAATCAAGTGAAATAAAATTGGAAATGCACTCGAAAAGTAAATGGTTTTACCCGGTCCGAAATTGAAGTACAAAGTAGCCGTATTATACTCGCACCCACCCACACCCACACACACCAATAACCAATTCGGTGTTGTGTCGCTTTTATATTCGGTGCTATTGTACGTGATCCAAATGTTGTCAAATCAATTTTTTCTTTAGTCGATAAGAAAAAGTTAAAAGTTCTGAAACTAATTCAATTCGAATGTGATTGATGAACACGTAAATGGACACTTTGGGTTTTCGTTTCGTTTTAACACACACACACACTCACACACATAAACACCGTACGCACACCATCCGGATCTAGTAGTCAAAGTTCATGGGGGTCACAAACCAAACTAACGTATGTAAGCCATTCAACAAAACGTGCTGCAAATGACTTCTCTTTTTTTTTAAGAAGTATTAAAATTAATTTGCATGCGATGCGAAGCGTTTTGTGATGAACATGTCAACAAAAACTGCATTTGGAATTCCATGTTAAGAAATTGAGTTGCCGCTTCGCCGGAAAACGTGAATGTGTTCGCATCCACTTTTCCACAGTTTAAAATCACAGCCAGATTTCGAAATGAGTAAAAACATTATTAAGAAAATTGATGGTATTGAAAACGTTGCGCGAATACCAAAATAATCAAAATAATTAGCAACGTTTGAGTGCGAGCAAAGACTGCACGAGACTAAAATCAGAGACAGAGTGAGAGAGAGAGAAAGAGTGGGCGAGCTACGAAAAACAGGATTGTCTCTTTGAACTTAATTGAATTTGTTATCTTGTCGTGTCGATGCTGTGTGTAACTGTTCTGGCACTAGTGTCATTGTGTTTAACATTACATCATGATGTGATTTTGCTGTGTGCAAAATTAAATTTCAAACCGAAAATGCCATGCATTTCATGCTTGAACCCATGTTGATTTTGAAATGTTGCTGAATTTAATAAACAAACGAAAGCAAGAAAGAGGGAGACAAAGAGGGAGTGAGAGAGAGAGAGAGAGAGAGAGAGAGAGAGAGAGAGAGAGAATGAAGTTGAAATGTAAATTGATATGCCATGCACAGCAATAGAGGGCGAGACAGAGAAAGAATGAATGGTTTAAAGTGCAAACAAAATGCATTCGAATCATCTCTTGCTTTAATCCAATCAAATGTTTTACGAGAGCGATAGAGACAGAGAGAGAGCCAGAATGTTGGTTAAATTACACTTAAATTTCCACATCCAAATTTGAATTTAAATATGAATTTTTGAAACAAACGATTTTCCAAAAACCAAAGACCATATTACTGTAAGTGGAAATGTAAATTTCAACACACACCGGCAAATTCCACAGCGCAAACACAATGTCATCACTTGTCGACAGTTCAAAGTAAGTTCATCGATTTTTTACAAACAATTAACCAGGTTATCTCATCGAGAATTTCCATTGAAATCTAAGCGAATAGCTGTAAATAAATCACGGAGAACGGTAGTTCTCCCAGTGGCGCACCAAAAAATACACTTTTGAGTGCAACACTATATATACGCGAGTTTTCGGATTCTGTGTTGCCGACCGATGTCATTCGTGGAATAGGCATTGACGTGTAGCTTAGGACCAAACTAAACGAAAGCCGTCGTCAAAATGAATTTTTGTGGAACCAAAAAAATTTTCGCTTGGAGGTCGTATGGGGGTGTTTTTTTCAGATTATATAGCATATCTCCCGAAGGGTACTCTTGACCACTGTCGGTTAACCCGTTCATAAGTTGTATACGTTTTCCCGGAAAGGGGGGTTTTCCCTGAAAATTGGGTTTGGTATGTTTGTGTGTGTGTGTGTGACTTTGTAGTTTGTCTCGATTTCTGTGATGTATGACATTAATTTTTGGGGGTCTGGGGGGCAGTTCAAAACCGTCGAGAACGGCCGAATTTCTTTACATATAAGAAATTAAGCAGAGGGAGAGTGTCGGGGTGTCGATTTTTTTCAAAATTCCATAGCTCCGCTAATACACAACATAGAAAATCCGCAGGTACCGCAAATGAAAGGTATTGAGCTACGCTTTAAATATGTCCTCAGTATGAAAGAAATCTATAATCGGGTTTGGTCACCACATTGAAAAAACCGAAAAATCGGAAATCGATTTTTTTGGTTTTTCATCATTTTGACCCCCGTAGTCATTGTCGTAAATTCTGAAAAACTACACTTCGGTAGTACTACCTCAATACCTATCCAACGAGGGTTCAACCATTAAAATAGGATCAACCGTTCCTAAGTTATGGAAGTTGGAATTTCACTCATCATTTTTCGCAAAAATTGGGTTTTGGCTATATGTGTAATAATACTGAATTTGATGACATAACATGCTCGCAACTCATATATCACAATCGATATACATTAGAATTGGCTTTCAATCGGGGCCTATTGACTCGATTTGGAGGACAATTTGGATTACAAGTAAAAAAAACCAAAAACTTCAAAATCGAAATTTTGGCTCATTTTGATATATCTTCGCCGTATTTACTTCAAAGGTACTCAAAATTAGCACTTCGGTCGATGGAGTTGAACAGAATTTGATGATATATCTCGAAAAGCTGTTATTTTTAAGTGTTTTTTACAAATTGACCTTACAAAACTACTGATATAAGATGAAAAACCTCTGAACGAGGTATAAACAGAGTGGCGCACTCAAATATCCTGCCCTTAAAATGACTGATATCACATTTTACGTGGCGCTGTTGAATTATATATTTTTGGTTTAACGCTTTTCAAATAATTCAACAATCTTTCCATGATGGCATCAATTGAAATTTGAACTAGTGTGCGCCAGTGCGAGCAAAGCGTTTTTCTGTCAATTTGATTAGAGTTAGGCTACGATTCAAACCAAAATATTTGTGTAAACAAAACGAATTTATTTTTCCGCCGTAATACAATTCACGTTTTCATTCGGCACTCGCACTGGCGCACACTAGTTCAAATTTCAATTGATGAAATATATATAATTCAACAGCGCCACGTAAAATGTGATATCAGTCATTTTAAGGGCTGTTGAATATTATATCTGCAAAGTGTGGAAACTGTACGAAATGAAAGTAGACTGTTTTGTATGTTAAATTAGATGTTTACTCATTTAGAACTTTAGCTGTAATGAACACATGAAAATGACAAGTGAAGTTGCGTGTGAAGTTGCGTGTGTAAGTATTAGTGAGAAATGTCAAAACAATATTGTATCCAATGTATATGAACGCTACTTTAAACAAATGACTCCTTTACATTCAACACTCCTCCTCGTTCATATTAAATTACATTTTTCTCTAAAATATTCATGTTTAGCAAATGACAATGGTTTTGTTAACAAATCCGCGATCATGTCCTCTGTCGGACAATAGACACATTTTATAATCTCCTTTTTAACAATATCCCTTATCATCTTGAACTTTGTATCAATGTGTTTAGTCTTGTAAGAAAATTTGCTGTCGCGAATCAATTCAATACACCCCTGATTGTCTTCGTACATCACCGTTGGTGTGTTGATTTTGATATGCATTTCGTCGAGCAGTTGTTGTAACCACTTCGCCTCATTTGCTGCTTCCGCCATCGAGATAAACTCTGCCTCACATGATGATTGCGCAACAATACTTTGTTTGTGACAAGTCCAGCTGATCGTGCCACCATTCAAATAGAAAATTCGACCACTATTTGACTTGCGATCGTTTCTATCATCAGCCCATGTTGCATCCGCATAACCGTGTAACGAATTTTCATTCAATTGGATGTTGCTCAATTTTAACTTCAAATGCTGTGTTGACTTCAAATACCTTACAACACGTTTGAGCTGGTTCCAATCTTCACTTGTTGGTTTGCAAACCCTTTGTGCCAAAATGCTGACGCTTGCAGAAATGTCTGGTCGAGTGTTAATTGCTAAATATAACAAACGTCCAACCAAACTTCTGTATTTCGAGTTACTTTCCAGTTCTTCACCCGAATTTGACTTTCCGTAGCTTAAATCCATTGGTGTTTTGGCCGTTTTCGCGTCTTTCAAACCAAAATCGTTAACAGTTCTTTCAATGTATGTCGGTTGACATACCTCGTAATTTCCATGTGAATCACGTGATATTTTCATTCCCAAATATTGTTGGATTGGACCCATATTATGTACCTTGAAATGTGATTTGAAAATATCTTCAATGAATTTTATTTGCTCACCCAAATCACATACAGCCAACAAATCGTCGACAAAAACAATCAAATAACAATAGCGCCCGTTGATCTCCGATGAATACAAACATGGATCGTTGTAGCTTTGTTTGAAACCCGCCGATATCAATACATCATGTAATGCACTGTTCCATTATCGTGCCGCCTGCTTCAATCCGTAAATACTTTTTCTCAATAAACAAACTTTCGATGCATCATCACACTGGAAACCCTCTGGCTGTCGCATATAAATTGTTTCATTCAACTTTCCATTAAGAAAAGCCGTTTCAACATCAAGGTGATGAACCAACATTTTTCGCTGTGCCGATACTGATAATAGAGTTCTCACCGTTGTGTGCAGAACAACTGGCGCAAACACCTCGTCATAGTCCTCACCATATTTTTGTGAGAAACCACGAGCGACAAATCTGGCCTTATAACGCGTAATTTCACCATCAGTGCTCGTTTTAATCTTGTACACCCATTTTCCATCAATTGCTGTTCTACCAGTTGGTAAATCAATCAATTCCCAGGTGTTATTACGTTCATGTGATTCCATTTCAATTTGCATCGCTGTCAACCAATGTTCTCTTTCATCGCTGTTAATCGCTTCACGATAATTCTTTGGTTCTTTTATTTCATGAACAACATTAATTTCATCGATAAAACGTTTCGGTGGTTTTCCTTTATTTTCCCGTTGTGAAACACGTTTAACCGGCTCCTCCTGCTGTGGATCATCTTCATTAACCTCATTTCGATCGACTATCTCCTCCTCGACGCCAATGTCATTTAATTTCGTGAACAAATCAGTCATTTTATTTATGTGAGCCTTTGCATCGCCACCATCGATCAATTTCATTGAACAAATTGCACGCATCAAAGATACCTTGTTTGTAAGTGTATTCTTCTCATAATAATCCTTAAGCGCATCCCATGTTTCTTTTGCCGTCTTTTTCGTCCGAATCAAAGCAATCTGGTCCTCATCAATCGACAAACCAATAATACCCCTGGCTTCATCGTCTTTTTCATCCCAAGCATCAAGAGCTGTCTGATTTGTAGCAGTAACATTATCCGTTCCTAAGACCGCTGCCGGTTTTGCTCCTACAATCACCTTTTTCCATAAACCTCTTGATCGTAGTAGCAACTCTGCTTTGAATTTCCAATTGCAATAGTTTGTACTGTTCAATTTTGTCATCATCAAATTCTTAAAGTCAGCCATAATGAAATTCCGATGTGATTTACTTTTTTTTTTTTTTTTTTTTTTTTTATTTTTTTTTTTTTATTAACTTTAGTTTTACTTTAAATAATTTAACAAATCCTTATTTCCACTTTCAATTCTCACTGGGCCCATAACCTGTTGAATATTATATCTGCAAAGTGTGGAAACTGTACGAAATGAAAGTAGACTGTTTTGTATGTTAAATTAGATGTTTACTCATTTAGAACTTTAGCTGTAATGAACACATGAAAATGACAAGTGAAGTTGCGTGTGAAGTTGCGTGTGTAAGTATTAGTGAGAAATGTCAAAACAATATTGTATCCAATGTATATGAACGCTACTTTAAACAAATGACTCCTTTACATTCAACAAGGGCAGGATATTTGAGTGCGCCACTCTGTTTATACCTCGTTCAGAGGTTTTTCATCTTATAAGTAATATACATGCAGCTGCTATTTTCTATTGTTTTTATTTGTTTTGAAAATTCAAATCTCTCATCATTTCAGCGAAAATTCCATTTCAGTACCATTGGAATTACACGCGCCAGTATGTGCAGAGTGAATGCATGCAGCTCTCACATATTTTCTAAACGGTACTGTGGCATCGAAGCACCAACCACTGTGTCAATATTCCAACAAAATATCTTCATCCGTTGAATATTTGAGTTTGGAATTGCATTTAAATGCTATTCAATAAATAGACAAATTTATTCATGTTTGTAATAGATTTCTATTATTGCATTGCACCATTGACTCGTTCAGTGCATACGGTGCAGTGGCCAAATAAAACAATTTCATTCAATGAAAAAGTTTACAGCATCAGCACCATGCATATCTCCATAATACCTGTCCCGTTACCATTTTCATTGAATTGGGAATGTGCGCTGGGTTTTTGCCAGTGTGTGTGTGTGTATGTGTCTGTATCGGTGCGCTCTATGCACACATTAAATTCGATCCAATTTTATGGTAAAGACTCGCGAACAAAAGCCAAAACTTTGCGCTACAAAAACTTTTAAGTCAAACATTTTATTGAAAATTTTCACCAAAAGCATCGAAGCTATGTTTGTCGAATCGATCTCGAACGGTTGTATCCTGTGTGCAACCGTATGCAAGGGTAAGCACTTTCGCTTTGTTAAAACGATATAAAATTACTTGAACGAAAATTTGTAATAAAAATGCATTAGAACCGAATGTTCAGCAAGAGAATGTGTGCGTGTGTTTGCAAGTATTTTATCAGGAAGAGCGCGAGAGAGAGCGAGAGAGGGAGAAGGAAAAACTAACACAAAATTCAGTATTTGCATAAATGCTACGTTTGCTTTTAAGCTCTCGTATCGTCGATAAGGTGCATAGCATACGAGAGATCGTTTGGAACAGCGATACCAGCAACAATTTTTACCGTTTTTACTCGTTTTAGCGTCAACGAATCGCCGTAAATGTCAAAATGAAAACTTTTCACCATCCACACACACACACGTTTTCGATCTGATTTTGTGTCAACGATTTTGCTGACAATGCCGAAAAAAAGTTATTCTTTTTCTAATAAATAAAATTTTAATATGCACAATCAAAAAATTTATTGGAATGGTTTGAAGTTTGCCAACGTCACTTTTCGTCGTGCGTTCCATTTCGCAACCATTTAACCATTCTAGTTCACATATATGAAATTTACGGAATATGATGTCATATAAAGTATGCGATGTGATGGAATTGTTTTCACTGTTTCTTATTGAGGCAGCGACGTGAGAGTAAAAAACAGGTTCCGCCGTCTCATTGCATCTGTAAACCTTCAAAAATCGTTTGTTTTTTCTCGTTTTAAAGATCATATATAAATATTAGCCCGGATTTTCCCCGTTTCCAAACTACTTACTGTTTTCGAGGTTTTGTAATAGAAGAATCTTTGCAAAACTATGAACAAAAGAGAAGAAAAAAAAATGAAGAAGAAAAAACGGATTACTTGTTCCGAAAACTTTTGTGCGAAACTTCGCTCTGTCGCCTGCCAAGTGTGTGCTCAATATTCGTGGTTGGCGTTTCCAGCGAAAAGTTAAACGATTTATAAGTAAGAGTGTGTGTGTGTGTGTGTTGCAAGTGCTCGCATTACATGCAGGTGTAAATCGGGTGTCCTTGGCTTCCGAACTTTGGCATTACCAAAGAAAAGAATTTTCATCAAAATCGATCTGATGTTTTACCATAAACAGCTTAAATTTATGCTCGTTTGCCACACACACACACACAAAAAACCATCGGCTTACATAAAGTTGTGCGCCCTGAATAGATTTTGGCTTGCATCGAAATCGATCTAAATGTAAAGTAATTGTAACTTTTCGCTTCTTTGGTGCACGCATTGTAAGCAACTAAATTGAAAAGTTCTGTTGCCAAGCTCAATAATTCAAACACCACACAATCCGCATAATGGGTTGTTACTCGCTTCCGTTTCCCATGGAGAAACGGATCTTCTTTTCGTTATATTTGGCGAGTGTGAAAATGAAAATGGGTTTTGGTGTCTTTGCAAAGTGGTTGTCGTGTCGATAGTTTTTAAGCAAATTAATCACATTCGAACAAACTATTGAATGCTTTTGATGATTTGTAGCACTTTTCGAAAGATATTAGAATGGATATGTGGGTTTTACTTCAATTCAGCTATTTAAAGTTTCAAAATTGAGATATTTACGTTAATTTATGGGTAGAATGCATATGACTTTACAGACGATTTCAAAGGCATTGGTGAATTGAATTTCCGGATGCCAAAAAAAAAATCGAATACCATTTTCAAGTTCCGTCTGCAAATCGATTCGATTGACTTTAATTTGACTCACAATTGTCGGCGAGCTCAAGTGTTTCTTGCTCAAAAGGAAGTGTCTAATAAGAGTTTGTTCTGTGCAACATTATATGAATGTCCCGCAAATACAAACACCAATACACGAACAGCATTTGAAATGCGTCGGATAAACAAACACTTCAAACCAAACGCACTAAATATATGTGTTTATGCTTGAAAACGGCATTTGAATTGAAAGGGGTTGAGGGAATAAATGTGAGCTCAAAGCGTTGCAAATAACAGCAAAATGAAATTTTATTTCTTTGTTAGCTATTTTTACGACCATTTTCCAACTATAAACTATATGCGCTGTTTGTATATTGCTTTTGTATAATGGCTGTTTTGTATTGGTGTTTGCATAAACTTGCTCTCTCTCTGTCTATCTTGCTCTTGCTCTCTCTCTCTCTCTCTCTCTCTCTCTCTCTCGCAGTCTCATTTCAAACATTCAGCAAATGACATCGTCATACACCTAGCAATTCCAATTGCAAACACTGTTAATGTAGATGGAGTGCCATCGCACATTCTATCACATTCGCTCCCTATCTATTAATGGTTCAGCACACAGCGTGTGCCAGAACATGCGACAATAAATTCCATTACTCCAATAAATTGGTGGAATATGCACGCTGTAGCTGTGCAAAACTCCATTGAATTCAGTAACTCGATAGTTTGCTAATGCAATAAAATCCATCAAAATATTGCATTTGATGGTAGCGCGCGTGCGCACATTCCAAACTTCAGCAGCGTCGTTGACATCACAAATCATAATTCTATGCGTTCAATATATCCAACCACCGTTAAATTTCAATTGATTTTTAATTTCTCTGTTTTTCGAAAAATGGTTACAGTTTTCATGCGGTTCATATTTCATTCGCATACAAGAAAAAAAAATGTTTTAAAACATTTGGTGCACTTGAACCAAGTTTATTGTTTTTGGCCTGAAGAGAACTAAACTTTCACGAATCAGTTTTCGCTGATGAGAGTAATCTAAAGCAATTTATGGTTGTGGGTTATGGAATGTTACAACCAATTTTCGTTGGGATACAAACATGAATGCTTAGAATCCATGGAATTTTCATCATTTTGTTAAGTTTACAATAAAAACAAAGCAATTCCGGCTCATGTTTATGATAGACCGCAAATTTTACAGAATGTTAAACTATCGCTTAAGAAAATAAATTCCTCTTCTTTATAAAGAGAGTGTGTGCACAGCCGAGAAATAGGATATGAGAAATGGGATATGACGTGAAAATTGTTAGAGGGAATATAAGTTGTGATGAGACTCATTTGTGAGGTGCAGCATTAACAAAATATTGACGATGACGGTGCAAAGTGTTCATGCATGAAAACTGACGCAAACACTTGCGATAGCTTTGCTATTTCTGTTAATTGCATATTTATTGAAGAAGAAATCTAAGTCATCATCCAAATTTATTATTGAATATATTATGTCGATGCACTTTCAACAAGTTTGTGTTTCCCTATTCAGTGCTCATTAAACATTTTGTCATCAAAAACCACGTTAAAATAACATACACACACACACACACACACACACACACAAGCTCGAAGAGGAACAGAGAGTAGGAGAGGGAGAGGAAGAGAGAAAAAAAATGAGAAAGGAAGAGAAGGAGAGGTGAAGTGGTGAGAAAGATCGAGTTAGAGTTTTCTTATGCTTTTATGGTGTTTTATTAATTGACGTTCAATTTTTTGTTTTCTACTTTTACAGAATTTTCTCGTGTTTAACGGTAGTAAAGAATTTTTGCTGCATTTTTACTCGATGAACTATTATTATTGGATGGAAACATGCATAGAGGAATGCACAAAGTTTAAATTTATTTAATTATCGCCCATTAATGAATACGCTTGAACAAAAGCACGCTTGAGCGCTATGCATCGCCTCTAATTCATCTCGTTCGTCAAGCGCTTGTCCGACCCGCATTCACATCGAATGTTGTT
The DNA here is from genome assembly GCA_030463065.1 of Aphidoletes aphidimyza. Taxonomy (NCBI): domain Eukaryota; kingdom Metazoa; phylum Arthropoda; class Insecta; order Diptera; family Cecidomyiidae; genus Aphidoletes; species Aphidoletes aphidimyza. The sequence continues at coordinate 19,491,065 of CM059999.1, forward strand.
AGTAGAGCGAAAATTGCATATGAATGCATTTAACTAGTAATTACAACAAGATGCTTCAAACGAAAATCCAATGAACAAAAGAAAACAGATTGCAATAAGAAGATGGATGAGTAGATGTTGTAAAAGAATTTTCCGGCATGATTCCATTTACTTTGTTTGAATGCCATGCATTCAGTTTCGTTTGACGGTGATTCTTTCTTGTGATTTGAAAGGGGCAATTAATGCATTTCAATCGAGAAAAGAATCAATTAAAAAATGTGATGCTTTTAAGCTTTCGAAATGGATGCGCTTGAGAATGGCACAAAAAAGTGAAGCTGTTTGTTTCAGCAACAAACAACATCAACACCATTACCAGCAGATCAGCTGGCGATGCAATGCGTAGACGGTTTGTGTGTAATTGTGAATATGTGAGGCATGCAAGAAAGTAAAATCGTCAACAGTGCACCGGAAATTAATGCGGAAATTCAACGGATGTAAAGATTTGCATATTTGTTGGCATTTTGTGAGTTTAATTCCTATGCATTTATGCATGATTTACATCAAAAATCGATCAGCCCGGCATCATTCAAAGCCTACAAAGAGTTCTGTTCAGCTACCTGAAGTTTCTTTTGGTTTCGCCATTTTCATTCTTTTTCTATCGTTCTGTGTTTTTTTTGTTGCATCTCACGAACAGATCGAATATATGTGAATTGAATACTTTACTCCGAGTTTTAACTCATCACTTTCACGTGCAACAACACCCATGTCTAACTCGAACATTTTTCTCGTTCGTTGAATATTTTAATATTGTTTTGTTTCATTTTACGTGCAAGTTTTCTTTAGTTGTGAAAATCTCTGAACGAATTCTCCAGCATGCGCGCGTGTAGCCGGTAAGTTTGGTCTTTTGTGTGTTTTTGAAACACGGAAATGTTATGGTTTTTAGAATGTCTGATGAAAGTTTCGTTTCTGTCTATTGTTCCATTGAATCCTTTTGAAGCCTTTTTGGAATCTTTTATGCGCTCACTTTTTTTTGAAATATGTAACTTGGGCATTTCATCCGTTTTTTCTCGTTTGTGTTTTTTATTTGCTCCATATGCATTTCCATATGCATTTCCACACTTGTGGAAAAGGAATCGATGTAATCGTTGTTTTGATTACGAAAGCCAAGTGTCTGCTTACAATTTTCCATAATGCAAACTAGCTGCAATATTATGAATGAAAATTATTTATCAATATTGTGGGAATAATATTGAAAGACTGAGTGTTGAGCTTTTGTTTGCCATGAATAGAGTGTGCAATCAAAGTGAAAATCAACTCTCGTCGTAGTGCTCAGGAAACTGAAACACCATATTCAGCAATAACCATTGCGGACGGATGAATCAAATAGATAAATGTCTGGATATCAAAATCAGACCTTGCATCGAATAAAAATGCTCTACGAGCATCGACAATGACGACAACTCTGTCTATTCTATGACTTTTTGGTGCAGTTTATGCGGATGTTTTTGCAACCCAGAAAAACTCAAATGGATTTTAACTTATGTGCAAAGTCAGTGCTTTAAGTAAACAAGCAAATATACAAACAATAAATTTAAATAGTCGACAAACCATGAAATTCGTATTGTGAACCATTTTCTCTCTAATACACTTTATAAAACGGTTTGTTTCAGTTTGCATTTTATTTCTCATTCCATAATTTCTTCAGCCCAATGCTTGCTCTTTCGAACGAATGTCGCTAGCACACATGAATGCGATAGATAGAGAGAGAGAGAGAGAGAGAGTATTGCTGGGTGAATGCGGTTAAAAGTGTAAACTAACCGAAAATGATAAAAATAAACTGGAAAAAGTTAAACGAACAAAGCGACGAAAAGAAAATAACGGCACATTCTTTTGGTTTGGCTTTCTGTTGCCTTCTTGCAAGTTTGGTTCGGTCCAATATATCGTACCATCGCAAATTGTACAAATGCACATACACATGCACGATGATCGCTAGAATGGAGTGCATACAAAACAATTGTACGAATGGCTTTGCTTTTCGTTTCGGTTCGTGTGTGTGTGTGTGTGTGTGTGTGTGTATGAGTGTTTGTGTGCCAAAAACCATTGTGAAAATGTTTGTATATTGGCTTATGTGCTCTTTCTTTCACTATTTCACATTCTTTCTCAACTTAAATCGCATATCGAGATGCTACACCATACAGCAGGACGCGCACAAGCACAAACTCGAAGGCCAGAATTTATTCGCTGACGTGGATTGGTCCTGGCGAAGCAAAACGCACATAAACACAAGAAAATGAGACAAGTGCAAAAGAAATATGGTTTCAAGCTTTGACTTTTCGCTTGAACATTGTTTGCCTTGGTCTCTCTCGTACCTTCTCGTTCTTTTATCTTTTCTCTTATGTTTTCATGCTCCAAGCCATTCGCTTCGCTGTCTGAAAGAGAGCCTCCGCAATCAGAGGTCGATGCGATAGAAATGCTTGTATATGTGCAAATAATAAAGTATTTCGTTGAAGTTTCGTAGCAGTGATTCTCGTGCAACTTGTGGCATTATTTAAAATACCTTATTCGCTTTGCGATATTGGCAGAGAGGATCAGGCACTGTGCCATGTGAAGCGAACGACATTTGTTTGTTGCTATGCTTTTTGTACTGTGTTTTTCGGTGTACTGGCTTTAGTTTGCACAAATAAGCCTGGAAATGTGGTCGAGATATTATTTCGTATCTATAATTGGGCGCATCCGTACATACACACAAACACACGCCGAGGGAGACAAAGAATGAGTGACTGCAATTTACCTGCGAATCGTATAATTGTCAACTCTCTGCATGCAAATAAGGGATTTCGTCATAAAGCGTTCGGTTTGATGCTAGTAATGTTACTAAGAATTGTTTGGCATACCTAAGCGCATTGAGTTTTCACAACACACCGAAGCATATCATAAAAGCAAGCGAAACGGTATGGAAGCAAGAGCAGTGGTATGTGCTGGAGCATTCATATCCGTATTGTATCGTATTGTATGCGTGTGTGTTTTGTTTGAAATTTTGACAAAATTATGTCTTTCAGGCGGTGTGTTTGTGGGTTATGCAACCACAGCACATGACGAAAACATTCAACACACCACAATAAAATAAAAATCCCTTCGAAAGGAGCAAAAAAACTCACAACAATGGAATTTTCAACAGCTCATTCACTCAATGAATTGAAAAGACACGGGCGACGAGTGTAAGAGATGAACACGAAGTGCGGCAATTGTTTGATATATATGAAAAGCGAAATAATGTAATCAGAGTGCAAACGTTGCCTGCTGTGTATACGCCCCGTGCATACAATGAACATCGACGATTTGCTTGAGAAATGATTTTTGCGCGTATGCGCCACACCAATGCCTTTCATACACACACACACACACACAGCACAAGCATATTTTATCATTAATGGGAGCACGTGAAAACCTACAGGCTTTTCACCGCATAAAATGAGTGTGACAAAATGAGGAAGAGAGATTTTGAGCTCCAGCATAGCTGCAGCGCGTCTTGAAAACATCGACATAAATACGCACTCAACACAATAAAACCTGCGACAAACAAAATGAAAACGGTGAATTACCAACGGCACAATCGCAATACGATGTGATAATTAAGGGGGCTGCAAACACACATACAGTGTGTGTGTGCACAAGGTGCTGCTGATGCGACCGAAATTTTAAATCCAGTTGTGATTTCTACCCAATTTAAAGAATGATGAAAACGTGGCGTGAACCATAAACGCACGTTAAAACAATAACAGTAATAATGAGATGAATGAAAAAAAAAAAAATGAAAATGAAAATTATCACAATGGCCATTGCTGTCGTCGACGAATAATTGCTTCACCGTTCGCAATCGCTTAAGGTAGTCGCAAGGGGAATCAAAAGTTTATAAATAAATTAAAGGAGCGCGCTAAACCTTTTAATTAAGTTATGAGAGTGAATACAGTGAATTTTCTTTTAATAAGACGTTTTTTTTCCAATTTTCATTCACTTTTGTGCACGGCCTTCCATTGTTTGTCGGCTTCTGACACATCCTCTCTAGAGCAGATACCAAAATGCGTTGTCATTGACGTATCGTGAATTATTTGTATGCGCGAAAAATAGGTATTTTGAACAAACTTTTGCGAATAAATTGATAAAAACGCGCGCAAACACACACACACACACATCGAAATGAAGAAAGTTTAGTGATTTGCAAATGGTTTTGAGCTAAAAAAAATTTAAAGTTCCACCGTACCGATTCTATTTTCTTTTTTTTTGCCAATGACATTTTGATTCAAGTTTTTTTTTCCACTTGAGAATGAAATAAGAATCTTGATCGAAGTACACGTTAGCCAAAGCAGTTGCAACTGCTGAAGGCAACTCGAGACGCATTTAATTAAATGTTATTAACTATGAAGACACGAAGTTGCTGCAATATTTCCATTTGAAAGTAGATATTGCTTTCTCTCTTGACGAGTCAAGCGCACATCAAAAACTATTTCGATTAACACCGCCATAAAAGCTTTTGCAACGACATCAGTGTGTACCTGGCATGCAATTCCATGTATTTAGTATTCGTGTGTGTATGTGTGTGTGTGATTATTTTTTTTTCTTTTCTATTTTGAAAATAGAGAGGTTATATCTACATGAAATTTTAAGGGCACTTGCACATAAATGCAAAAATTATTTTACATAAAGCACGTTTATGATGTGGATTTATGGTTATTTGATGTGATGACACTTCACAAGCGGACCACGGCATGTAATGCATTCGCATGTTAACACATTAATATGTAATAGGTGTTGGAATGTACTCTTCAAAGACACTCACATGCTTAACACACATGTACACCTACCGATCTATCTGTACTTGCATTTCACATATTCATATGCCCGATTTTTTAAAATGATGTTATAAACGTTCAACCAAGCCGAATGTGTGTGTGTGTGCTTTGCTCTCAACCGGGCGCATGCTGAAAATATTAACGAAATGTAATAAAAGTTTCGTTTTATGTGAATGTGCCATTGCCTCACAGTGACTTTGAGCCATACATGAATTAAGGCTGCCTGACAATTAGTTTGGACGCCAGATAAATACTTTTCCATTGATAAATTTTCAAATTCACTTTAGATGAACGCTGGAAAATATTTTTGTTTAAAATAGAAAACGCTACAAATAGTGTCGTTGTTTTGCTGTAATTTAGCCCATAATCGCATTTTAGTTGACTGCAATGGAGCACTGCCACTTCTGTTGCTGATGGCAATACACTGTACGTCCTTGTTCGTGATATGAATTCCCATTCACACTCTTATCATTATTTCTGTAATTTAACATTATTAGAGAACCGCGTTTCAGTCCACTTAAATGTAGCCTTCATTCGCATCATTTCTATATTTCTAGCATCAAACATGCATTTTAGCCATTATATGCACGGGTGTCATACGTAGAACAATATATTCATGCATTTTTGAAATTACCAACTTAACAAAGTTCCATTATAAAAGCATTTAATTTCAAGCTTTTGCTCGTTCACGCACGGTTTTGCTCTTTTTCGCATCTTGCTCGGTGCCTCTTTCTTTCGCTCTGGTTTGTGTGTAGCGTGGCAAATAAAGAGATAAAATGTTCGACATATTTTCATGCATTGCACATACGTGAACGCATGTCGCGCTCTCGCTCGCAAACATTATATGGATTTAACAAAATTACAACATTTATGTGCATGAAAACGTCCAAGAGTCGTGCTGTTTATCAACAATATACTATACAGTGGACTTCTCACCAACGTTACGGTGGGAGTGTGTGTGTGTGTGTGTGACTCGTATGCTGTGACCCATGCCATCGCCGCTGCTAGCACTGCTGTATGTGTCATCTTGTGTCACATCATACAACTTATATACACCAAAATACTCTTGATTCGAGTTATTTAACTTTTATTATTGCTCTTGACATCTCCAGTGTGGGTCGTTTCATACAATGTATCTTTCATTTTGGTTGGTGTGTGTTTTTAAACGCACACATTCACATTTCTCGCGGCACGTAAAGTCATCGCTTCAATTGATTACGTTTTTCGCTATCAATATAAAATTGTACGTGAATAAATAAAGAAAAAAAAAACACGAAATTCCCAGTTTTTCATTCAGCCCAGTTTCAATAGCCAATGGGGATTTAGCTCTTCAATATTTATTTGCAACATTCTCAAGCATCAATTTTATAGCACAAAATAGTGTAAATATTGTTCATGTTCACTGGCATCATCAAATATCCTCTTAAGCAATGAATCTTTTGTGTATGAAGAGTGAAACAGTGACCTGCGTATTCAGAGAGAGTGAGAGAGAGAGAGAGAGAGAGAGAGCACTTGAATTGTGCACTTCATTGACTTTTCCTTCGTTTGCTTTATTTACACATCGATAACTCTATTCCATTCAAATGATTTATTCAGCCATTCGTTCAATGGCTTTTAATTTTAACATGAAAATGAACGAAGATTGAAGCTTGGTTGAATTGAAAATGAAATTTTCAGCTAATGACCAAAGCGACTCTTGTGTTAATGGCTCTTGAATTTCACATTGAAATGTGAATGGGCCGAGAAACCGTTGTACAGAAAACTGATTTGTTTCGATTGGTATGCTGTTGTTTCAACAATATGATATCATTCTATCGAAAGACAACCGGAAATTAACACCCAAAGACTTCGTTGAACACGAGCTGCTATTTAATCTACTGGACGAAAAAAAAAAGCCGGAACGAAAGGGAACAAGCCAGAACCTACGACGAACCAATGGATGAATGAATGAATTGAAAATGCAAAATATAACAACGGAATAATTCATTGACATTCATTTGCAAATTGTAAATGTTTTTCAAGTGGACAACAACAAGGTGCAGTAAAAAGCTCAATGTGCGAGTTATCTGGATGTATCGACATGGACATCAGAATGGTCTGATTTATTCAAGCTTGAATTGGAATTTTAATTTTCGATTTATCGATTATTGAAAATAGTTTTCGATTATCAATGAATCGGAAGCTGACAAGACAGAAATGTTTCCATTTCGAAATGTCAATTTGATGCTGACTTTGTTATGATCGCTGCTTGCTAGCAAATTTTCCGCATAATTGCAACCGTTTAGTGCAACCAATTCTGTTGTTTGTTAATTTCAATAAATCGATAATTTTACCAAATCAGTTTATTTCAGTGGCGTTGCTTTAAGACCCCACGACTCCCCACACAAAACTAAAGTCGAAGACGTTTCTTGGGAGAAGTAAAAACAAATCGAAATATTTCTTTTGCTCTTCCATTCTAAAATTCTTTCGATTTGGGCGACTGGTTCTTATTTTGCATCCAGCACATTAAATTTGCTGATCGTCATTTTATTCCAAATTACATGTTGACCTTTTAAATGATGATAATCACACATTTTATCTAGTCAAATTGAACTTTAATTTGTATTTAGATCAATCGCTATCAATTGATTTCGATATTAATTAACAAAAGGGTCAATGCATTTATATGGCAGTCAAACATTTTCTACATAAAATATTAACAGTTAGGGCACAGCTAATGAAGAATTTAACATCATGAGGTTGCAACCAATGTGTTCTGAAAACTTTATTGAATTGTTGATAACAATCGAAACAGTTATAACGTTTAAAAATAAAACTAGTGAAACCCAAACCAACCTCTATGTGGAATATTTGAATTTCAAGCATTCTTTTATGATTCGACTGAATGTTATTATCCCTGCGGCTGGAATTTTTGACGTCCAAAACTATACACAGACAAATAAATTTAAAGCGCTCCAATATTAGATTGAAAATGGAATGGAACTGGTCAACGTAATTAGCATTTGTTCGGAAATTGAAGCCAAAAATATGCAACAATATTTACCATTTACGAATTTACAAACAAAATCGTTTGTTGGAAAACAGCAAACGCATAATAATGCAATAATGTTTTATTGATCAAAGCCAAACATGCGTGAAATGTAAAAATGAAATGCATTTACTGCGAGGTCAGTCCGGCTTTGCAAATATGAATGGAATTTTTAATTAGATAAATTAGCGAACTGGTTGGGATTGTTGAGTGTCGAAATAATGCAGTCGCAGCAATGCAAATGGTCGGTCATAATTTGAAAGTGCTGTATAAAGCCATCGCCGTAGGAAGTGGAAGGATAGAGCGGGATAGAGAGCAAATGAGTAAATACAGATATGCTTGGTTTCATTATTGAGTCATTGTGTTGGTACTACGAACCTATCTGATTTGATAAAAACCAATTACATATTATCAATTTGCCAATGTGGTTGCGTTCATTTAAATTTGCGTACGTGTCGTTGCAATACGGTCGCGCAAAATACGGCCAAATATTGCCCGTTATTTATTCAATATTATGGCAAATTGATTATTTAATTTTGATGAAGCGATGAATGTTGCAGTGCGCCAAATTAAAAGTCAACATTGGATATGATCAAAACGTATTCGACAAACCGCTTAAGCTTTTCATCGATTTTATCTCTCACCCTCGCGCGCCAATTTTTGCCACTTCATCAATCGCATACTTGCAGCAAAAGCATCAGCATACTCGCTTATATTGTTCGATTAATAGATTCCAATTAGAGTCATTCTTAAATAGCAAATAGAGTGCGTTTAGGGTTTTCACGTTGAATTTAAGCCAAATTAATCTCTTCTTATCATAAAAGCTTGAAATTCACATTCATTAAAATCATTCGAGACAAATAGTCAAAATTTCACTGGGGGGTTTTATTTACCACTTTTTTTTCTGTGGAATCCACTAGCATTTATAAAACAGAGCTGAATGGAAACTCAATTAGTACATAAAACTGTTTGAATTGTACATTGCGCTTCTGAGAATAGGATGTGAAAATCTGTCCCATTTTTTTTCAGTTTTGTTCAAATTGTATTAAAATTGTTGTGGGATTGAGTGGTTCAAAAAGTGAATTGTGGTGCTCTCTTAATTAGCTGATGATGATATTGAAGCACCATTTATGGAGTAAATTTAGTTTTACTCGTAAAGTCACTAATCCGTCACATGTTATGTGATATTCACACATACACAAAAAAAACGTCCAAGGCCCATCGAGAATTAAATCACTGCAACAATTTTTCCGTTTCGGTGGACTGCTATGCAAACATGTTGCATTTTGTTCATTGGTGCGTTGACATTGTATGCAAATGTTGCGATGGGCTTACGCGTTGAGCTTTCCCATTGCTTCGTGTCCCATAGATTATTCTCAACTATGTATCTGCTTGGCATCTGGAATCAAACAAAAAATGATAGCACGATCTCATTACAATTTCTTTTTGGAAAACAACACGTAATCAGATTTTTCCATAATTATACAATTATGTCTATATTGAAACGTGACAGCAACTATACCAAGCGACCAAGCGACCAAAAGCAACAGAGACGGAGACAACGAGATGACTGTATAAAGCCGTTGAGCTTCCTTACTTTTCATCGGATTGATAAAATGAGCGCTGAGCACATTTTTCCATATATATATTACGAACCGTGTAAATATAGACTAACAAATACAATGTCATTAATATACACACACGCACACATTGAGTGGCACAGGCAAACCGAGTTGTATATATAAAATTTCACACAGCATGTGGCATCAAAAACCAAATTAACAGATAATAATGAGAATGAAAGGAAGATTAACGGGGGGAAAAAATATGAAACAGAAGCAGCGTCAACACCAGAGAGCGGTGACAATTTTCTTAGCATGAAACTGGGCCTTGCAACGCACCACCAACACACCAACTCACCGGTTACAACGATAACGACAAAAAAAGCATTAACGTCATCATTTTCCATTAAATATGCAATTTGAACTTTTTCCATTTAATTTTCATTCTCTCATTTACGTTATTTTTCGTCGTTTCGTTCTTTTACGCGCATATATTTTTGTTTGTTTGTTGAGAGAGAAAAAGATAGAGAGAGAGAGTGAGAAAGATCGTATGCATACCTTATTCTACTCTCAGATACTGAAGTGCGACGTGCACTCATTTGGAATTTTAAAATGATATCACTATACAAACGATGAACATTGAATATGCTACAAACACACACTTTGTAACAGAGTTTTTCACACTTTTAAACATTTTATTTTTATATGCTGCGAAAAAGTTGGTGCTCTCGTTACGCATTTGAATGGGTTACACTTCTTTTTTTTATGTACATCTATTCCACACTCATTCTGATACACACTTTCAAAATGATATGCACAAACATAAAAGGATTCGCATGCAATTTCAGCGAATGTAATGCAACACACTCGAGTCTCTTTTATCAACATGTAAAATTACAGATGCATACAGACGAGATATTACGATAAAAAAAGCTAATAAATGATGTAACTGAAAGTAAATAAGCTGGCAAAATGGATGATGAAAAAGAAAATATCAGGATATTGCTTTGGCGTGAGTCAATTTCACGGTGAAAATCCATTCGTTTTCCATTTGAGGTGTGTACTTAATTTATACACTCGATTGATATAGCGCTATTGTCTATACCGATCGCAAAGGAAAATTTTCTTCGAATATAAATGTCGATTCGATTAAGATGGTGGAGAATAATAAACGATTGGTAGTGACTTCAAGTGAATGACGTAAGATGGATGAAGTGCATCGCTTGATTGAAGCTGAAAAATGAGAAAAATATTTTTGCGATTGGTTAATGCTCCACAACGACACTAATTCATGAGTGCATACCGTTTGCTAACAATTCAAATCCATTCGCTCCGGAGAATTGGAGCGCTTTTTGAATGGACAGACAGAAAAGTATCACCAGTTATGGATGTGTTTATGTTCCACAATTCGTTCAGGTATTCACTTTCCTCAGTCAGTTCCTTTCTCTCTCTCATTTTTGTTTCTCTTTCTCTCTTGATTCGCATTCGAAACGATCATTAATCCATAAAATATTTACCTGCTGTGTGTTCCTTGGTGCATATCTCAATCGTTTGTCGCTTTTTGCCATTTCGACATCGAAAACAATCCAATTGCTGAGTAGCTTAAAAATAGACGAAATCGATACGGTTGCAAGCCAACAAACTGTCGATACGTTTACTGTAAATCAATCCAATCAATGCCGGAACAAATATGGATAATTCATGTTTACAGCTTTCGAAAAACGAAAAATCTATTCCCTAAATGTATCTCTCACTCTGTTGGTGTGTTCGCATGTCGGCGAAAAGAATGTACACACAGCATGTAGTAGTTGATGCTCTATCTTTGTCTAGTTTTCTATCATTCTGTCTATTCTGTCTGTATCCGTGGCATCTGGCCCGTGTTGTTTTTTTTCTGTTCGTATTCATTTTCCATTTGTGCAAATTTTCTTCACTTCCTCTGGATTTCATGTTTTCCGATTGAACAAACCTGAACCCAACCACTCATGTTGATGTGGGAGTATTTACTCTTTTCATTGCCACATGAATGGAGTTTCGAGCCGCCACACACAGACATTAGAGAGAAACAAGCCACATTTTTTTTTCTCTCTCTCGAAATGTTCGTTTGCTACACAGAAAAAAATATTGCGGTTACGTGTTTCTCAACAGACATATGAAATTTAGTAAATTCCAATCCAAACATAGGCCAATGATATTTGTAACATGAGCTTTGTCACTTTTGCTACGAATCCCAAACTACATATGACAATGCATCGCATTGCTCTTTGTTTGGCGGTTGAGAAGTTTCCAACTTTTTCTGAAATTCAATTTTTCGCGAATTTTGCAACCGTCATATTCAATTTTGTTGGAATTCACCACATTTCAAATATCATTTGAGAAACACATAATCTCATTCTTTTCTGTGTAACATTTAGCTTCGATTGCAGTGCGTAGTTCATTCACGTATATGTGCAATTTGCGAGTGATTTTCCACAAAATTCCGCCGTGTATTTGCCATACATGTTTATTAAAACGTGGCTCGTATCATGATGATGTGTGCAATGTGCGTAATATATCGATTATCGAGTTTTATGTTCAGTCAATGTTGTGCTGTGTGTGTGTGTGCTTTCGAAAGAGGTCTTGTTGCTTTTGCTGTGTGACCTGTGCCATGTTGAACCGGAATTCCGATACCTTGTGGAAAAGCCGACAATTTATTATCCACCGAAAAAAAAATCAATTCGAACGAATTTAGAAAATGGCAACGTTTCGAATGGATTTGTACACATTTTTAGGCTATGACACATTTTCATTATATTAATATAGCACGGACTACAAAACGACATTAAGCTAAAGATTCCATTCGACCAAACTACAGTATAAATGAGATCGTTACATAATTATTTTATAGTGGAAACTATTTCAGAGCAACATCTCATACAATGAACAATTTACATGCACTTGACAACGCTACTGAAATGTGAACTCTTTTACATTATTTATGGCTTTATTTTAAGTTGTATCGCTTTCCTAATGGAAATTTTATGTAAAATTATTGAAACACAAATAAAGTCCGCATCTGTGAGGATGACGTCAACACACAGATTCACAGACATCTTGACAGAATAATTCAATATCTCGAGTGTGTTATTTGCAATTCAATTTAATTGAAAACAAAGTAAAGTAGTTTGCGATGCAATCATCATACACTACCATCTAATTGGATGTTGTTGAAAAGCTGGTTTTGTTCAATACAATTATTAGAAGAAGAAAAAAAAAGAGAAGAAAAACACGGTATTCTATCGATGTTTCTAATGTATCACCAGTTGTTTTCCATATCAAATCGCAATGGTTGCATCTATTTTCAGAAATCATGCTTGTCAATCGGCTAAATGGTCAAGAATGTTCAGTAAAAATTTCATGCAATCGTTAAATGATGTTATCTTTTGAGCTTTGGCATGTGAACCGACAAAGTCAATGAGTCCATAAAGCATAAACAATTCAAAATGAATACCATAGTGTACTGCGACCTCGGCATCGATTAAAATGAGATAGAAAAACCAACCCAGTGAAATGGGGGGAAAATGCAAACGACAATGTATAATTGGTGCTTGAGCTTGGACGAGACGCTCCAAATTGTGTGTGTGTGTGTGTATGCAATGCAAAATATGAAATGGTAGAATCAACCACAATTTCATACTTAACCACTATTTATGTTCCTAGTTGCGGTTATTTAATATTCATATTTATAATTTTCTTACTTCAAAACGTTTCGTGCTGTGAATCCGTGTGTTGTTTATTTGCCCGCGTTGCCTGGGCTATTATTATTCGTTCATTGTTTGGCGCGAACAAGAACAAATTTATCGTTCATGTTTAATGCATGACATCCAATTCAATATACAATGAAATTGTAGCCGGATTTCTGATTTAGTCATTCATTTGAAATGGCAACAGAGTATCGCGCACACAAAACATTGCAAACGGTATACAAATGGGTATCAAATAAAGGGGTGAATGTGCGCGAACTCACTCAAACCCAAAGCCAAATAATAAACATGTAGACAGTAGAAAACATTGAACAGGTATATAATTTCTAATCTAATCATTGAACAGCAACTGCAACAACAACAACAACAACAACAACATCATTTTTATTTACACTTTTTTCACGTTTTTGTACACGTTTTTTTCCTTCTTGTTGTTTTTGTTTATGCCCGTGTGTGTATGCTTTAGTGTCGCGTTCAATTTAAAACGACATGGCAAAATAGAAATGCAGTGATTTTTGAAATGCGAATCACTGCACAATTACTAGTCGGGCTGTTATTATAACAAAGGCGAATCAAACGAAACCCAAATAACTGGAATTTATGCATAAGTTTATGTTGTTAAAAACAATAAAGATAACCACGACGCAAGCAATGCCAAAACGCTATTAAAAAATCTACTTTTGGAATGGAATAAGCAGTACACAACACACACACACATGCACACACAAACAGAAAAATTAAAAGAGAAAAAAAAAGAACTGCGATATAACTAGGAAAAATACTGATATTGAGTCGATGGAAGGGATCGCATTTGGCAAATATAGAACGCCATTTGTACAATATGGACATGTGTGTGCACACTGTACATTGAATCCTGGTGTTTAGGTCGCAGTTCACACTACGACTAAGTGCTAAACAAAACGGAATATTTTAGCGATTAAGCGGAAAATTTATTGTTGCTGGTGGTTATGATTGCTCGTTGGCTCACTCGGGTAATTTGCTCTATTCCTTTTTTCACATTCTTTTTTTTTGGCATTTGTGTGTGTGTGTGTGTTTGTGAATGTTTCTTTTATGCTTCAGTTGCATATTCCATTTACAGCGTTGGTCCACCCACAATCACTTTGGCCACTGGCTACGACACTAATTCATATTTCAATGCACTTTATACGTTTACGATTACCAGTGATCCAGTGATTTTGAATGCATTTTCGGTAAATCAGTCGCATTGTGGTCATTTAAAGCAAAACAACAACAGCAACTCATTTGATGGTGGCAATCGCGATATGCAAAGCAGCGCACACACTGAACAGTGAACAGTAAATACAATCAATTCACATTTTGATCTCATGTCGTCATCATATGTTTTACCATGCCACTAGCTAGTACATGTTGTGTGTGTGCTATGAACTCAGTCATTTTTAGATTGTAATGTTTTTGCTTAATTATATATTGCTTGATTGCAGGAAACTAATTGCTTTTGGTGAATTGCATTAGTTTTATTGGCGCCATTCTGCATCACTTTAAATCAGACGATTTGTCGTTTCATGTGTTTTTTTTATGGTCACTGTCATTCAATCGTTGTTTAATCGAATTCCGTTACAATATTTACGATGATGGAAACCTGACCTGCCTCTTGTTTTTGTTTTTTTTTTCTTTTTTTTTTTTATAAAATATAGTAATGTGATTGCCAACACAGCGAGTGTTGAGCGTACAATTAGATGTTATCCATAAATATGTTTTGATTTAAATTCTCCATTGCAAATGGAGGGGAAGTAGCTGAAGTTTATCGTTTGATTCGACTCGGTATAAAATAATATCGAGAGCTTCAATGGTTCAACAGCTGTGAAAAGTAATCAGGAGAAAATTGCGAAAAAAAACTGGAAATTCCAGAACCAGTTTACACAGTTTCTCCTTATTTACTTCATATTTATCACCCCTTAGAAGTGCTAGCTCCAATTTCGTGACGCCAAACAAATGTCAAAACAAACCAAAACACCGACAACAACCGATTTCGTACGAATACCCGAGGTCTGCGTGAGCTGTAACGCTGGTAGTACCATTCGACATTAAAGGATGCCGCAAGAAAAAAAAAATATTTTCCAACTGCATCAACTGTGAGCGTTGAGTACAATTTCATTCTGTTGAAAAAAATATTCACATGCTGCTGATTCGTTAGTTGTACTGAGACTGTCAAGGAGTGAACACGGAGGTTTGGCTCGTACGTTCTATTGTGTACCAAGGCAGAATTCGATTGTGTATTTCGTATACAAAAGTTCAATCATACGAAGATAAAGAAGTAAAATCTAAAATAGATGTGAAAAATTGGAAAATTGTTTACTAGAAAATAATGACATCAATAAGAAGCATTTGAAGTGAAAATTTGGTAAAAAAATATGCAAAATCTGTGGACATTTATTGTGGTGATTTAATCTACTGCAGAGTTTTTCGCCAATGCGACGGCACTCAAACCAAAACATTTTGCAGCCAGTTTTAGTGTAAAAACAACAACAACGGAACTGTGAAAAATCCCTTGTAATTACCGCATGTGAATTTGACGATTTGTTTCATTCATTTTTAATTTGAGTCAATTAAACCACTTTTTTTTTGTATTTTATCACCATTTGACCAATAATTTTGGATCATTTTTAAAACCCCGTCAATGTGAATCACCATCACAATATCGTGAAAATTAACAAGCCTTCAACGATAATCATGTACTGTATTTAGGTAGATGATAAAAGTGAACAAATTTACTTAAATTCATTTGACTCTGTAATATCCAATTATTTAATGGGAATTTTTTGGACAATCGAATGAACAGCAACTGCCATTCACTTTAATAAACACGCTCATATGAGTTCACAATGTTAAAATTGCCCTTGCCATAATCGAAGTATTGCATGACAACTTAACTACTAAATTAAAATATAAAAATCATACTATCCAATTTGTTTAATAACTGGTATTTTGTGTCAACTCAATGTAATAATACCGTTTGATTTTTTTACTGTGTCGCTTCTAATTCATCTGGATACCATCAACAAATGCTAATATAAGCGTATCGATTTCATTTGTTGGACATGGTTTAACACAGTTTTCGAATGAATGACGAAATAGTGTGCTGTGAATAAAGAAATAGATGAAGAAATTAACTTAAAAATAAAAATAAATATAGACCATAACACAAACCACAAGTTATTGGCGTAACAATTTCCGTATCACAGGAAAAAGTATTAAAAAGAGTTAAAATTCTAGTGATATAATTGACGTGCGAAGATACTTAAAAAAAATAGACTGAACCTTAGACACAAAAAAGCATTAGCCGACAACATTAACAGTGTTCCTGTGACATTTCACTGCAGTCAAAAGTGTTCGAATAAACTTTGTTTAAATAAAATATACTTGATTAATTGGGATAGCAAACAATTAGACAAAAAGGACCGATTAAATGGTTTGGTGAATCAGATAATTAGAAAAACCCAATGAATTGAAAGAGAGAGAGAGATAGACAGAGAGAGAAAAAGCCGAGTTTTTGTACGTGAAAATCAAATTGACTCTGAACAAAAACCAAATTCAATTTACTCCAATTTTTATTGTATAATTGATTATCGTCATAAATAAAATAGTTCAATCACTGATAAATGTTTGTGTACATTCCATTTGGAAAATTGCGACGTCTAGCCAGTGACTTCACTTTCAATTGTATTTGATGACAAATACACAAAGAAAATCTCGTATTTGATCAGTGATTTGTGTGTTGTACTGTGCAGAACTTCTGTGAAAATAGTTTGAATTGCTTTGCTTTGAATAAACAATCAAAAACCATTGAATACATTCCCTTGGCTAACAAGTATCTACAAATATCTACATTCCATGTATATGTGCTACATACATCGATGTGCTAAGGTTTTCATTGAGTAGATGTATTTGTTGTATACATTGAATGCTTGCGTGTGCTTATCAACTGTGTATTCAAATTGCACGAAAGATCATCATTAATTACAGTCTTCTTTTACTACAAGTATAACCATTATTACTGGTTAACTATTTATAAATAATTGAAAAGACACACAAATTAACCGAAACTAGTAAAAGACTAAATAAAATCAATTTCAATTGATTTTAGGGCTGTTTCAACAATTGACTTTGAGCCTCAATCGTACATCAATTGGTCTGTAATTTTGTGAAATTGAATCGAAATTAAACCGGTTCATCCAAAACGTTGGCGATTAAATCAAAATTTTAACCAACATTTCATCAAACCAAAAGAACAAATAAATGGCTTTGTGAATTGTTAAGTGAATTTCAATGCTGTATTTCTATTGGAAATTTACCAATTGTTGTACGTAAATGAAACAGTTTAACTGAAAAATAAATGACACTTGACCATCGACAACCCTAGAGATACATGCATTTGTGGGTTTACACGCTGAAAATGTTGTATTTGATGCAAACCACCTAATTAATAATAGGTAATTATTTGCTGTGTTTGTTCAACAGAAGTCAATATCAACAGAAGGCAAGTGCGATACACAAAAGTGGAATGCTTTTGTTACATTAAATAGAAAACCACATTATCACTCTAGAGACAGACTCGGCGAGTCCACAGACCAACCATACACGGCATTTCGATTTTCTCTCATTGTCAATCCAATTTAAAGCGTCGACCACAAACAAAAGAGGAATCTCCGTTTGAGTTGAGCAAAGATCAAACCATCCGACGTGTTGCAGCGTAAAAACACTCGAACGTTTAGAATAACTTTTCAAATAGCGACCAAAGTGCACACGAACAAAGGTTATTGACATTTAACCTAGAAAAGAGTTATTTTCTCATTTGTTTCATATTTGAACAACAACACAAATATTTACAACGAGAAAAAGCTTAACACGCGGTGTCGTCGAACAATTTTTTTTTGCGAGAAAAACTCCAATATCTCGATTGTACGGTAAAAAAAGTAAATTTGAACGTAAACGTACTAGCGACAAAAAAAAAACACGTCAACCAAAGAGCTGGACAACGCTAGCAAAACCACGCACCATTTGAACATTTGTTATTTCACATAATTTTTGGTTTTTATAGCTGGTCACGGTTGTGACATGACAGCGGGCAAAAAGCCAACATTGAATTGCCATACCAAACTGACAAAATTGTTTATGAAAATGGGCCAAAGCCAGCACCAACAACACTAAAGTCAAAAGAAACCGACGAAAATCCAAAAATAAATCCGCGCATAAACGTTTTTCGAATCTTTCGAAATAACTGACAATGAGCAAAAAAATAATCGCCAAATAAAAACGGCAAGCGAACAAAAGTGAACAGTTTTTTGTTTAAAGTTGAACAGATTTTAATCGATATTCGGTTCGTATCCATTATTTGATTTTTTTTTGTCATTTGAATTTCTCTGTCTTTTGCTCTCACTGCAACGATAACAACAACGATGGTTATTTATTATCACTGGTTGGGACATAAAGTACCGAAGAACTGCATAACGGCAACACATCAAAGTATCGTTTGCCCTCACCAGTGCCATTATAACAATTAATATGAGCTCAGCCTTGACAATCTGCAATGCAATAAAAATCACGTACAATTGATAACACGTCTGAAGCTGTTTGAATTCACAATCCAAAATAAAAGTTGACAATTTTCAATCAAACAAAATACCAATAACACAAAGCACAGAGTAAGCTATAAAACGCAAACAAAACGTACATTATTGCTTAGTGAGAGTGTAGGTAAATAGACAGTGAAAATCGAAGAGCAAACAATACAACGACAGCAAGATTTGCAAATAATAAATGGATTGCAGATAATTACAATTTCAATGCAGAAATAATATATTGAGATTAAATTGACAACGCCAAGGTAAATAGAGTGAATCGAATACACCGTTCGCGGTGTACGAAAGCGACATCGCATCAGCAGCAGCAGCAACATCACCCGGAAATGAGCAGTGCGCGCACACATAAAATTCTAATTGGGAAAAAATTTAAATGAGAAACTGAGCCCATTTTCACCGCCCTCAAGTGCGTTTTATCGCGTGTGTTCGTGCCGTAAAAGTTCCATTTTCATAGTCGAATGTCAATGACTTTATTTATGATTTGTCGTTTCGATGCGAGACTCTCAAACAAATAAATATTGATTTGAATGCTATTGATTGCGACACAAAATACGCAAACGAATCGGAAACCAATTTTCATCAATTACCTGGAAACTCATTTTGTTTTCGATGGTATTGTGTGTGGAATGTGCGTAGTGGTCTCATTAGGGAACAAAAAACCAAACAGTCGAATGTGTTGTTCTTTGGCTGCAATGTCAATCATAATAATCATCAAATAATTTATGAATTGCTCATGCGCCGATCGTTATTATAACGGTATTTTTATTAGCTATATTAAATTCGAACCGAAGGTAAATAGAGGAACCCTTAGAGAAACAAACAGACAATAGAAACGAAAACGTTCAAACAAAAGAAAACTCATTTTGATGTGTAAAACAATTTTGTTCGGAACAAAAGAAGCTGACCAAAAGTGAACTATAGCTAAATTAATGAAGACAAAACGATAAACAGTCTCGTATTTCATTGTGTGTACATTTCTGCGTATTGTTTACGTTGTGCTAAATGTGAAATTATTACATTAAAATCGACACACACACATCAAAAGCAAACAAGTAACAAAAAAAAACTGTTTCGTTGATACTAATCAATTGTGAATGTTGAATGTGTATTGATATTCATATAAATTGCGTGAATATTTTACACTTTCCGCCGAAAAACCAAAGCATCAGCAAACCAAGACAAAGTGTATACGCAACGTCATAGTGTGTGGCCTGTTTGTGTCACAGTGCATTAAGCTAGAAATTCATGTGAATTGACTATAACGCATACGAAGATAAGATAAACTCACTACAAACATAGACACACACCACCGTCGGATTCAATGATAACAAACTGAAATAATAACCCGACCACCGAAAATAAAAGCGTTACTTGTACACAACAACTCAACGCGCAGCTATCGAAAACATTTTCAGAGTGAAACCACATCAACGACGCACACATTTTTGCTTCAACCTAGGCAACATTTCAAACACATAGTGCAATTATATAATGGATATGGATTATTACATCGGAGCATTTTATATACATTTGGTGCTATTTTTGGCTGCGGGTAAGTTGAATAAAACAGCATCTAGACGAATTATTGTGTGTGTGTTTTTTTTCTATATATAGAGAAATTCCATTCATATTTATGGGTTAAAGTTTTACCCGAAATGTGCCCGACTATTCGAATCGACAACAGCACCAAGCGCTAATGCTTTGCTCTACTGAAGACAATGGGTAAATGCAACGCGGTACAGGCAAAGGGAATGGATGTATGCCGCAAAGCGTGGTTTCAACATTTCGTTTATTTTTGTCCATTAAATAGGTTAGACTGCGCCAATTGAGGAAGAAAAATAGAAAAATAATATTGCTGTTGGTGTTTTTGGTTTGCAATTTCGGAAGTTCAGTGGAATCAATGCGTTTGAACGCGCGCATAGTGTGTGTGTGTGTGTGTGTATGCGCACAGCCGCATGCATTTCATAAATTATAGTATTTTATTAGCGTGGCTAAATCATCGTGAAATCGCTTAAATTCTTGCACCAAATAAAGTTAAAGTTATTCGCTTTTTGGTTGTACTCTTATTTTACCCGTTTCTTAGTTTGAGAGGTTGTTGCCACGCTCGTTTGCCATTTACACGATGGCATTTTCGGTCGTAATAAGTAGTATGCGAACGCATATCCGCAATGATTTGTGGCATTCGCTTTGTGACGGTCGAAGAAAACCAACTGTTCCACTGGTTCCATTTTTGTAGTGAATTTAGTCGTAATATTCTTTTTTTTATTATCCGATTTTCCGAGTGGAGAATTGGCTTCGAGTCCATCATAACAAAAGCACTAGACTCTTTTAATACATTCAAACCGTTCTTCTTCATTTTTTTGTGGATCGTTTGCAAAAATGCCACGTGAAATTCTCACTATATGGAATCAACTCGAAAATTGATGGTTCTTGAAAGAGCTCACGACATTTCGCTCAGCAGCTAGGTAAACTGCTCGTGATACAGAAAAGAGTAATAAGATTATATGATATTCTGTTTTGATAAGGATAACCTGCGCAAAAAAAAAGTTATGACAAACATTCAAACATTCTCTTTTTTTCGCATTTATACTGTCGCAAATAGATTAGTGCGGATAAAAGGTCATCTCTCTGGAGATTCGAGTACGGTTCCATCATTTTTGGATAATGCTCGTGAAGAGAGTACATTTATTTTTTCTGCACATTTTAAGCTGATTCTCTCAAAACACTTTTCTAAAAATGTGTTGTCCACGCTCGTGTGTCTACTTAAACGTTTTTCTATTTTACATTTTTTTCGTATTTTATTGTTAAAAAATTGTGTAAATATAAATAATGGACATAGATCGCTTTAAAATACGTAAATCTAATAAAACCGGATGTTGTAACGCTTCGAGTGATTTGTTCGTTTGCTTCAAACGAAATAATATAATATTTCAAGCACCAAATATAAACCAAAAAACACATTTTTTAATCTTTAAAAGCTCTCACTCGTTATTTGATGTTCTTTTTTTCTTTAAATATTTTCACGAAAACTTATTCTAAATGCATCATAGATTGAAGCGTAAACTTTATTTCGTATCGTTAACAAAAAAGTAATTGTGAGAATATCCGAGATGGATAAATGTGGACAGTAACAGTGAGGCAACAATATTCTCTCGAGATACAATGTTGCTTCCATATTCCATGTTCACTGTTTTCTCTGGCTGGTTTGCGTACTGTTTCTATTTGAAAATGAGAGAAAAAAAACACCATTAATTCGAAATGGATTTAAAACATAAAACTTTTTCCCAACCACCTGATAAAGTGGGGCGCAAACCAAAGAACAGAGAGGGAGAGAAAAAAAAATGCGACACACGAACACAAGAAAATGGAGCACAGAGCTTGCAATAGCCGCACATATTCATTAACACTAAATCTATTTTAATGAATTCAATTACAAAACTTAATCATTTTCAAATTTGTTGAGGTAATGGCTGAATAGAACTTTTACCGTAGCATTACAAAATAGTTATGTCATGACGTTGAGTGCTTCAGTGTCATGTGGCCACAATTCTGTGGGAAAATCTCACTTCACCTGCCACGAAACACACATACACGCGTTTCGAAACAGAAAAAAAACATCCACTTTCATTTTACAGTACGAACATTCATTAGGTGATATTATTTTATCTACGCTTTTTTCGTTGTTGCTGTTGTTTTTGTTGAGAACAAGAGTCTAAACAAGTGTATTATGCTTTCGAATTGAAATGGAAAACCAGTACAACCATCCTAATAAATAGAGTTTGTTGATGACTGTGTTAGCCACAAAAAACTTCGCCATGCCAAAATGTGTTTGGGATTTTTTTTTTCTCATTTCACTTGCTGTGTGGTCTTCGCCTACACTCCTTTTTTTTCTTCCTGTTCTCTGTGTCGGTTCACCTCGCAATTTTAGTTCACTTCTATGTTGAAGTTCACCAAAATCTGAAAAGCGTAAAACTTTTCGACAGATATTCCTGCCTCTCCCGAAAAAAAAGAAAAACAAAAAATAGAAGCAAAAAAAAATTGTTCAACTTGCTTATTCGTGGCTTCATTTTAAATGCAACACAATTGAAAAACTGGAACAATTCACTTGTTGTTTCGCCTTTTCTGCAATTGCTTGGTATAGACAACTCCAAAACCTTGCAACCGTTTTGCCGGAAGGCGTAAAACAATAGGGTTAATTTTCTGTTAAATCATTTTCATTGTTGTTATTTTCGTGTTCAAAAATTTGACCAATTTTCCGAAAATACCGAAAAACTTAATTTCATTTGCACATTTTTCGAACACACAATTCAACGTTCCTTTTTTCATTGAAATTTAAATAACATAGACAAACAAACAAACAAAAAAATCAATGTTTTCTTAATGATTTTGTGGCGCAAACTTTGCGAAACAAGAAGAACGCAATCGAGCCACAAGAGACCGTTGTTGAAAATGTGTTCGAAAATTTATTGTCATTCAAATTGAAACAAGATGTATCGAAGAACAAATGACATGACGTGGATAATGAATTGGCAGTTAGCATGATATTTGTTGGTTATCATTTTGATGTTCGAGCTGTATTCTCATGAGCGTGAACGAGGTAGTTCGATGGAATTTCCACTTGAATTGAGCTTTTATTGAAACTTTCGTTTTATGTCGAATATGCTGTTCAATAAAAAAAAATATATTTTAGAATTGACATGAAACATGAATAAATGGTAGAAAGGTGCTTCATCAAAGTCTCTTCGCCCAAGCGGAAGATATGAATCTCAAGGCAAGTTTCACGTCGTATTGTCAGTGTTTGCTACCTATGCTTCTCACTATCTTCTACGCCAACACAATTTCGTGCAGAGACATACAAATGTTATCAGTGTTGCTGCTAACCGTTGCCACCACCATAGCATCCGGACCTTCATGCAGTACACACATTTATGGAACATCGAACCAAAACCAACAACTGATAACGAATTTAATGAATTTCGTTGAAACACGCTATCAATCGGTTGCCTCTGTCTATTACGCTATCATACCCAAGTTTGATTGTGTATGCGTATATCGGCAATCGGTGATTTGCTTTTCGCAATACCAAATGAAAAAAAAAACAAAAATTCTCTCTCGCAAAAACTTTGGCAAAAAGACTGAAATGCGATTATCGAAGCTTAAATTAAAATGGGAATGCAAGAAAAAGCCAAATTAGAGTGCTTTTACGAATTCGTTGATATGAATTACTGTTTTTTTTTTGTTGTCTCCATATTGGCCATATCCATTCGGCACAACATGACCTTCGACGTTCCCCAATAGGATTATTTTGTAAGCCTAAATGTTTTCGTCTCCAACTCGATTATGTCGCATATAGAAAAACATAAGCTCATCCAAATGATACATGTAGCATGAAATCACAGACCTTTTTTTCCGGATATAAGTAGTTTTTTTTTCATCATTGTATAGAATTAGATGAAGAAAAAAACACACACGGACAGAGATACAAAGGGGAAAAAAAGTATTTAATGGAAGGTTTGACGAGGTTTGACAGGTAAATGGAGATTTGACATGACTGGGACAAAATGACGGAATTTTTACAGCACAAAAACAAAAAAAACTGTCCATTCAATTCCATTTAAAACATAAGCAGATTCAACAAAAACCATAAAAAGTCATACATTTATAGTTCAGCACATTATTTTTCTCTCGGCTTTATGCTATCTTCATTGTTTCGGGCTTATTTTGATTTGTTGATAGATTTATTGTTTTTCTCTTTTGTTTTCACTCATGAATTACAAACAAAAAACGTCAATCAATAACCAGTCCAACATTGTTTCAGGCACACAAAAAAAATATCACCAAAATAAAGATTGAAATGTCTATCATGCGACATGAAGCTTCGTGAAATAGAATCAATCAAATATTCGAAAAAAAAAAAATTAGTGAGAAAAACATTTTGCTGGAACAAAACGAAAACTACCTAAAAAAGTTGATTTGATTTGATTGCCAGCCAACATCATAATTCAATTATTTCATCGCATTTTCGATGTTGATTTAAATTTTTAATTAATTATTTTTATTCGACTGGCATTCAATAAACCAAATGGATGAAGCTATTTCACGAAATGAAAAATTGAATTGATAATTCCGTAAATTGAATGTGCCCGAGCTTAAATGACACACGCTTCAATTTATTTACATAAACTCAATGTTCTCATCGATTTTACCCCGTTTTTTTTCGCTATTTTTCGCATTTAATTTATTCATTGGAATTTCAGTTATAGAAACATTTCATTTAATTGCGTTTTATTTTTTGTGTGAGAAAATAGCACACAGTGTTGTTTTGCAAACATTTGATCAACGTGATTCGCGCAAACACTTTGCACGAGTCGATGGTTATTGCCAGAGAACAAGTATACACAGGAAACTCTTTGAGTTTAATTTGGTTTCTGTTAATTGCCAGATGCAAAACTCTGGAATGCCATACAATTACATTAGAAGTCAGCAAACGTTTAAAATTAATTCATTAGATCAAGTTATGGCACCATGAGATTTTCAAAGAAGTTCTTTTGATTGAAACAAAAAATGGTTTCAGCCCACTCAATAAAATCCGAAAAAAACTCCGACAAAAAAAACGAGATCAGGCGAAAAGAGTGGAAAGTTGTCTAAAAAAAAACCTTCTTTTCTATACCATAGAGGGTTTAGCATCATTTTAAATGCATAAAAAGATACAAATTTAGTACGTGCACAGTGCTCAATGCTCAATGATGTGCGCACACACTCACACACACACACACATGTGAGAATTGAGCATTGGGATCGGGGCGCTTCAAACCGTCCGACATACATAATATATGCGGCCCCGAAAAATCCTATTAATTTAGAATTGGCAGCACATTTCATTTTAATGTGTCATAAATTATTCAACTAGAAATTCGCGTCCCAGTTCATTCAACCAAATGCGAACTCCAATTTTGTGTGGATGTGCGTGTCTGTGTATGTAATATTTTAATTTCTCTGAAGAGGTTTATCGGTCCTCAGTTGCAAAAGTTTTGTGTACGAAAATGTTGCTCATTTTTTTTAATCATCTCAGATTTGGCTCTCGTAGCCAGAGAGACGAGTCGCCCAGTCCAAGTCCAACAATATCCCACATGCTTCATTCTCATCGTAAATATGTTTTTTTTTTCGAGCCATCATAGTGTCGAGCTAGGAGCCGGTTACTTGGCAAATGGGCAAATCGCTTACAGTTCGTATGTCGTTCATATTTCTTTGGACGTTTGTTGAAAATAAGCAAAACTCCGCAGTATGATGATTGTGCGATTCATTTGGAAATAGGTTACACCAGTTTTCGTGTCAGTGGAGAGGCTGTGTGTGTGTGTGTGTGTGTGAAATGTATTCGCCGTACGTTCGCCTCAGCTTAATGCATGTATTTGTTCACACTTCACGTCCGCCGTTAAATTATTATGTTACAATATGTTGCTGTTGCTGTTTCCTCTTTACCGTTGAGCCCATTCTGATGAAATTAATAGCTACCGCACAAAGATGTAAAGATTTATGCAACAACAATAATAAATTATCACGTGCTCGGCGTTACTCTACGGCCCAATGACACGCTAGATCAAAAACAATACAACCACTTCATTCACATTCGGTATTTGTTGTAGAAAAGTTTTCCGGCAAAACAGACAGGCGTTGGGAGCCGTACAATGTTTCTCAATTATCATACTAGATTGGAATCTGTTGCTTTGATTTTTTAATGACCCTGAGGTGCAAATATTTCGACAGCCAAAATGTAACATACAACTGGAATGGCATAAAACTTGATGGAAATGTTTGACAGTTGAATGGTATATGGTGGAAAAGTTGCTGCAAATATAGCAAAACAACGCTCAATTAATATTCTATTTGCTTGAATGGCTGGCAAAACTTTCCCTCATATTTCGAATTTTTCTTTATTAAAAGCGATTTGGTGGCCCGGAGACATTCATCTGCAAAATCTGTTTTTTCCTCTCGGTCCATGCAATGCGCAATCAAACAGATCGTGGTAACGGTACAAAGTAACAGCAAAACAGAGCAAACAAAACAAACATGCATGCACACGTGTTCCGAATATGATGAGTACGGGTTTAACTCGGTTGGTACTAGTGGGCTTAAATCGATTGTGTGAGCTATTCATGCAATGTTTCAATATATAAACATTCTCTTTGACGAGATACAAAAGGTTTTTTTTTTGTTCCTTTCTAGGCTAGAATCAGAAAAAATCCGCACAATTTAGAGGTAAATCGTGCATTCCATGTTCGAAACATGAATAGTTTCCTTTGAATGCATTCAATTTAATAGCGAAAAAAAACGATTGGACCTCCAGTACAGAAAATGGTGAAAAGGAAGCAAAAAGAATCATTTTATGTGCGTTATTATTGTTGTAATTAATTGTTTTGGTTTCCCCCTCCATTCTTCTCTCTCTTCTCTCTGATATCGTTTTGTTTGGCCCGTAACGATTTTCAATAGAATGACCAAATGAGCAAAATGCGTGTATATGATCGTGTGTGCGATGGCTACTATCGAATTACACATTCAACAAAATGCCGCATTATACGTGCTGAGCATACAAAATACTTATAAAATTTGTACAATCCCTGGTGAGAATTGAAAACAATTCACGCTTACAGCTTTTCCCATTGTTTTCATTTGAATGGGCCGAATGAAACCACTAAACTATATATGGAAATGATCTGAATGACCGAACAATCTAAATGGCATTTGATGGCATATAAACCTTGCCGGAAAATTAACAGGTGCACTTTTCCCTAACGAAAATTTACCGAAAAACATGAATCAGATGGTATTTTAGAATGGGTCAACACCGCTGTTTTTTGTTCATTCCCATTTTAATGTTAAATAGTCAACAATTTGCATAGATTTTTACGATAATTTTCAATACCGCTTCCAGCAATCTATTGGCATTGATAAAGTCATCGTAATTTTTGGGGCCAACATTACAAATAAACCAAAATAAGCAAACAAAACATGTGTCACATATTTTCAGTATACCCTTTTGTGCCTTGGTATTGGATATGTATACTCGGGACCGTTAAATGATAGAACATAATAACCGCTTTTTCGATGGGACATATGAATGTTGGAATAATGTTGAAAACAACTGCAATTTTTCACCAAAAATAATCACTCTCAATTTCGGTTCTGAGCACAAAATTTAATAAATGAACGGACGATTTGCTAGTGTTTTTCAAATAGGCTTCTCTCTCTCTCTCTCTCTCTCTCTCGCGCGATTTTTCGTACGTGTAAAATGTTCGGCTTTCGATAACACAACACATTTTGAATGTAACCAACGGTCAGTGGGAAAGCAAACACATGGCAACATTTTGGAAAATTGGTTCAGTGTGAAAGTCACGCCAAAACCATTTTCCGCACCACGGTCACATAAATTTGCTAGCCTCCAAAAATTGTCTAAAACACGATATAAAATACATTTTGTCGAATCGAGTTCACCAGACCACAATTATCGAATGATCGCATAAATAACAAATCTTTGCCCAAATTACCAACCAAACAAACGATGCGCGAACACGAAATTCGTGGCTAACAGTATTACATAGTAAGCAAAAGCCGCATCAGCGGTAGTAGCAACCAAATCAACAAACAAAAAACAGCAAACTAAAAAAAACACTGTGGCGGCGCATACAAAGTCGGAAAATCAAGTATATGATTTACGTTGGACGGTACCGAATCCAGTTTGGATGACGCCAATAAATTACTCAATTGGGAATTCCATGATAAACGTATTTTATCATTCAAATACCGTGTGTACGCTACACGTTTGCTTCTATTTTATTGCACGGTTCCATTGTTTATGCATTGCTATCGTTCTTTACGTTTTTACTTAAACAAAAACATTGAAGCTGTGAATGGCTTTTTCAACATAATTCTATTGCTTCTGCAATTTTTCGGCTTGTTTTGCTTCGAGCGCCCACATTCAGGCAAACAAAAAAGACAAAGTCATTAAAAAAACAACACTTGAGAGTATAAAAACTCGTCTGATTTGCATCCAATCTGATTATAATGACAAGCAAAATTATGAAATTGTTGAAGAAAAAGAAATGATTTCCCAACCAAAGTAGATTAAATCTTTGTTCTTATCATTTTTTTTGTTAGGTTCTTTCTTTCTCGTGCAAAAACATTACATGGAAAATCTTAATAAAGACTCTCAACATATGTGCCGTAAAAAAGAAGCCAACTAAAGAAACATGGATTTAGATGGAATTGAAGATGCGCACAATTTTCTTCTCACACTCTCAACTTCTTTTTTGTGTTGTGGTTGATTAAATTTATGCTCTTTGATGAAATTCAATTATTTTCCCGTCTAATGTTACGTGTTTTTTTTCTATGCGGTGGATTTTTTTATTCGCGTATTGAACGGGCACGCGGTGTAGGTAACTAGGTCCAATAAACGTGCCGCATTCTATGTAAACCTGCTTAAGCCCCGTAAAACGATACACGTACAAGTAATTTGGTTCATTTTAGCAGGAATCGACAGAAGCGGCACAGAGATATTTTATACATATACAGAGAGAGAGAGATAGAGAGAGAGAAAACGAGCACCTCAAACCATCATAAACGCATGTTTTTGAGTGTTGAAACAAACTTCATTTATGCAACCGATATGGATATCAGTGAAATACCATTTACTGTTCAACCGTGCTGTGCATATGAAACACACACACACACACACAGAAACGCACAACATCCTATCGTTCTCGCTAACTTTCAATATCAATTCCGTTTATCGTCATATCATCATAAAATGTATCCATAAACGGGCGCAAAATAGGAACGCATTTATTGGATCCCATTCTAAACTCCACTGATACACTCTCGTGAAAATTGTCCCGGTGTTGGAACAATATCATCGGAGAATAGAATTAAAAGAACCGTCTCAATAATTGCGATTCAAAATTATGTTACTATCATTATTTTAATAATGTAATAGCACCACCACAACATAGCATGCGATGTGTGTCTGTGTGTGTTTTTCGTTTTTGAAATTACAATACATAATATTAGGAACATATTACCATGTCGAGTGGTGCACCATATTGAATGTGTTGATGAAGGGGGTGAAAGAGAGAATGTTGAGGGTTGAAGGTGCGTGTCACCGAATGCTGGTATATCTGCCGATAAGATAGCTCATCATGATAGCCATTCAATATTACAGTATATACGCTATTAAACGTTTTGCTCATTTTACTGCATGACTCGTTCAAAACGATTAATTGAAATAAAAAAAAAGAAACAAGAAGAGGGAGATCGAAAGTTATTCCACCCTTAATCCTATTAATAAATAGGATGTGAAGGAAACTTTTCATCCGGTTGCAAAAATGAATCTCTAACCATATCCAAAGAAACTTTCACATTACATGCAACTCCGATTTCACAGTCAGCGAATGTCTACCTGTTTTAATGTCATGATTATCCGGGACATTATCTTGTCGAATAACCGATAAAGTCCTCGGCATTATAGATATCAAGCGGACATGTTATGTATTAAAACCTATTAAGTAAATATCGTTGTCATAAAAATAATGACTGTCAAACTTCTTTTTTTCATGGTTACATGCGATTCGATGGATCTTCAAACCTATCGATATGGCGAAGCGTGGGTGGAATTTGGATCGAAATCCCAATGCACCAACTCAAGAAAAATGAAGAGAAATTGTGCGTGTGTCATTTAGTGGGAACACACAGGCTCTAGTGCTTATGGTTCCTATGGTGAATAACGAAAGTACCAAAGTGAATTTCATATCCTGATACCAGAGCCTGGATCTTCGAACCAAAAAAAAAACAAATAAACTCTGAACCATTTTCATTTTAACATAAAATGTGCCGACTGCACCAATTTCAGACTTGGAACAGAAATTGCGTGTAAGTGCTCTACTTAGTATACTAAGACGACAAATATGGAGCTAGAAAAAAAATGGAAAGCTTCCAAACATGTCA
This sequence comes from Aphidoletes aphidimyza, assembly GCA_030463065.1. NCBI lineage: Eukaryota > Metazoa > Arthropoda > Insecta > Diptera > Cecidomyiidae > Aphidoletes > Aphidoletes aphidimyza. The sequence continues at coordinate 19,521,839 of CM059999.1, forward strand.
TAATCATCTAATAAAAATTTATATAAAAAAAAATTATTACATACAAAATTTTATGTGTAGGTGAATTCGAGTGGGAATTGAAATAGAAATGAAATGGTAATATAATTCACATCGCCATGGCGCACGGCACAAACACACACACAAAAAAATTAATAGAATATTCGTACAAATAGAAATGGTGATTATTGTTTATTATTATGTCTCTGTTTTCCATACTCATAAATGTACTGGAATTTTTTTTATTACGCATATGTATATGAACATTGTGTCTAGAAGTTTTATTCTTAGTTATGTTTTTGCGGAATATTGTCAAATAATGGCACAAAATTTCGCTTAATGTGACCTTCGAAATTCACGAATCAAGCTGTCGCATGTCAAACACAAGGCACTTGGAAAAAAAAACATTCTAAAGTGAAATTTCATAATCAGCCCTGGAGAGATAAGTCTAATTGTCGCACTGCCAACAATTTCATATATCAATGTGGACATTTTGTTGTGATATTATTAAAGTGAAGCAAGCAAATCGATGCCCTCTGGGAATCTATCGCAACCATATTTAACTAAGTAAGATAAAGTGCTGTTGGTATGTGTTTTTTTTTCTCGTCTTAAGCTGTTTAGGGAGAAACTGGCGAATAGAGAAGTCTGCAAATTGTAAGACAGCTGACCGAAACAACATCAAAACTTTGATCGGTTTTTCTTATTTTCATCATGAATAACAAAACTTTTCCACTTCAAAGTACATACGATTTTTAATGCTCATGTTTCACACATCCTTCGACTCAAATTCATCATTCACTCTCAATATGAAAAATATTCCATAGATCAAGTCCTTCCCTAGCCTCTTGTCCTCTAGTTGTGCACCCCCCCGAAAAACGAGAGTAGGAGAAACGGAAAGTTTTCATTTCGTAAATTGATTCGGTATGGATTTTATGGTAATGTATCATTCGTTATTTCCATGAATCAGCTTGCATGGATGAACATCGTAAAATGTCGTATACAGTGTTTTGCCGCTTGTGAATTGAATGAAACGGATCGGAACCGTCGAAAAATTCTTTTTGACTCCAACTTTCGAAAAACTTCGGAAACATTTAAATTATTTATGAATGGCTCTTTTCCTGGCGCTTGATTGTCTTGCTTCGACAAAAGAGGATCACATTTTAACCCAAGCGAATAGAAAATGAACGTCAGAGCATATACTAACGGCACAGCATCAGAAGAGAAAGAAAGAAAAAAAAACTCCAAACCAAATTTGTTTTTATTCGCATTTACTAACTTTTGATGCGGCTTCGAGTGTTCCATCACACCATTAAAAACAGAGCCAAATAAAAAACGTGCAAGATCCAGTTGGTCGGGCAATAGGCATCAATGGCACATATAATAGAATTTCATGCGTGAATACTTGAATAATATGTCTGTCGGTCGCATCTTCATCGACGCCGTTTTTTATTACGTGAAGGAACAGAAACCAGCTACCATCGCCCGTGAGGATGAACATTTCGATTTGTATGCGTTCTCATGCCCGTATGTGAGCTTGTGTGTGTGTGTGTGTGTAGATCAAGAGTGAAAAGCGGTGAGGTCACGTGCGAAAAAGGTCACGTGCAAAAAAAGGTCAGTGTTATAAAGCGATTAAATATAATTTCTTGTATAACGAATACTCTTATCATTTTTGCTCTCTTCATCTTCTGTTCTGTTTCTCTTTCTTTTTGGTCTGTGAATGAGACTGGAATCATTCTCGTTTGCTTGATGTATTTTTTACGGTCAAAATGTCGAATGTGCCACCAAAAGTGCCATTCGTTTAAAAAGTGAATAGAAGCACACTTCAAGCATTCCAAGTTGACGTCAACTTTGCACCCCGAATATTAAGAAAGTTTTTTTTTCTCCTGTGCGCATTTCAATGGCTGAATTTAATGAATTTTCAGTTTCCATAATAGCAATTATTGTTATTATTATTTGCCCTAAAATCTCGTAAAATGTTCGATGCTTGGCAAATTTTATTATACATTCGAATGGACAAAGTTTTCCATTTTTAATGGTTGATAAATAAAAGACCATTTTCTATTAACAGCGCTAATATTCCGTTTGGTGGTGCGCTGTCATGTGTACATAAGCCCACAAACGGTAGACCACCATTTTCACAAAATGGTTCAATGGAAAATGGTGAATAAGCGTCCATGGTATTATTGCTCTTTACACTTATTTAAGAAGAATAAACCTGTTGTATAGACGAAAAATTGATATGAATTTAATGTGGGACCCCACGTGACGCCAAAAATTGTTTTTATTTTCACCACCAATAAAGGTTGATTAGAGGTGGCTCAACATGGTATGTCAGCATTATGAGTGTTGAAAGCACACCAAGTTGTCCCAATCACAAAGAAATTTAGATAATTGAAACATACAAGAAACGGACACAAACACAAACACACACAACATAACATAGGGAACTGTATGGAGTATGTGGCATTTAAACAAATTTTGGCTATTTAGTGAGCCATAATTCAATTCAAATTAAGGTCTAAATTGGACGAGCAATTGACTTGTACGCTTTGTGAGGGTTGTTGTTGCTTATCTGTTGATAAATGTATATTATTTGATATATTTTATTATATGTATCTGAGCATATAAACAATAAATAATTTTAACCTTTAAATCACCTAATCATTTCACTTAGCCAAGCATCTAAATTTAGATAGAGTATGAGCTTTTTTCCACATAAATCAATGGTGGCATGTGTAAAGTATGTCACTTTTCACTTTATTTCATTTACTCATTTACCCGCATTCTATTGTCTATGGTCTACGTCTACATATATAAACAATATACTCATCAAGGTGTATATGAATTTCAACGCACACGGGCTTTTTAGCTTTTCTCATCGAAAATTATCACCATTAAAATTTATAGTTACACATACTAACGTTCAAAATGAATACGAAATATGTATGTTTTGTTGCATGAAGAAGAATGGAAACAAGAACAAAATGCTCTGAAACATGAACATGTTAACAATATATAAGTTTTTCTGTTCTATCTGTGTATGTTTATGTGTTAGTGTGTTTTCTCTCACTCGGTTGCTTGTTTCAGTTCAATGTTGTGACAGTTTTTTGCGTGTTGATAAGTGAGAGTGGCAAGAAAGAGAGCGAGAGAGAAGAGCCCAACAAAACGTTGGTTCGTGATGACAAGTACAAGAACACTTTCATTTGGATTTGAGTTATGCTTCAGCTGCTGTGACGACGTTATTAATAGCAAAGTACAAGCGCATTGACGACATAAAATATGTATGAATGGTATATTTTATATGATTATGAATATCAACCATACTCATGCTTCTGTGGCTCTATGCCACATTTACAATTTACAATGTACAATGTACATGACTTTTCTTTGGCTTGACTTGGTTTGGTTTGGTTTGGTTTGGTTTGGTTCGGCTTGGCATGGTTCGGTTTTTTAACATCCGCACGAACCAAAGACGATGTTACAATGTGTGGCTAGAATGACATATGATACACACATTAAATCTTCCCATATTTAAATGAATCGATGCAAAAGATCTTATGACATTCCATGTATTAAGGCAAGCTCTCGTTCAAAACTTTTTGTTTTACATTGCATAAACAATGAAAACGCAGGACCGGGACAGTAGCAGCAACAGCAAATGGCAATACTAACACGAATTTGTGGTGTGTATCTGTCATGTGAATGTTGCGTCACAGCAGCTTCCGTTGTATATATGATATTTGATGTGAAGAGGCAGAGTAATAAAGAAGAGAGAAAAAAAAATATGAAGAAAACGACAACAAAAATGAACATGAACACAATGTGTTTGACTATGAAATATCTTTCAACAAATATTCCAAACGCATTCAAGCAACCAGAAATGAAATGAAAAATCTACACATACACACCCCGCGCACTTTTAAGCCCAGAGAAAAAAAAACGGAAGAAAAAGCGGCTCACGACTTTCATTTTGGCGAACTTCTTGAAGACTTATTGTTACGTCGATGAAATATATGAGCGAGAAACCCAAATGAAATGGAAAGAGACGAACAAAGATATAAAAAAAAAAAGAAATTCTTTTGCTACATCATTTGCATTTTATTCAGCGTGAACATTGCCATCTTCAGCGTGTGCAAAGGAAGCGAAGGCAATCGTTTCACAATGATGCATCCGTTTTGAATGTGCCTGGTGCTTCTTGTGGAATGAATTGTAGGAGGTAACAATTTCCCTTTCGCTCTAACTCATTTCGGTTCCATTTTTTGTTTTTTTCAATGATGGATTCACACGATGTACGAAATGATTTCGAGCAGAACGACATTTATTTGGATCATCAAACTAAAAGAGAAAAGTAGTAGTTCACTACTACACTATTTTATTCGTCACTCTCAACCACAAAGTTTTAGAATTATATGACGAGCTCCGAACGAAACATCGTCTATTGTTATTTACATCAACGGAAATACGCAACCATTGTATACAATTTTGATGATGTATGTTATTCATGAAGCCGCAGTCACTGTGAAATGGGAGAGACAAAAAAAAACACATCTTGCTAGAAACAAGAAAAGAAAAATTGAAATATTTTCCATCCATTGTTCAACTATTTGGTTATGGAAGCATCACTTCACTCGAGAAATACACTATCACAAACTACAGTGTTTTTTGTACCGTAAGCCACAGCTTGCTTTATGCTCCCAAATAAAGCGAAGCTCCGAGGCAAATGATTCTTTTTTCATAACCATATTTCATAAATCAACACAGCAGCAGCAGCAGCAGCAACAGCAGTAAAAATATTTTTATTAAGGGGAATTAGGAATGTGAAAAAAAAATAAACGGTACACACCACCAAACCCAAGAAAGATACCAAAAAACATGGACCGTTGTACTTGCTTGACATAATTCTATCGAATTGTGTTTGTGTATGGACCGAACAAAATATCCATCAAAATAATATTTTCCGTAGTCGTTGTTCAATTATCAAATGGCAAAGATTCAGACAAAATGCAAATGTTTGCCGAAATATGAAGAGTCGCTCTCCATGCTCTACATGAAGCACAGCCAAACAATAGCCATTCTGCATGGTACGTGTACACAGTGTACGCTGTGTACACTGTTCAGTGCACAGTATAGACATAGACTGTTTATGTGCGTTCAACATAGAGCCACATCCATCGTCTATAGAGCATTTTTGATGCGTGTTATATTAGATGACGGTCGTTTGAAACATTCAAAAGTTGAAACTATTGCCAGGCATTATGTCACTTTGTTTCGTTTGACCGTTCAAATGATGTAAACATTGTGAACAAATATTTTTATATCGCATACAAAAGCGATGAACATTTTGGTCTCAGCCTAGGCTTGTGCCCGAATTCGAACTGTATTAGTGAATGAATGAATGAGATACAGCGAAAGAGACAGTTTGAACAGACCAATTGCTGAAATGGAAATGATGCCTCAAACATTTCGAGCTGTTCACCATCAGGGACAAATGGAATGAATATATGTCTTCAAAGGCAAAATCACCATACAAATGTTGTCTCACATCAAACATTACAATACACACGTGTTTGCGTGAAATTTCTGAAGTGGAACTTTGTTGTTGTATTTTTAACAGGCTCTTGTCTGTCAGTACGATCGACCCATAATATAGAAAATGTACATTTTGAGCATGTACTGGGTATGAATAGAACTCTCTTCCTCTCACTGCCTGAGTATAAAACACAACAATAAACAACATTTTCGGAACAATACACCGAAAATGGACTCAATGGACAAACCATTTTTAGCTATGCAAACGAAACTCGTTGAAAATATATTTGCCTATTGTTGGTGAAGCTACTTCAAAGAAAATGGGAATTAAGTGCCTTCGATTGTTGACATGTTTACGCATTCCATTTTACCTTCATTTGCCACTTTAACATCGTCCAACAAATTGTTGATGTCTGGGAAACGACAATTTAAACACTTTCGGCCTGAATGATTTGATTCATTTTAACCAATTCATTTAGATAATAACACCACTTATTGAATGAACAAATTTTTGGAAAAATTCAAACACTAGCTTTGCATCTAATGTTTTCGATAGACCATTAGCTGGCAAATGTAATCCGATTGCAAACTCATCAGGCGATACCCTAGATTCCATATTATGCATCGTACAATGTAGATTCTGTACATGCACATGTTAGAATATTGCGATATTTGTATGGATATTTGTGTCTCTCGTTGTAAACGTGATGCGTTACTCAAGGGCGGTGTGTCTAATTCTCTACAAAGACTGGAATTTTTTGTGCATATTCTTGAGTGACTTTAGGGATTTTTATGAGTCAATTCAAGAGTTTTTCATGTTATTTCAGAGGTTTTTTCCTCGAGCTTCATATTACATGTGTAAACATATGGTTCAATTATAAAGAGATTTCGTCAAACATTCAACGCTTCTGCATAATTTAAATTTGCAATTATGATTATTCTTGGTTTCGACATGTACGAAAAAACCAGAAATGAAACTTTTTCCCATGGCAAAGTGACTTTATGAAAATAATATGATCCATGGCTGCCATCGAGAGATAGTCGAATGGAAAAAAATCCTTGAAGCCACAGCACCCATACACGAACACAAATATGATTTTGCATAGCAGTTCAACGTCATTATTGACATAGTGTATTTTGCTGGTCTTGTTCATAGCTCACTAATGCAATAACGTTCGGTGTGTACATAATGAACCGTTCGTCATTGTGGGAAAAAACACCAACACTTATGATCCACTTGTAAGGATTTTCACAAGCTGAACCAGTTTTTAGCCGAAATGTGGGTGATTTTTGCTGTTTGTTATTGGTGGTAGCTATAGTGGTAGTGTTACTTCTGCTTGTGACTGCTGGAAAATTCAATTTAAAACTTGATTTGAATAATGCATAATAACCCATCGAGGAATTAGCTTTCTGAGGTTGCAATCGAATACCGACAGCAATTTGCATCCATAAAATGTTAGGTTTCTTTGAACATTTTCTTAAATCGCATATGAAATAACCAAAAAACGAAAGCGATTCTTGTAGATGGCTATGGCCATCGACATAATACACATGCGATTTGAAACGGGGAATGTGTTGAATCTGTGTGCGGATTCCTTTTTATTCGACGTTGTAACGATGTGTAGGGCCGGCGTGGGAATTATTAAATTGCTTCTGTAAACAAACAACGTCCATTCGTCTATGCATAGCAAGTGATTGGCCTGGCCCATGTTGTCGTTGCACGCATCAACTTATGCATTCAAAGCACACACACACACACACACACACACACACACACACACACACACACACACACACACACATATGATTGTTTGTGTGTGATTCGAACACATCGCAAAAATATTCGATGTTTGTTATTTTTATCGTTGCTTTGAGCCGTTTGCATACAAATTCAATGCATACAGTCGCTCACTCACTCTCTGTTTCGCCATCAAGCAATCTCAAGCCAATGTAATGTATGCACATGTTAAACCACATCCAATAAATACATTTTTCGACGCAAATAAAATTGGTATCGAACTAATATGCCTTCCATCACATACACGGAGCATAACAACATAACAACACCGTGGGCAACAGCAATCACAACAACAGATAAACAATGCGGTATTGGCAAGCGTTTAGAAACATGCAAGAGTTGAGAGAGAATCGTTGAATCGACTGCATCCAAATATCACACACTCATTCAGAGGGAGAGAGAAAGAAAGTGCCAATATCGATTGCTTTCAAAACTACTTTATAGTTTTCGCAGTAGAAAATTTACATTATTTATACAGAGCGAGAGATAGAGTGAGAGAGAGAAAACCAAAAGTGGACATGGATTGAGTTGAATCGACATCGACAGCCGCAAATCCCCACATGAAATGAACCGATGCAAACTCACTGCAATGCCACAGCGTCCCGGATCGCTTATAAATTTTATAAGTATATTGTGGCTTCTGATTTCGGCCAATTCACCAATTCAAAATCCAGATCCTCGATGCTACTCGATGCTACTCAATGCTGCCCTATATTACTCGAACTACTCGATGTTTTTGTACGGTTGTATGAACCTCTTAACTATATCCTTCTCCATTGCAATCGTTGTCTATGCTTGTGTGTGTGTGTTTTTTGTGTGTGTGAGAGAGAGAAGGGGGAGAGAGATAAAGAGAGAAGACGAGAAAATCTCGTGGTTTTTGAAACTTGCGACCGAAAACATTGAGGTCGATGTGGTTGCTGGTAAAGTTTTACGCTTGAGGATCAATTCAGTCGTCATGCATTTGGGAGTAGGAGCTTTAAAATACGCTTTATTTATTCAGATGTTTGGCTCTTCCATCTTCATACAAACAAAGTGGCTAATTGTTATTGCTCATAGCGGCCAACATTCTGTCCGCAAATTTTACGTTAAAATGCGTTCATTTTCGATTCAAAATGATTTAACGATGGAATGGTTGAAAATAATGGTACAAATTCAAGACGCGATAAAAAGGAGCGGAAACAAACAAGAAGCGCCGATTTTTCCTTGCAAGTGCCTGTGTTGAACTCATCAAAAGCTCTTCACTTTTTTCACATCTATTTATCATAAACTAAACATGGCGCCATGCCAAAATAAACGCTAATATTCCTTCAATCATCAATTTAATAAGGTAAATGTTGCACATTTTACACATTTATCGGAACGAAAATGAGGCAATGGCTTGGTTCGAACTTCGATGTGCCCACTGTACAGTGTACACACACTGTACAGTCCGTATCATAAAAAATATATTGAAAACAGCAAACAACACTCGAAATGTTCCATTCATGAAGGTGCACAACATTTAGATAAATTATCGCTAACGAAACATGTCCATGTAATGTCGATAAATTTGAGTTTATGCTTTAACGCTTCTTCACCAATTCCAAAGGAACAGCCTTGTCCATTATCATGATATGGCTGTTGCCATGCAACTCTCTTTGTCCACGGCAGGAATTAAATCGGAAATTGCCAAGTGAAAACCAGCATGCTAACATTGAATGCTCATAATGGCAAATATGCGGTACCGTTCATTTGATTGAAATTTAATGACTTTGTTGAGCGAATTGCTATGCCAAGAGAATACCAAAAGATGAAATCTCCAAAGCCGCAAAGCAATTTGAAGTAAGTTCTTGCCATCGAAGTGTGTCACATGATATTAACGACAAAGGTGATTGTGAATATGCCTGCGGAGATTTTGTGACAGTCAAAACTGCCCTCCCCCTCCAAACAAATGCTATGAAAATGAGATGTCCACTTGGCCAATATTCAAATTTTGGCTGTGAAACTGTATGATGCGGTTTCGTACGAAACGGATACAACAGTCGGATGGTGTTCGAGAAATGCCATGAATTTTGGTTATTAGTTTTACAAATGACAGTGTCCTACTGGCACAAAATATTCGGCATAGATTGAAATTGTTGGGCATTTTGGGCCATAGCAAATATCAAACTTATCAATCACATGCCCCAATTATTGTAATCAAATTTATTGGTGTTGGCTATTGATAAACACATTTTGCTGATGAAGATGAAAATCCAGAACATTGCAAATTTAATTATATGTCTTCGCTCTGTGTCTTTTTGATCGGTTAATGCTCATTTTGACTGAAAATTCACCAGCTTCGTAGACTGAAAATATTTTTGTTGTGGACCAAAATATGTGGTGGAAGTATCGACCAGGGGATTCTTTTATAAACGATGGATGTCATTTTGTCACTGTTAATTTATGTCATTTTACTACAGGCTCATCGAGTGGGTGTTTTTAGTATATACTACATCAATCGACAGAGTGACACATATACCAAATTTAAAGGCGGTCGTAATTGAATTTTAGCTCAACATTGAAACTAGTTTCTTTCATTGATTTGGGGAATATTCCATGCGATTACATCAGACCAATGGAAAAAAAATAACGGTAGTGACACTGCGGTTTATTTCACACTGATTTAATCTATTGAGCGCTTGTTGATATAAATTTTAAACTGTCATATGTGGTTAAAGTTGATGATTTTGTCAGGAACCGATAGCATATTATGGGGTATAAAACTGTTGCAATCGCATTTATTTATTCATATGTTAAATAAATGCTGTTGAATGCGTTCTATATCATTTTTTTTTAGATGGATGTTGCAAATCCCAAATCCCAAATCGAGCATAAAATAATTTATATCATGATTTTTTTAGTGCCAAAAATCAGCAATTTCTATATTTTAAATTCGACAAGTCATGCAATTTGATTGAAAATTTGTGATTTTTTTTTGTTTTTTGAAGCGAACAGTTAGCGGTGAGCGCTTACCATATTAACATCAACCTCAATTTGCAGATATATCAATCAAAAACATAAAATTAGCGGAATTACAGACCAGAGAAAATAGATCGAACGAGAGCAAACAAAAACTGAACGAAAATTGTTATCAATCATTCGCTGTTAGTTCATGGTCGTGCTTTTGATTCTGGATTTTTTTTTCCTGGATTTGTTATTTTTTTATACACTTTTGTCATAAATAATGTGAAAAATTACTGGAAAATAAAAAGGAAGGAACGTAATTAATTCTCGCGTTTGCATTTGGTTTTTTAATGTGTTTTTTTCCCTATACGTATAATTGAAACTCCAGTGTTGAGCATTCACGTAATATGGTAATAAAGCCAGTCGAAAACGGAAAACATAACAAAAAAATGAAATGATTGCTTCACATGACCTCCCTCACTCCATACACCCTTCATTCATCTCTTTGTTTGTGTGTCCATCTGATTGCAATTTAGCAAACGTATATAAAAAAAAACATTGTATGAATATACCGAGCACGCACATAAAATTGAGCTTTATTGTAATAACAGTATCCATAAACGCCCCCATATCAGAAAAAAATGTCGAAAGTTTACACATCTGGCCAAGTTCTTTGTTATTTTTTGCTGACTTCGGAAATTGATTAAATGCGACCAAACTTCAAGGAATATAATGAATTAGCGGCTACAACTTTAGCAGCTTCGGGTAACAGTTCACAGTGCAGTCATTGACCGAGATAGAGAATAACATCAATGTATCGGGGTATTGAGGCCGACAACAACAACGATGTAAATGTCCAAGATATAATAACAATAACAGCGAAACGGAAGTTAAAACGTCTACTAGTTGTTTATTTACTCGTTCACTTGGCGTTTTTTGTGTGTGTGAGTGAGTGTCGTTCTCCTTTCGACGTCTTACTTGGCAATTTTCGTTTATTTGGTTGAAAATTTTTGCTAGTGCGTCAAAAATTCACTTATTCCAGTTTCCACGTCGTTTGTGGTCGTTTATTTTCACATCGTAGAGCAGGAAAATCCCATTCGCTTTCTTGCATACACAAAATGTGTGTCCGAAAAGATGTAAAAAAAACCGACTTTTGCTATTTACTTGTTCGGATGTTGGTTTTATATTTCACTTTTCTAAATGTAGACGGGCAACTTTTATTTTCAACAGCGTCGATTCGTGCTACTTTACATTCGTTCCGGTCGGAAAGATGTCTCGGCTGAAAGTAGTTTCGCTAGCAATTACTGGAATAACGTATTTCTTGATGCCACTTTCATTTTACTCTGGCTTTATTTGTTTTTTCAGCTTTAAAAATGCTAGCAGTCAAAAAAAGGGCACGAGAAAAGACGAAAAGACGCATTGAAATGGCCTAACGAGTCAAGACAACGGTAGACGAAAGCACCATTCGACGCAAAATATTTGGATGCGCTCGTGACTCTTTTTTCGTGTTCATTATGAATTCCTGATGTGCGATTTATTTTCCCGAATATTTTTGTATAAAATATTTGTCGCTAGCTGCTTGCCACCCACGCAGCACACCCGTCACTCATTGAAATACACAAAGACGGGTCGTTCGCATCGTCAACATCTTTTCATAACGATAGACTCGCTAACTTTATATTAACTGTAATGCTTTATGGGCTGCAGAAATCCATTTATGAGTATTTTTGCCATATACCCAGCATGAGCGAGAGCAAAGAACATTCTCTGTCTGCTTTTCTGTCTAGAAATTTTTTATATATTTCATCGTTGCTGTCGTCCTCGTCATCATTGCTATTGTCACCGATGTGTTTGCCGCATTTTGGGCACAATCTTCAAATCAATCTCACTCGTATACATTTGCGTGATGCTTTCGTTTAATTGAGTGAATTTCTGGCAAATGGTTCCGGTGCTTTTCGCTGCCACAATCGGATGCACAGTTGTAAGCAGCAAGTAGCAAACGTCAAATGAACACCAAAACATGTGCCAGTTTATTAAATGCAATAATTCTTTGATGGTTTCTTCTCAACGATATTTTAAGCAAGTGCTTTTCTCTCGCACATCACAAGCGAATTTCCATCATTTTAATTTAAGCCGCTTAGATTTAGTCGAGAGTGGTAAATTAACTGAAATTCACAATTTTTACTTTTATATTTTTTGCATAGGTTTATGCGATTTAAAATTAGAGCAAACATTCCAACTAAATATGGAGAATTCATTTTTATTTATCACTTGCATATAAAATTTAAAGTATATGAAACTGGCTATATACATATTTGCACATGAGAAATGCTTTGCTTTTCCAGAAATATTCCAGAAAACGGCTTGTTTTTACCATAAAATTTGACAATATGAAGTTTTTGAAATGGAATGCGACATGAAAGAAAATTCTGAAGTTCTCTTGCCACTTTTTAGACAGTTGTTCAAAAGCACAGAGTCACAGCTGCAGCGTTTCACAAACGACGAAAAAAAAGTCTTTTTCTCTCTTTTTCATACTTTAGAAGGCAGATAACTTTTATTATTATATTTTCCCTATTTTCTATGATAATAATGAATTGCAAGCGTTCACGCGATATGAGTTTAAATATTGCCAAAAGAAAATGTACGTTGTTTGAATGAAGAGTTGCAAATTAATTTTATGGAGTCGACATTGTCGGACGGCTAATTTGTTTGGATGTCGTACACAATTTCCCACGGTTTTTTTTTACCGCCAACAACATCGTTACCTCTGCTGCTATTGGCAACACAACACAGCAACAACATTGACAATTTTTGACGAAACATAAATTCAAACAATTTTCTTTTAATTAAATTTTAGCGTGTCTGCCTTGTATTCCGTCTCTCTACCTTAGATGAGCTCTTTTGATAACGGTCAATTTATGGTTTCTGGGATAAATTTTGCCATCGGGATAATAAATATTCCAATAAATTTTTATCGTAACTACGCGAAATTGGAACACATAGCTCAAATTGAAAAACTGGTTCAGAAATCAATATTTAAAAACAAAATAATTGTTTCAAAAGTCAAAATGGATTTTGTGCAATCAAATCTTTCAGTTCAGATTTCGAAATTTATACTCTACTACATCACCAGGTAGAGAAAAATGAATGAATTTTTCCGTCTGATAAAAAGTGTAAAAGTAAACGCGAAATTCCTCAATTTAATGAGCAAAGTCAATGCAATTCAACAATTCAATTCGGAACTAAACAATGCACCAGGTTTGCAATTTGTTCATGTTTCCGTCCGTTAGTCGATTCATGAGGAGAGAATGAGCAGAGAATGTCATGATTTTCCTCTTATTCCTTATAGTTCAGACTATTTTAGTTGAAAGTATACCGCTGAAACAGTTCATTCAAATAGTAAGTTTTGTAGAAATTAATTTCAAGCGCTAAAAGTACGTGTACAGAAACTTAAACAGACCCTGAGTTACTACATCAACAACTGAGTTAGTTGTTGTCATATATTCATTTGTTCATGAACAAAATCAAATCAGAAATTCTTGTTCATGGGTAAAAGAGGGTTTTAATATGAATTTAATTTAACCGTTTCAAAGAATTCGTTAAAAAGGAGTTAAAATGATTTTTTCTATTATTTGAATTTAATGTGATGAAATATGCTAGGGAGGTCAAAGCAGATGCAAAACAATCTAATATATCAAATTATGTAATATTACGCTATTGCATGAAAATGTTCCAAATACTTGAAATGCCATTAAATACATTTGATAAAAAATTGTAAATTTGATACGACAATGATCAACTCGATTATAGCCAGATGAAAGACTCGGTGTTTCCCAGTTTAGCTGGTAGATTTGCGTCTATCTTTATTTTCAATTTTTATCAATTTGTTCCCTTATTCATCCCTAGAATGCTGTGCTCCATATCAATTACTTGGAAAGCGAGCCCGCTCCAAAATTACATTGTTTTTTCCAGTTCATCGTCCAATTTCAAAATCTCTTGTTGCGCTTTGGCATATGCCTCTGTTCCGTTTCGATGATGATGGAGAAATCCGAAACAAACCCCAAACAAAAACCCAAGCACACAGCCAAATAAAAAAGTTGTGTGTTACTCCACAATACCGAGCACTTCATGATTGTTCATTTGTTCGAGCATGCTTTCGACAAAATTGGGACAACGGAAATATGCTAACCAATTTTTTGTTGTTCTTCTTGTTTTTTTTTGTCGTTGCTGTCTTGCATTTCGTTTGTTCATCTTCTCCAAATTTCCGTTTGCAAATATACAATTAGAAAAGCTGAGCGCACAATTCGATGGCATCTAGTACACGACGCAAAAAAAAAATCAATGGCATAGCATTTATCCACTACGAATATAATCGGCTTATGAAACGGACAAACTATGGGCTCGTTAGCTAAGGCATTTGTGGTTGACACACACACACACTCACAAATACAGGGAAAGAGGCTATGAGCATTTTAAGTTGGCTGTGTATTTTGCAATTTTCGAAGTGGATGGATCGGAAATAACGGCAAACGAAACGATTTTTTTTTAAATTTTAAAAACAGAGCAAACAAAAAATGTAGATAAGAAACAGAAAAAGTGCGCACATGAGAATAGGAAGTACAATGCAAAATAAATGAGAATACAAACTCATTCTGGCAATCATTCCATTCCAATGGAAATTATGCAAATTGATTTCCGAGTTTGAAATGAAAAACCAGCTTTTTAGCGGTACCGAAAAGTAGGTGTAGCGTAAAGAGTCGCAATGACTGGTTTGTTTTTCTTTCGTTTCGTGTACTTTTTTTTCATTATTTGAATTGGTGATGTTGACAAAAAAACACGTGATGAGAGAACAACAAATTTACAAAATGATGAGCGCATGAGATGAAACTAATAGAAAGACAGAAAGACTGCGGCTGTTGTGACAACAATGCTATTTTCAATGATTTTATGTCGCACAGTAAGCCACTTTGCATTCGCTCAAACTTGAGATGCTGTTAAAAGGAAAATGCGGATGCAAACCCACCGACACACACACACACACACACAACATTTTCATCATTGATAAAATTCACTCATTCCTTGAGAAATTCACAACACTTGTTCAGTTGACCCCATTTATGGAAACCACAATACATTCGTACAAATGTTAGCAACAACGGAATCTGACATCAATTACACCTGAAACATTTGATTTCTCCAGTGAATGGGAATGTAACCAAGCAATTTTTGTGGTATCGTCGTTGAACAATAGTAAAAACATGTGCTCTTGTTTTGGTCTTTTAAATAAGCTTCATGACTGATTTCTGAATACACTTCGTTATATGCACTGTGTCGTTCAGAGCTTTGAAATTAAAAATAGTTTCATTCAAAGTAGCTACAATGTTATTTGATTACCTCTTTCTCGAGAACAACCGTTTCTATTGATAACGTATTTATGTTAAAGTATTTCAATTTATTCATGTCTTGCGACATTCTTCAATTTCAATTTGAAGTCATGTGTTTTCGCATGAAATGTTTCTTCTGAAAATTCAACGTTTTAAAATTAACTTTGAATGCTGGTTTTGTTAAAGAAAGCAAAAAATCAGTGTGCTGTATGAATCTACTGGGAGTATTCCTGAGAACCAATGTAAGCTTACAATACAACTTTTGCTATTGGAAACAATTCAGCGATTTCAATTTTCTTTCTATGATTTCATGCTGCTGAGATGAAAAGAAAAACAAAACAAAAAAAGTAACACACACAAAAAAAAATAAATGAATTCCATTGATGAACACATCAATAATATACTTTCTGTTCATATATGCGAATAATGAAAGGTGGTTAGAGGCAGATCTACAGCACATTTACATCTTTAATCAAACATTTGCATTACGCGTGAAGTTCCTTTCTTTTTTTCATACTTTCGAAACAAAAACAAATGTTTTATTATGTAAACGGGAAAGATTATGAATGTTGGAAGTCTTTCACTGCAAAAGCAGCTGTTTCATCATACATTTTTATTACCGTAAAACAGTAATTAAAGTTCAAATAACCGTATTTTCATGCTAAGCTTCGTTTTCTTCTTCGTTTATTGAAATAATATATTAAGAAATCAAGATAGAACTTTATGTTTTCATAAAAACCATTCCATTTTTTCAATATCCGTTTTCTTTTTTCTTGAATTTTATTTGATTTCTTTCGTTGTATCTTTTATTTTTCAATTTTTTTTTATGAATCTCAGTAGAACATACATTTTACTCGTTGTGCCAGGGGAGTTCAGTGCGATGCTCGAAGCCATGCGTGGCAAATTTATCTAGAAATGTATACCAAATGAAAAGAGAAACATGAAGCAAAACTAACTATCGAAAAGAGAATTGTCATGCGGCAAATTCAATGCGACAAGTGCAAATGCATTGCTTTTATTTCGAATCGTTCTCTTTTTTTTGCTTTCTTGCAATAAATTTGTCAGCATTGTTATTTTTGTCCATTTACTCGGTAGAACTCCCACGATTTTGCCTTTGCAGGAGTTTTTAATCAATCGGGAGAATTTCCTTAATTTAGTTATTTAATTTAACTTTCTCCTCGAATTTTCACAATCGTTTGTGCACTGTGCAGTGTGCACTGTGCACACTACATGGAATTTTATATAACATTGTTTGTCAGCTTTAAAAGTTTTCGATTTTCCGTGTTGAATTCCAAATGAATTGTGACACGGCAACAATTTTAATCAGGGTGCACAAAATACTAAACGAATTTAATCACATTTAAGGTCCATATTTTAAAATTGTAAATTGACAAATTCGGAGAAAAATCAACTTCCATAGAACGTCCATAAATCCAATCGATTTTAATTTAACCTTTGAAATTGTCAGATTAAACGATTTCATATGAACACGGGAAAACAGTGCGGACGAGAGTAGAAAAAAGCTGTCTGTTGGGACTAAGTACGTTTAATCAATAAAAAAAAAATCAAGATTTGACCTGCGTGCAAAATAATAATGCACTTTGAAAGCCAAAAAAGTGTCGACCCTTTTATATCGTTTTGATGTTTGTTCGATGAATTTCGGCAAAAATCTATTGAAAGACAAACAATGCAACGTAATCCGATTTGGATGGCCAAACAAGCGCATCGGGCCGAATCAATCTATTTCAGTTTTTGATGTTATTGTTGTTGTCGTTGCTTGTCATTGGAATCGACATACCAATTTCATTTTGTATGTTGTTTATCAAGATCGAGACAACGTAGACGATAAATTCGGATTGTGGTCGTCGGTTATATTCGAGGCAAATGATGAACATTTTGCCGATGATGGAGTTTATTTAATCCTATTCTTGGTCTCGCTTGTTGCCTCTCTGTTTTTATCTGCAATTTTTTTTTGTGCATTTTTGACAACTCACAATTGAGAGACGGAGAGAGAGAGAAAAAAAAAATTTAGTGCGTCAATCATGATAAACAACAAAAGATGAATCGTGTCGATAGATAAATTGGCACCAATCTGTATGTGTGTGCGGCATGAATGAGAAAATCAAAGGTACAACAAATAGCAAAAACATGTGAATCAAATGGATTTTTTGTTTTTTTTTTTGAAAAAAAATTAAAAGTCATCGAACGCATGGGACGAGCCAACTGAACATATTGCTAGAATCGGATGACGTAGCTTCGTGATGGTGAAACCTCCTTGCTGCTGCTGCTGCTGCTGTTGCGACAAATTTTGTCACACAAAGTCGTTGTCTCGTATTACAAGCAAATCGATGAAGCCATATATATTATTTTATAGCGTGAGGGTTCAACATCAAGAGATAAGAAAGGTGTATTGGAAGTTTAGTGTTATCAGCCACAATGCAAGGCCTTCGGCTTTTGGCAAATCGATGACTTTCATTTAAATATATTCCAGTGCTTAAATTTGCCATCAATGTATCGTCTCAATTTCGAGTGGGATGAATGAGATAAGAAGCGAGAAAACGCTTTTCCAATCTCCTCACATAAAATATTGAAATAAGTGTGTGCTTCTATCTTGTTCCATTCTCTCGCATTAATTTGTTGTGTGTTGCTCACCGTCATTTGGATGCTATTCAATCATCGATGACAGCAATCATTGCTCAAATAAACTGGAAAATGAGCATTTATCAGTTGTTGTTGTTTTTCCCCCCACATAACTGTTTGTCATTGGATTACATTTTACATCGAAAATAAATCATTGTATGTCCGAACAACGGATATTACACTGAACATTTATTTGCACGTATATATTGTTCATTAGTCAGCGTGAGACAAAAGTGCTGAAACCATTTATCATAAAACGAGATTGGTCAACACGGGGAACGTATGAATTGAAAACATTCATAGCGACTTTAAGCGGGATTTCATTTTTAATCCCTATTCGATAAAATTATGCCAAGCGCTGCAGCACCAGCATTCCGAAGAATTGCTTACTAATGAATTCATTGCTGTACAAAGGTTTAATTTTAAAACAACTTTTTTTTTTTAAATTGAAAACATAAAAAAATGCAAGTAATTTCAGTGTATGTGTTTTTTTAATCAATGTAATCATTTCTTCATTTGTCAAATTTATTGAAATTCAATCAGTTTATGCATTTTTGAGCTTTAAAAAATTACCAACATTTTTAATTAAGTTTGATTAATTGGTTTTAATTTGACGTTATTGACATTGAAATGAATTTCATTCATTTTTGGTGCATTAATTAACAATGTTAATGACCGTTGAACATTCCAATGTCGAACATTATTGCGAGATTCATAATGCATTTTTCGATTTAGCTATATTTGTTGTTAACCTTGTCAAACACACATCTTTAAAATGTTTTTGTTTTGTATTGTGAAGAAAATCAATGAATTGTATCTGATAATAGCAGTCAAGAGCGGATGATGGTACTTGACAGTCAGCATAGTCAACATTTCTCTTTATATCTAGGCAACAAGTATTTCGGATAATTTCCGTCTAGACAAATCTAATTTGAAGGCAGATCAATTATAACCGACATTCTATGCAAATAAATATTTGAAAATTTTCATCTAAAAATATGCAAGCGGCATTTAAAACGGCATAAATAACTTTGGTGAAAGTAAATTGATCACTCCAATTTTGATGAAGGAAAATGTCATCCATTAAATCAATAGATAGATAATATGAGCAATCATTACCCCAAGCGAGTTTGGGAAAATGTTTACGCTTCTACAATTTTCGATAGCCGATTTTTTCGGTAGGAGTTTCACATCTTCCCATCACTCTAATGTATTTCGAGTAGAACTAAAAATGCAGATAAAATTGAAGTTTTTCGTCACCATTCAATAGTTGGAGTTTATCCAAGTATTTCTCCGGCGAAACTATGGATTCACATTAAAACCGATTCCGAACTAAATGCACCGAACCGAAGATTCACTTTTTGAAGAGAAAAAAATTGAGATTTTTGAATGTGAAAAATTCATTCAAGAACAAAGATTTTTTTTTTATTGAATTTAGATCAAAAATGGATTTTTGTAGTTTATTTCACTACTGAATTGGTTAGATTGTTTTTTTTTTTTTTTTTTTTTGCTGGAGGAAAAAAAAGATTCAAATAAAACCTCAAAGAAAATTTCCATAAAAAATGAGAAGAAAAAAAATGGATAACATGAAGAACTACTTCAGTGTTTCAATGTTCACACAGTTTTTCGTTCTCTTGCTCTTGTTATTTTATTGAATTTTATTGCCTTTGCCATCGATTCGCTGCAAGGAAATTTCGTTTTCGATTTATTCTCATGCAAATGCTGAATCGAGAATGTGAAGAAAAAGCCAAAAAAAAAATGTGCAATCGTTGCAAATAAAATGTATGAGGGCAACAAAAAAACCGGCACAGTGCGGTAATATGAACAAAAGAGGTGACAGAAGATAAAAGCCACACTGCAGCTGTGTACAGCAAAACATTGTCAGTTGAATCGAATTACGATTTTCTGTTTGCAAAGTTTTTGACACAAATTCGATATGATCGATTTTAGTCTCCATGAAGGAAGTGCTAGAAATTGCGCAACCAACTCCATTTCCCCGTGTTATAAAAATACAGCCGAAGAGAACAATGACAACCATGTGCGCAGGAGAGAGAGAGAGAGAGAGAGAGAGAGAAAGTGAAAACAATTCGGTCGAAATGCATAATAAATTTTTGTGTTAGATTGTAAAACGGATTGATTTGCATCATATGAATGCGAATGAAAAATTCAATTTTGCTCATGTATGTGGAAGATATAGCATTCAGTAAGCCAAAAGATAACGTCTGAAAATTGAACAGCAACTGAAATTCCTTTCATAAATATTTTTTAAAGTTATGTCGAATGCACACGATCGATGATGAAACAGAAACACACGAAAACATCTAAAACGAAAATTGTTGTAACCTAATAATTCAATTTGATTGGTTGACAAGGTATGAAGTTCATAGCAATTGGAATGTTCTAGTTAGCTCAACGTTGTAATTGGATGAATTGTATTCGAACATGTGCAGAGTGGCATCTTATTTGAACAAACAAATTGTAGCATGAAATGCAATCGATGGAGATTTGTTGTGTGGTGTGTGATTCATGGGTTTCCATTTCTTTTTTCAGCCATATTTTTCATTGTCTCTACGTCCCACTATGGCTTGTGATATTCCATTGTACGGATACCAATTTACCGTTGTCAAATGTCGTCTGTTAAACCAAAGCTCGTCTGACTCTAACAAGACCTTAATTTTAATTTTTCAATTCAATGATTTGTGCAGTCAATGAGAAAAATGAATCAAACCGAACATAAAGTCAACGAGTCAACGAGTCAGCGTTTCATATTCTTCGAGTCTCTGCGAAGCCATCGCATAATGTATCCGAAAGAGAACCATCAACAAACCGAGTGGGTGTACTTTGTCTTGATTATTTGATTAGCATTGATTATTCTTTGGATGCGACTTGTCATTATTATTGCCATCATTCGCTATCCACCGTACACTGTGTGCACCATTTCATTCTGTGTTGTTCCCGTTTGTCATTTCCTATCGCCAAGCTTATCTATCTCGAGATAGAAAGTGTAACGTATTGGTTCGCGGACATTTTTTTCCCGTTTCCTCCGACACAAAGAGATAAAAATGAAGCAGCAGAAAATAATTTCAAGCGCACCACAAGCGTTCGTTTCATCATGAAGCCTTCGTGGTGTTTGGCTTTTTAACGCTCTGTCAATGTTGCACTCGGTACGTTGAGCACTGTTCACAGCATTCCAATGATTCCATAAATAGACCCAGAGTCACTCTCTCTCTCTCAATTTTTTCGTTGCGACTTTGCTATTCACATTGATGTAAGGCCATAAATTTTTCACCGTTGTTATACATGAAAACTCATATATGCGCGTGGATTACTGTAGCTCGGTTTCGGTTTGGCTTTGCTCAGCACGGTACGGCACAGACAGACACACTCACACACACCCCATGCTTACCCAAAAGCTTAATCCTGAACTTTGTTTGCTCAATTTTGTTTGTGTTGGAAATTTTACAGTGTGATTAATATGCAGTGCGACAGGAGGTTCATTTGTTAAGTTGCAATTTCACTCAATATTTCAGCTCACATTTGGTGTGTGTGTGTGTGTGTGTGTGTGTGTGTGTGTGTGTGTGTGTGTGTGTGTGTGTGTGTGTGTGTGTGTGTGTGTGTGTGTGTGTGTGTGTGTGTGTGTGTGTGTGTGTGTGTGTGTGTGTGTGTGTGTGTGTGTGTGTGTGTGTGTGTGTTGTGTGTGTGTGTGTGTGTGTGTGTGTGTTGTGTGTGTGTGTGTGTGTGTGTGTGTGTGTGTGTGTGTGTGTGTGTGTGTGTGTGTGTGTGTGTGTGTGTGTGTGTGTGTGTGTGTGTGTGTGTGTGTGTGTGTGTGTGTGTGTGTTGTGTGTGTGTGTGTGTGTGTGTGTGTGTGTGTGTGTGTGTGTGTGGTGTGTGTGTGTGTGTGTGTGTGTGTGTGTGTGTGTGTGTGTGTGTGTGTGTGTGTGTGTGTGTGTGTGTGTGTGTGTGTGTGTGTGTGTGTGTGTGTGTGTGTGTGTGTGTGTTTTTTTTTTTTTTTTTTTTTTTTTTTGTTAGGAGGGGGGAAATCTTGCATAGACACTGAGTTCGTCGTAGCTACGCGACAGTGTGCCGGATTCTTACCGACTAAAACCCGCCTCCCGGTCTCCTGCTGATCCTCCCCGGGACCACCGTTAGGTATTACTTCGGGGGGGCCTGCTGCGCTCACGCGCCCGTCGTTTCTGTTTCTTGTTCTTCTGCTGCTTGATCTTCGTTCCATTTTGTCCTTAGTCTGGACATAATTTTGGAAACTGCGTCTCCCACTGCGTTCCATATGTTCTCGTCTGCGCACATTCTCTGTACCACGTTCTCCGCTATTGTGTTTTGCCCCGCCAGGGTCAATATTTCCGCTCGTTCCGATTCAAATCGGGGGCAGGAAAAGACTACGTGGTCGACCGTTTCTTCGGTTTGCTCACAGTGAGGGCAGAAGGGTGATCTTGCATGCCCAAATCTGTGGAGGTACTTTCTGAAACACCCGTGGCCTGAGAGGAACTGCGTCAGATCGAAATTTATTTCGCCGTGTTTTCTGTTTGTCCAGGCTGCTATGTTTGGGATCAGTTGGTGGGTCCATCTGCCCTTCTCCGAGGCGTCCCACTCCGTCTGCCATCTTCGCATCGACTCCTCTTTTGCTTGCTTCCGTGCTTGTCTAGCACTCAACGCGTCTGTCTTTCTCAGGTTGTAGCACTGGTTGTCCTCGCCTATCATTATGGTGATAGGAGTCATGCCCGCTAGTACGCAGACCGCATCGTAAGATATGGTCCTGTACGCGCTCGCTACTCTCATCGCTGATAATCTGTGTACTCTGTTGAACAGAACCTGATTTCTCTTTGTCTCTAGCGCGTTTGACCATGCTGGGCCGCCGTATCTCAACTGAGACGTGGTGACGCTTGCTAGGAGGCGCCTTCTGCTGCTTCTTGGGCCGTACGTGTTCGGCATTATTCTCGCTATTGCTGTGTGGGCCTTGGCTGCCCTTTCACAGATGTACTCAACGTGTTCATTAAAATTCAGACGGTCGTCCAACATTACTCCGAGGTACTTCAGATGTCTTTCTGAAGTTATTTCATGTTCTCCGACTGTGATTTTTGCTGACACCGGTTTCTTGCAATTACTTACTAGCATTACTTCGGTTTTGTGGTGAGCTAGCTGTAGTTTGACAGTGCTCATCCATTTTCCCACTTCTTCTATCGCCTCTGAGGCAAGGGTCTCTACCTCCTCAGGAGATTTTCCCATTACTATGATGACTATGTCGTCTGCGAATCCAACAATTTCTACCCCTCTAGGTAGATTCAATTTCAGCACTCCATTGTACATTATGTTCCACAGTGTCGGTCCCAGGATGGAACCCTGTGGTACGCCTGCAGTGATTTTGTACTCCTTTCGGCCTTCATCGGTGTCATACAGAAGAAGCCGGTGTTCGAAATAGCTCCCCAGTATTTTGTTCAGAGAGCAGGGCACTCCGATACTCTGCAGTGCTCCGGCTATGGCTTCCCAACTTGCGCTGTTGAAGGCATTTTTGACGTCTAGTGTGGTTATTCCGCAGAAGCGGGAACCTTGTCTCTTCTTTGTTCGTGCTTTGTCTGCACTCTCTACAACTTTCATGATGGCTTCTACAGTTGATTTGCCTTTTCGGAAACCGAACTGCATGTTAGACAGTCCGTTGTTGCCTTCCGCGTATTCCCTCAACCTGTTCAGGATTATTGTTTCTAGCAGCTTTCCCAGGGTGTCCAGTAGGCATATAGGCCTATAGGACGATGGATCTCCCGGTGGCTTTCCTGGTTTCGGTAGGAGAACCAGTTTCTGCCTTTTCCATGTGTTTGGGAAGTGGCTCTCATCGAGGCACTTCTGCATTGTCGCCCTAACCATTTCTGGGTACGCTTGTATCGCCGTTTTCAGAGCTATATTTGGGATCCCATCAGGGCCCGGCGCTTTGTTTGCTTTCATCTTTTTGGCTGCTGCTAGAAGCTCTTCCGTGGACACTGGATGTATGATGGCATCCTCTTGGTCGCGTTGTTGTTGCGGCCAAGTCGTAGGTTCGTGTTGCGGAAAGAGACCCCTGACTATAGCGTTTAGTTTCTCCGGACACTTTTCGATCGGCATTGATGGGCCGCGAAGCCTCTTCATTGCCATTCGGTAGGCACTCCCCCATGGGTTATCGTCTGCTTCCTTGCATAACTCCTTATGGCATTTTCTCTTGCTCGCTTTAATACTGCGATTGAGATCATGTTTTGCCTCATTGAGCTCTTCTCTCCGCTCTAATCTTGAGCTTTCGTCCTTGGCTCTTTGCATCTGCCTCCTGATTTTGAGGCATTTAGCCCGCAGGGAGCTGATTTCCTCATTCCACCAGTATGCTGGTCGTCTCCAGTTCTTCGGCTCGAGTTTCCTCGGCATCGTCATGTCACATGCCCTCATCAGGGCTTTCGTCAGCTGATCTGGTGTCAAGTCTCTACGACCACCGTCTTCTCGGAGAGCTTCTACGAAGAGTTCCTTTTCGAACATCTTGGTTTTCCACTTCCGGTCGTTCGATTTTTTCTCCAGTCTCGTCTTTTTTGATGTCCTGTTGATGGTGAACTCTATCGCCATATGGTCACTATGGGTATAGCTTTCACATACCCTCCAGTCCAGGTTCTGCATCAGGTTCGGACTACAGAATGTCACGTCTATTATCGATTCGCGGCCGTTTCTATGGAACGTGCTCGTTGTGCCCACGTTGGCAAGACTTACGTCAAGCTTTGCAAGGGCTTCAAGCAGGCTGAAGCCTCTCGGATTTGTGGTTCTGCTACCCCATTCTCTCGCCCATGCATTAAAATCTCCGCCGACGACGACCGCTGGTTTCGCGATCAGTTTTTCTGTAAGCCCGTCGAGCATTCTATTGAACTGTTCAATGGGCCAACTCGGAGGCGCGTAGCAGCTGCAAATGACGGTGCCGTTTATTACTGCTATCACGAAGCCCTCTTCGTCACATGAAACAATTTCCTGGATGGGGAATTTCCCCATCACGGTTATTGCGGCCTTTCCGGATTTGTCAGCTATCCATTTACCGTTCCCCTCGGGTACTTGGTAGGGTTCAGCGATAATCGCTACGTCATAGCTGGATTCTATCGAGGATTGATAGAGAAGCTGTTGTGCTGTGTCACAGTGATTGAGGTTTATTTGTGTAATCCTCATGTTCATTTCTTTGTTGCTGCCTCCTTATAAGCTGGGCAGTTTCGTCCCCCTGTCACGTGTTTGTTATTTTCTCCTGTGCACAACAGGCACTTGGCTTCGTTTTTGCAGGTCTTGGCAAAGTGATCCTCCTGGCCGCA